>CM067315.1:52500-489633 GCA_034231615.1 Meghimatium bilineatum | reverse complement strand
AGTTAGCCTTTTTGTAGTTCCAGCTAGCGATTTTGTGTTGTTGCTTTTCTGTCTTGTGGTTCCCTTTTATTGTTAATATTACGGGCTTGTGGTCACTCCCACCAAGCTGTTGTGCCACTACTCTTTCTGTCACACGTTGGATGTCTTCTGTTGCAATGGCCAGATCTGGAGTGCTCTGAGATTTCCATCGTCTGGAGTAAAAGGTTGGCTCTGATAGATGTTCATTTATAAGGATTAGCCTATTTTCTATCATCCAGTCTTCTATTTCTTCTCCTCTCAAGTCCATAGTTGGGTAACCCCAGCTTGGGGAATGACTGTTGAAATCTCCAACTATAATATGATTTGATGATGTGAGAGGTATTGTCCTGATGTGTAATTTTTTGTTGTTTGGGCAGTAGAAATTTGTGATAATCAGTGGTTCTGGAGTTGTATGTAATTTGATGGTGAGATGTTCTGAGTCCTCTGGGTTACGTGCGATTTCTGTAGTAGGTATGTTATTTCGTACCATTGTGATGATCCCTCCTTTGTGGCCTAATCTATCTAATCTGAAGCATTCAAAGCCTCTGATGGAGAATCTGTTGCTGTCATTAAGATGTGTCTCCTGAATGCACAAGACATCAATCTTTTGCTTTTGAAGGAAATTCTGCAGTTCTAATTTCTTCTTAGCCACACCCTCACTGTTCCACTGCATAATTTTGATTGTGTTTTTGTTGTCATGATTGGTTTGGCCGGTTGCTCTACTCTGTTTAATCCCGGGTCCCCGATACACAGAGTCATCATCAGTAGCTTTTGGTGGACCCATTCGAGGCTGGGGGTCCGGAGCTCCTCCTGCCTGGCGATGAACCACAGGGGCAGCCCCACTTCGTGTAATAAATCCGAGCATAATCATTAACTGTATAATGCGTACATGTCCCATTTCCATTGCTGGGTACCCACGCCTATTCAGGCTGACATGTTCCGTCTTCGGTGAGGGAAGTTATGGAGTCTTCCTATCCATGTTCTTGGACATCCTAGCACTGCCCGCAAGACATCGGAGGTTTGTGGAGTGGCCTTCTCCTATTTTACTGTCAGGGTTGTCTCCCATAGCCTTTCCATCTCCGATGGTGACTGCAAGGCAGCAATTTTTCTTTGGGGGAAAAAAAAAAAAAAAAAAAAAAAAACCAACGCGCTCCTGGCATGGAGTTCATTACTCCACGCCAGCAGCATGAGCTTATAGCGGCTCATACTCGCTTGAAGCTGCCCGTCACTGGACACATGGGGTATTTCAGTGAGGATATCAGCACCGACTGATATCCCGCCCCGTCCTGGTAGGCAACAGCACCGGTTTGGTCCGCGGCTGCTTAATTGCAGCAAACACTCCATATATGGACATTTATGGAGTGCCCTCCACCATCCGCCACCTGTGGACGCGCCTGGTAGGGGTCGGTAGCCCCCCCCCAGGTGATGTGTTCCAATACTGGTATTGTTTCAGTTATCTGTCTGATGTTATCGTTTCTAATTCTATCTCTTAATGACACTCCGAGTATTCTTCGTAGACATGTCATTTCTGCTGTCACTATTTTTATTTTGTCTTGTGCTGTCATTTTCCAGGTTTGGCACTGGTAGAACAGTGATGAAATAATAATAGTCTTGTATAATTTTTGTTCTTGAAATGCGTGTTATTTGTCCTAGAATCTGGTATGTTTTGTTAACATGTTGCATTTATTTTGTATCTCTTTACTATTTGTCCCTTCACTTGATTAAATGTTTCCTAAGTAAGTGAACTCCTTTACCTTTTTAATATGTTTATCATCGATGGAGATAGTGATAGCTCTTTCTTTTTTTTGCTATTGCTATTATTTCTGTAATTTCAATATTAATCTTCATGTTGACTTTTTAACATGTTGTGTGGAGATTGTTCTTACAGTTGTTCTTCTGGTGGCGCTATTAGTTAAAACATGAACTAGTTAAAATATGAACTAGTTAAAATCTGAACTAGTTTTTGAATAGAGCATCCCGTGATTTACAAGGATGCGAAATGTAAGAAAAGAATAACAACAATACTAATTGCCATGCATATCGTAAAAGACGATTAGGAGCGGTTTGGTTTAGTGTTAATTAAGCTAACCAATAGAAAGTCAAAGTATAATAATATGCAACACCATGACTACAATGAAAATAACAACCACCAACCAACCAAATACGATAGAAATTATCCAACATAGTCGCAAAAGGCGCTTTGACAATACAGTCAAAAGGAGCTGGGGTTATCTATAAACTTATTTTCTTCATTGGAAACTTGCAGAAATGCGAGAACGGTGTTGGTACAAAGATAACAAGATGATACCGATAATAGAAAATACAATCAATGAAGATTTGTTAAAGAGACATCCATAATTATGATGCAGAAATCCAGGCAATTAGTGTTGCAGCTAAAAAACTGCTGAACTCCAACTCTGACCTACAGCCTGTGGTATTCCTGCCAATTCAAGGCCAGTGCTTCAAGCTCTCCAGTCTGGAAAACTAACAGACTTGAAAAAACTACTTAGCGAATTGTCTTACCAGTATAGGGTAACCATGCAGTGGATACCCTCTGACTGTGGAATGCCAGGAAATGAAAAAGCAGACCAACTGGCTAAGGAAGGTGCTGCCGAAGACCAACCAGATATACCAATCACCTACCATCAGAAAAAACAGATGATCAAGTCAATAACAAAGCCACAAACACCAACACAAGATGACTATCACATTATGAACAGACTAGAACAAGTTATAATTCTACGTCTCAGAACAGGACACAACCGACTCCGCAGTCACATGTATACAAAGTTCAATATTGGCAACACGGCCATGTGTACATGGACAGTGAGTTTTATTAAGGAGACAGAATTGCAGATATAGACATGTTTCAAGTGAACGAAAGAAGAAGAAGAAGAAAGAGACATCCTTGGTATGTCTGAGGCACGTTCGAAGGGAATGTCGGAACTACAATCAATGAAGGTATATTAAACACATCCTTGCATGTCTGAGGCACGTTCGAAGAGAGTGTCGGAAACACCCTCGACAAGGCTACTAGGATGGTATACATAACTTTTACCATTTACGTTTTATATACGAGATTTGCCACGTCACGGTAAGAGTTAATTGTAAACAAATATTTCGTTACACCAATGATTATCACAGTTGTATTTTTTATTTCATCAGTGTACACGTGATCTAAGTTGCGCTAATGTTAATTTAATCGTGTGTCTATTACAAAGTCATGATTTAATTTTGATTAATTTTCGTGTCCAGGTTCGCCAGTTTATAGCAAGTTTGAACGGTCAAAACGTCCTGTCCATGAATCATAGACAAGTTGGCCAGTTGACAGCTCAGACAAATCTGCTTCAAATGACAGTTCTTACCTATAGACGTGATTCTGTGAGACAATAAACAGTATTTTCATTGACTCGGTGGGAGCTACAGAGATGATATCTTCAAATATTCAACATGTTGGTCACTTAATAACAAATTCTGCTCAGTGTCTTTCAGTGAATGTTACAGTGTCTTTCAGTGAATGTTGAATGATATTCTTGATGAGGGGTCGGGTTCTGGATGAAGGGTCGGGTTCTGGCAACATGTTGCAGTTGGAAACAGAAAAGAATTCTTCATGTAAACATGTCGCAATCCTCACACTAGGCAAAGGTGACAACAAACATGATGTGTCTTCATGTAAACATGTCGCAATCCTCACACTAGGCAAAGGTGACAACAAACATGATGTGTCTTCATGTAAACATGTCGCAATCCTCACACTAGGCAAATGTGACAACAAACATGATGTGTCTTCATGTAAACATGTCGCAATCCTCACACTAGGCAAAGGTGACAACAAATATGATGTGTCTTCATGTAAACATGTCGCAATCCTCACACTAGTCAAATGTGACAACAAACATAAATTTACATGTCTTCATGTAAACACGTTATAGCTAGGATATTTCCATCTCAAAATCACTAGCAACATAGACATTACACACATTCCTCAGATTATCAAATACGACGACTACTTAAGTGAACGCGACATACACTATCTCAGGGCAAACCCTATCACAACATATCACGTGCATCATCTCAGGGCAAACCCTATCACAACATATCACGTGCATCATCTCAGGGCAAACCCTATCACAACAATATTATCTTTGCAAGTGTCTTTGAGTAAATATAAATTGTTGTTTTAGATTTTTGACAGAAGAAGTAGAAAACACAAATCCTATAGCAGCACAGGCAAGCAAATCTTCAACAATAGACACAGCATTAAGTATGTAAAATCAATGATTGGATTGTAATTTATATATGAACACGCAACATTTCAAGGTCTGTTCATAAACAATTGTCTGGTCATTTAGGTGGTTCAGTTCTTGACATAATATGTATATGTACATGTGCATATGTATGCGAGTGCTTGTATATATATATATAGATATATATATATATATATATATATATATATATATATATATATATATATATATATATATATATATATATATATATATATATATATATATATATATATATATATATATATATATATATATATATATATATATATTTATGTATAATATGTGTGCATATGTATGCGAGTGTGTATATATATATGTATATAATATGTGTGCATATGTATGTGAGTGTGTGTGTGCATATATGTATATAATATGTGTGCATATGTATGCCAGTGTGTATATATGTATATAATATGTGTGCATATGTATGCGAGTGTGTGTGCATATATACGTTTTCAGATTTTCCTAGTACTACTATTCAAACAAAATTTGAGATTGACGTCAGCCGGAAATATGGCATGTTAATTAGCATTGATAGAAGCAAGATAATGATGACTAGTGCAACAAATCAGGATTCCAGGAATATCCGGTTAAAAGGTCACAAACTTGAAGAAGTTACCACCTTCAAATATCTCGGGTTCTAGAAATGTGATGATGGCAACTCTGGAACTGAGATTAAGCTAAGACTCGACATGGCAAAACTGAGTATGATTTGGAAAAGTAAGATCAGTATTACAGTAAAGATCAATCTATTCGCTAGTACTAACAATACCTTTATAGAGATGTGAAAGCTGGACATTCAATGCAGACACAGGATGAAGGATTCAGGATTTGAATACAAGTGCTACCGATATTTGTTTAAAAATTCGTTATATAGAACACAAGACAAATATATTTGTATATATAAGTAAACTTGCAGGTTATACAAGAACCACTTTGGTCAGTTGTGAAACGGTGTAAACTTGTTTGGTTTGGACATGTAATGAGACATGACGCGCTTTCTAAATTTATTTTACAAGGAACAGTCGAGGGAGGAAAAGAAGAGACGAGAAAAGAAAATCCTGGATTGATACCATGAAGGAATGGTATGGCCATGATTTTTCTACACTCCTCCAAATGGCTGAGGACAGAGATATTATGCGGGGTTTGTGTGCTGATGTCACAAGTGTAGCACCCCTACGGCCCTGACCAGTTTTGGGGCTTGTTGTTATAATAATTATATGAAAATAGCATGCTGCTCTGTTTAGAGGGACGGACTACAAATGGAAACACCCTAAGTACACGAAGCGGACCTCATAGTTTTTTACACGTTCCTAGCAAATTATTTTTGTAGTGTGACCCGATCCCTAATATCTTCCTTCTGAAAGTTCCCAGTCCTCTCTATGTACGTATGTCGTTTATCTCACGTCAATCACAAATATATCATTCACCGGATATCATGTGACACAATGAAATGGTTATACATTTGTGCACACAATAATATTTATTAAATATGAAATAGTGTATGTTTCATTGTACGTGCTCATAGACATGTATCATCCATTTATCATCCATTTCGTTTCATTTTACGTGCTCATAGATATGTATCATCCATTTATCATCCATTTCGTTTCATTGTACGTGCTCATAGACATGTATCATCCATTTATCATCCATTTCGTTTCATTGTACGTACTCATAGACATGTATCATCCATTTATCATCCATTCGTTTCATTGTACGTGCTGATAGATATGTATCAAACATTTCGTTTCAGTGTACGCAGTGATAAACAATTATCATCCATTTATCATCCATTTATCATTAGTAGAAGACAAAAAAAATGTATATGAACACTAAACAAATTGATAGCATATCCAATACATGATCAATCCAGAATTTTTGGGCTGTAGGGATTTTATTGGCAGTATTTTCGTTCAGTAGTTTGTCATTGCTTTCTGAACGGTCCGGATGAGCAATTGCCTAAGGCGTGTTTCGAACTCGGTACCTTGGCAGTCACAGACACGAACTGTATCAAGCCGCCATAGAATGGACTTATGGACACTACTTGACGGAAACAAATCTGTGTAAACATTGAACTCTTGATTACACCATTTAAGGTTTTCCATGATAAAATATGATTACGGAATATTTCAAGAGTATTAGCTGTATGTAGGCATACATGGTGTGCAGGTAAGCATGTAAGCATACATGGTGTGCTGGTAAGCATGTAGGCATATATGGTGTGCAGGTAAGCATGTAGGCATATATGGTGTGCAGGTAAGCATGTAGGCATACATGGTGTGCAGGTATGTAGGTAAGCAGGTACGCATAATGTTTTTTTTAACTGGAAACCTTGTATATTAATGTTTCTATGGGCGTGATACCCTTTTCTCTATTCAGTGATTTTTGGAAGGTTGTGAATATATTTTTGGAGTGTAAGAAATATATTTTTGCAAAAAACTGAATGCAGAAATGAACGAGTGGTATCAGTACATTTTTAGAAAACAAATTCAAGTGAAACTTGATTGTTTTAAATATACTTTGTCAAATACCATATACATTTTTTATTTATTTACACTAATGTTTAGAATAAAATATTTTTACAAATGTAAATATATGCAGAATATAACACGAGCAATGTATCATGCAAGTTTCAAGTATAAAAAAAAATACCATCTGGATGTAAAGGAAGATAACCGTTAAAACTGCGGACACAAAAATGACTAAAGGTGTAGGAGTCGAAATTGTTGTCAAAAAAAATTTCTACCCCCCCCCTTTCTCAAATGTAATATGAGATTAAGCAACAGAAATGTGTGGTATGTAAATTCCCAGAGAAGGATAAATGAGGCTGAATAGCGTTGACTTATAAACAAAGAAATAGGTCGAGTCGCTTCAGAAGTAACGTTATGTCAGCCAGCGGTTTCAATGTTAGTTCAAACAATTTATTCATTGTTCAGAAATGTTTTCCGCTATTTTTATTGTGTTGACTAATGACTTTACTTCAATAAAAACAAAATAAATGTAGCTAGATTCACACATTTACATATACATCATGTCCAAGTTTGGAGATTTTCAACTCTTGAATCTGACTATGACGTCACTGAAAAATAGGTCCGTCTGTAACCCAACAGGGGAACTTGAAACGGAGTAATGCCTTTGTCATAATCACTGGTAACACACATATCAACACACACGAGTGTGATGTGTTATATTTTAGCATATAATCACTGGTGACACACATATCAACACACACGTGTGTGATGTGTTATATTTTAGCATATAATCACTGGTGACACACATATCAACACACACGTGTGATTTGTTCAATGAAAGGTAATACTGCTAGTAAAACTGTATGAAAATAGTAGGCCCACTTACGTATGAAACAGGTAATGAAGTCTTACTCAGCACATCCATCTACTATAAACTTACTGATACATATGGCTTTCTGCTTAACACTTCTTCTCATACTCCCGCTTGTCGCACGCTCGTTCCCCGATAGTATTCTTTCATCGGCTTGGCTCCGTGCACGCCAGTTATCTCACTGATAACAGAGCCTCGATACCTGGAATAATTCCCAGAGTTCTTCTTCCTCCTCTGATAGAGTTAAACTTGTTCTTACCTTAACTCATCCCCATAACTCATTGTCCGACACATCCTGCTTAAACATTATTCCCTTCTACAGTCTGATCCTAATACCCGAGCCGCTTCCAAAACTTGCCTCTGGTTGCCTATAGGCGTGACAAAAATCTGAAGGACACATTGGTCCACAGCAACCTCAGGTCTTCTGTTCCCGACCATTTCGGTACTGTTCGTTGCTCACGCGACCGTTGCTACACATGTCCTTATGTCTTCAAATGCGCTCCATTTTATTTTCCAAGTCCACTTTCTTTATGGATGACGCCTTTACATGTGAATCCCGTAATTTAATTTACGTGATCATATGTAAACACTGCGGGCAAGCAATATATCGGTGAAACCGCTTAGGATTGAGTGACCTGGAGGCTAATTCTTCTGAAAAATGACAAAGTCGATTCAACATCATCTTGTGCATTATCAGGGGTTGCACTTAATAACGCCAAGTCATCTGCACAATCAAAATCAAAATAAGAGTTTTGTCGTCTGTTCATTTTATACCAAAATGTTCCATTGCGGCGTAATTTTTATAACCCAATCTATAGCCAATATAAAGTAATATAAATACATTATAAAGTAATGGTGACAAAATGTATCCTTGTTTTACTTCTGCTTCTGCGTAAAATGATTGTCTTACTCTCGTTTGTTTTAGCGCAACATCTTCAGTTGTAATATAAGACCTTGCTGAAATTCAAATATCTAGTTAGGAAGCCGTAATTAGCAAGGATTTTCCAGAGTGTAAGATAGTGCAGACTATCAACTGCCTTTTGAAAAACAATAAAGTTGATATAATTGGAGATTGCATTTCCACTGATTTTTCGATAATTGTTCCAACGGTAAAAATGTGATCAATACATGATCGTTTTGGTCTGAATCAAGCTTGCTCTTCTCTAATTTTTCATCTTCCAGGACGGTGATCCTCTCTAGCATCATACTACATAATATTTATCCTGCAGTATTTCCTCTATAATTGTTACAGTCAGATAGATCACCTTTCTTTGCTAATTTTAGTATGAATCCATCTGTCCATTATTGAGGCTGTTTTTCTTTCCTCTATACCTCATTTATAATAGCAGGCATCTTTACAAGAGTCGTATCATCATCTGCCGCCAACATTTCATCACTAATCTCATCGTCTCCAGCTGCCGCCAACATTTTACCACTAATCTCATCGTCTCCAGCTGCCGCCAACATTTTACCACTAATCTCATCGTCTCCAGCTGCCGCCATTATTTTACCACTAATCTCATCGTCTCCAGCTGCCGCCAACATTTTACCACTAATCTCATCGTCTCCAGCTGCCGCCAACATTTCACCACTAATCTCATCGTCTCCAGCTGCCGCCAACATTTCACCACTAATCTCATCGTCTCCAGCTGCAGCCAACATTTTACCACTAATCTCATCGTCTCCAGCTGCAGCCAACATTTTACCACTAATCTCATCGTCTCCAGCTGCCGCCAACATTTTACCACTAATCTCATCGTCTCCAGCTGCCGCCAACATTTTACCACTAATCTCATCGTCTCCAGCTGCCGCCAACATTTTACCACTAATCTCATCGTCTCCAGCTGCCGCCAACATTTCACTACTAACCTCATCGTCTCCAGCTGTTTTGTAATTTATTGTTATTTTTCAAACTGCTTGTTTGATCTCCTCAAGTGTAAATTCATTGCATGATACTGACATAAATTATATTTTGGTTCGATCTCAAAGTTTGGGGTTAATGTTGGTGGTGGTCTATTCAGAACCTCCTATATGTGCATATAGGGTGGGTCTAAAGCATCCTATTTCAGCATGCCACCTAGAAAATATCTAATTGAAGATCAAATTAACTCACAAATTATCACAGGATAAAAAGACACCTTAAAACACAAGTTGAAAATCACTGTAGAGTAGAGACACTTTGCAACACAAGTTGAAAATCACTGTGAAGTAACAGGATATTTATTTCGTTTGTAGTCACAATCTGGTATTTTATGTAGCACATTGGCCTGTGACTCCGCGAGCTCAGCGCTTTTCCTGGGTTGTGTGATGTTATTTCAAATAAAGGTGTCATCTCCGCATACTTGCAGGGGCTTGCTGATGCTCAGAACTCATTGACATGTGTGAACTTGCACCGCCATAAAATCAAGGAGAATCAAGGTACGAACGATAAATTGCGATCATTAACGTTTTCTGTGTTTCTGAATACATGTGTCCAGGAATGTGAGTGTGTATGTGAGTGAGCGCTTGTGTATGTCAACAAGTGTCCTTTAGTGTGTGTGACAGTAAGTAATAGCTTATCTTTGTGTAAGATAAGGCTAATGGGAGTGTGTGTGTATGTGTGTGTGTGACAGTGAGTAATAGCTTATCTTTGTGTAAGATAAGGCTAATGGGAGTGTGTGTGTGTGTGTGTGTGTAAATAAGCTTGTTGATAATCGGCAATTGTTGATGAGCTTCACGAATCAACACTATATAAGACCCTTGGGCTCACTCGAATAATCGCCTTCTAAGTGACTCATGTGACTGTTCTCGTGATATTCATTGGATGTCCACAGAAAATATGCACAAAGTGATCAATGGAAAAATCAAAAGATTCACTTTAAAAGGCTGGAAGCCAGTTGGTCTGTTATTGAAGATTGTTCACGTAACCAGTCGACAGTCGAAGAGATTCAGGGGGGAAGTGAAAAGTGTTACTCATATTACTGGGGGTAGTGAAGTTCCTAACTACACCCCATAGAAGAACAATGTTCTCACTGCTACCGTATCTACATATTACTGGGTGTAGTGAAGTTTCTAACTACACCCCATAGAAGAACAATGTTCTCAGTGCTACCGTATGTACATATTACTGGGGGTAGTGAAGTTCCTAACTACACCCCATAGAAGAACAATGTTCTCAGTGCTACCGTATGTACATATTACTGGGTGTAGTGAAGTTTCTAACTACACCCCATAGAAGAACAATGTTCTCAGTGCTACCGTATGTACATATTACTGGGTGTAGTGAAGTTTCTAACTACACCCCATAGAAGAACAATGTTCTCAGTGCTACCGTATGTACATATTACTGGGTGTAGTGAAGTTTCTAACTACACCCCATAGAAGAACAATGTTCTCAGTGCTACCGTATGTACATATTACTGGGTGTAGTGAAGTTTCTAACTACACCCCATAGAAGAACAATGTTCTCAGTGCTACCGTATGTACATATTACTGGGTGTAGTGAAGTTTCTAACTACACCCCATAGAAGAACAATGTTCTCAGTGCTACCGTATGTACATATTACTGGGTGTAGTGAAGTTTCTAACTACACCCCATAGAAGAACAATGTTCTCAGTGCTACCGTATGTACATGTTGCACAAGTTAATACGAGATTTTCAGACATTGCAGCCAAACTGTACACCACCAGCTTCAGAAGTTTCTTCTTCCTCTGCGTTCTGTCTCTAACTCCTGTAGATTAGCAGGATGCTGCCCAGAGAATAGAATGTGTTGTGTCATAATTTACACATTTTCTGTGGTATCAGCATCTTTGCGACTGTCACATCCGACTTCAGCGTGGCATATAACAACTTTGATATAGGACACATAACTCCACACTCTCTGTGATGAAACTGGTTATTGTTCATGCACACACTAACCCTCACATTATATGTTTAGTGTGCGTGCTCAAGCTAACCCTCACATTATATGTTTAGTGTGCGTGCTCAAGCTAACCCTCACATTATATGTTTAGTGTGCGTGCTCAAGCTAACCCTCACATTATATGTTTAGTGTGCGTGCTCAAGCTAACCCTCACATTATATGTTTAGTGTGCGTGCTCAAGCTAACCCTCACATTATATGTTTAGTGTGCGTGCTCAAGCTAACCCTCACATTATATGTTTAGCGTGCGTGCTCAAGCTAACCCTCACATTATATGTTTAGCGTGCGTGCTCAAGCTAACCCTCACATTATATGTTTAGCGTGCGTGCTCAAGCTAACCCTCACATTATATGTTTAGCGTGCGTGCTCAAGCTAACCCTCACATTATATGTTTAGCGTGCGTGCTCAAGCTAACCCTCAGATTATATGTTTAGCGTGCGTGCTCAAGCTAACCCTCACATTATATGTTTAGCGTGCGTGCTCAAGCTAACCCTCACATTATATGTTTAGCGTGCGTGCTCAAGCTAACCCTCACATTATATGTTTAGCGTGCGTGCTCAAGCTAACCCTCAGATTATATGTTTAGCGTGCGTGCTCAAGCTAACCCTCACATTATATGTTTAGCGTGCGTGCTCAAGCTAACCCTCAGATTATATGTTTAGCGTGCGTGCTCAAGCTAACCCTCAGATTATATGTTTAGTGTGCGTGCTCAAGCTAACCCTCAGATTATATGTTTAGTGTGCGTGCTCAAGCTAACCCTCAGATTATATGTTTAGTGTGCGTGCTCAAGCTAACCCTCAGATTATATGTTCAGTGTGCGTGCTCAAGCTAACCCTCAGATTATATGTTTAGTGTGCGTGCTCAAGCTAACCCTCAGATTATATGTTTAGTGTGCGTGCTCAAGCTAACCCTCAGATTATATGTTTAGTGTGCGTACTCAAGCTAACCCTCAGATTATATGTTTAGTGTGCGTGCTCAAGCTAACCCTCACATTATATGTTTAGCGTGCGTACTCAAGCTAACCCTCAGATTATATGTTTAGCGTGCGTGCTCAAGCTCCCGCTGGGTCTCTATTGGAGCTGAACAGTGGCCGTAATTTAATCCCAACAGGATGTGTACATAGAATGAAGAAGCGTCATGCCGCTGTTCTATTTCCGCATATAGCCTACCACAGCCGACTTCGGTGGTTCTTAATTCTTTTGTTATGTAATAGTTGAGTATATTTACATCTGATGGCATATCATATAGAGAACATGTTTGTCATCAGAGCTGCTTGTGTTGTTGCTTGTGTTGTTGCTTGTGTTGTTGCTTGTGTTGTTGCTTGTGTTGTTGCTGGTGTTGTTGCTTGTGTTGTTGCTTGTGTTGTTGCTTGTGCTGTTGCTTGTGTTGTTGCTTGTGCTGTTGCGTGTGTTGTTGCTTGTGTTGTTGCTTGTGTTGTTGCTTGTGTTGTTGCTTGTGTTGTTGCTTGTGTTGTTGCTTGTTGTTCACTCAGTGATTTATGGTTAGTGCAACATTTCCAAGGATTCCCTTAGCAAGTAAGAGTCGGTTGGATAGCAACGATATATCTCTCTCTACTATGTCCAAGTTTTGACATGTGAATGTTAGCCATGGACAATGACTAAAGATAACAATATCTAGATCCATGATTTGGAAATCAGATAGTTTTTTTAAAAAGTGGTTAGAATAATTAGAAGTTAGAATGTAAATTAATAATTATTGTTTAAGGTTGTTTTTTTGCGGCACACTTGTCAGGTTGTTTATTTTCGATTGTTTACATTAGTGTCCATCTTGTCTCAATAGTTTCTACTAACCATTAACTTTTGAATTATTCTTCTCTGTAACGCTACGGACCCCTGTATTAGTTACAGAACACAGTCAAGTTTGTAGAAGAAACAAAACTTCAGATATCAGCATGTTCCAGGCGAACGAAAGAAGAAGAAGAATTCTCTGTTTATGTATTGTCTATTGCTGACATTTGAGACATTCTTATCTGTTTATTGTCTATTGCTTTTGTGTCGTTTTTGCCTGTTTATTTAATGTCTAAGTTTGACATTAGTATATCACTCGTGTGTCATTGTTTGTTGTCAACGATTAAAATGTGTATTTCTTCTGTGTTTGTTAATTGTCTATGTTTAACTTTTTGTGTCATTTTATCTGTTTGTTTATAGTCATTAGATTCGATCGCATCCCGTCAGGGTGAAACTTATTGGGTGACTTACCCTGATATGCCTCACATTGTCAATGTGCTTGCCAACCTGACTCAACAAAAGCGAGTATGACATCATACAGTCCATGAGCAATATTTTATGAATGAATAAATGCGAATGACGCAGTGAAAGTGTGGTTCTCCATCTACGTTTGTGAAAACCATTGCAACCTCGTTAGATATTGGTTCATTATAGCGACGTTGATCAGATTGACGATCGCGCTTGAAGATTATGTTTATTATTGGGATTACTCTTCCAGTTTTAGTAGCATTCTGAATCTCTCTTGCTTCGATATCACGGATTAACTTATACGACTGCGCTAGTCTATTGTGTTGATGAAAAATCGATCGATTTATCAAGAATTTCTTAATAGTTCTCGTCTGTGTTCCCCTTGCGGTAAGAGAAAATACTCGAACAAAACTCAGATCTGATATCAAGAGCTACTGAGAAATGAAATAAAATGAGAAGTTGGCGAAGAGTAGATTATATGATCAATTTATTGGTATCTATAATATACATGGCCACATGATGGTGATCACTTAGTTTAAGAAACACACGACCACATGATGGTGATCACTTAGTTGGGGAAAGACACTACCACATGATGGTAATCACTTAGTTGGGGAAACCCACTGCACATTCAATAATTGGTTAATACACTTTTTTTTCATTTCTCTAAATGGAAATGCTAATTCTGTTGAATCTGTTTATGGGTCAAAAAACGTTGGTAATGTGTTCTATAAATAAATTAGTCATCATGGGCTAGCAAATTGTGCGTGTTGATGAATTGATGGAATACAGAAAACACTGAACATGTGAACCACACAATAGTAGGCCTACACACATTTCTGTACTAGGGTGTGCAGCTTCGAGTCAGCTAAACCATACGCACGGACACACACAAACTATCGAACACACCCTTTCAGCACATATTTTCATGCCCTTTGGCATCTTGCGTTCTATTATTTATATATTTATACAGGACCTGTCGACAGATGTGTCTTAGTTACTGCATCTGATGTCAATATATATGAACTATAGATTTATAGGTTTACTTATTGAAGGTAATGTACATAGATGTGCTCTCCAGAAACCGTCATCAGCTAAATGTGAATGAAACCACGGTCGATCCGAGGACAAAATCATTTTTTCTAAAGTGTGCAAATATGTATAAATGTCATGTAAAAATATCCTTGGGATTCAAGTATTACCCGACTATGTAATTCACCGGCCTGACTGTAATTCACCGGCCTGACTGTAATTCACCGGCCTGACTGTAATTCACCAGCCTGACTGTAATTCACCGGCCTGACTGTAATTCACCGGCCTGACTGTAATTCACCGGCCTGACTGTAATTCACCGGGATTTATATCCTGTTTTCCGGCGATTCAGCCATCCATGTCTGCAATTATAAATAACACTATATATGATTCTATAAGTCTGTTGTCATAGATTTTATTATATAAATCTGTTGTCATAGATTTGATCGTATAATTCTGTTGTGACAGATTTAATTCTATAAGTCTGTTGTCATAGATTTGATTCTGTAAATGTGTTATAATATATTTCACACCATCTAAGTTAATCGAACTTTGTTGTTGTTGTAAATAACCCCAAGAATTGCGACCAACTCGCTCTTACTTCCTATGTGCAGTGAAGTTGTTTCTCAGAGCTTTTGTTTCATACCAAGGAGACTTCAGCTTTCATATCCAGGAGACTTCAGCTTTCATATCCAGGAGACTTCAGCTATCATACTCAGGAGACTTCAGCTTTCATACCCAGGAGACTTCAGCTTTCATACTCAGGAGACTTCAGCTTTCATATCCAGGAGACTTCAGCTATCATACTCAGGAGACTTCAGCTTTCATACCCAGGAGACTTCAGCTTTCATACTCAGGAGACTTCAGCTTTCGGCTTAGTGCACAGACTATTGAAGAAGTCTTCTAGTCTGGATACATATGTGATAATTTGTCTGGGTCAGCCACTATGCTTCTTTCCTCCAATGAGAGGCTTCTTTCCTCCAATGGGAGGCTTCTTTCCTCCAATGAGAGGCTTCGAAGCCAGCTAGCTATTCCTCGTGTTCGTGTCCCCGATACCACCTTCGTGTCCCCGTTACCACCTTCGTGTCCCCGTTACTACCTTCGTGTCCCCGTTACCACCTTCGTTTCCCCGTTACCACCTTCGTGTCCCCGTTACCACCTTCGTTTCCCCGTTACCACCTTCGTGTCCCCGTTACTACCTTCGTGTCCCCGTTACCACCTTCGTGTTCTAATGTCCCAGACCTAATATCTTCTGTATGAGCAGTGTTTGGCAACGGCGACAGTCGAAGACACACAAACACACACACAACAATACACTGGTTAATAGACACACAAACACAAACACAACAACAACAATACACTGGTTAATAGACACACAAACACAACAACAACCATACACTAGTTAATAGACACACAAAAACACACACAACAACAACCATACAATGGTTAATAGACACACAAAAACACACACAACAACAACCATACAATGGTTAATAGACACACAAATACACATAAAACAACAATACACTGGTTAATAGACACACAAATACACACAACAACAACCATACACTGGTTAATAGACACACAAAAACACACACAACAACAACCGTACACTGGT
Organism: Meghimatium bilineatum; assembly: GCA_034231615.1. Lineage (NCBI taxonomy): Eukaryota > Metazoa > Mollusca > Gastropoda > Stylommatophora > Philomycidae > Meghimatium > Meghimatium bilineatum. Next base: position 473,214 of record CM067315.1, on the reverse strand, counting down.
TTATAGACACACAAACACACATACAACAACAATACACTGTCTTAATTTCACGTGTAATCTGATTTCCCAAAGAAAACATATATTTCTGACTTCCGGTTGAAAGTTCACTTGTAAGTTGTGTAGGCGGATGTGCTAGTAATGTATCATTGTTATGTAGTGTACCACCGCAGCTGTGTCCTTATCCGATGTGTACACATTAATAGGGCCACGGACACCAACGTCGACTTGATCCATGCACATTCAGATATATACAGATATATATATATATATATATATATATATATATATATATATATATATATATATATATATATATATATATATATATATATATATGCCAGTATATGGTGTATGTGTCAGTATATGGAATATATATATTTATGCAGTTATCATCATATATCATCAACTGCCGTCTCCGCAACAAAGGTTGGCTGCAACAGATCTCCAACATCCCCTGCTAGTTTTGGTGGTGCACTCTGCTAGACTGTAACCTGTCCATCTTGTGATGTTACTCTCCCACCTGTATCTCTGTCTACTTCTTGCTCGCTTCCCTATAAGGTCTCAAGTAAGGTCTTCAACATTGGTATTGGAGGTCTTGGTATTTATTTCCTGTAAAAATTCTTTGTTCGTATTAAGTGTTGTAAAAACATCTTTGTTGGTTTTCTTCCCCTTCCATAATGTTCTCCCTATTTATCTATATATTCACATCTCAAACGCATCAATTCTGTATTCTACAATTATTTGTTTATTGTCCATGTTTCTGAGCTACACATTCATATAGAATAGATGTAGCATTTTATAATTATCATTCTTAACTTATGTAATTTGTTTAGATATTAATAATTTCCTCATGTCATTGGAGGTACTTTTAGCCATTCCTATTCTCCTTTTAACTTCTGTTTCACATCTGCCATCATTTGTGACTATGTGTCCAAGATATTGATAATGTTTTATTTGTTGTAGTTTCTCTCCATGTATGTTTATGTTTACCTCCTGTTTTTCTGTGACTTTGCTGATTATCATGGTTTTATTTTTATTTTTGAATGTCTATATCCAGTCCATATTCATTACTTGATTTATTGACTTGATCTATTAGTCTTTGTAGTTCATGTTCACTTTCTGCTAAAAGAACAGTGTCATCTACATATCTCAGGTTGTTTATTATTGTCCATTGATCGTGACTCCTGGCATATCTTCTATATTTTTAAAGATATTCTCTGTGTAGATGTTAAATAGGTTGGATGATAAAGTGCATCCTTGTCTGGCCCCTCTTCTTATTTCTATGTATGGCGAGCAGCGGTTATCACGCCTTATTGATGTAGTCTGTTCCCAGTATATATTTCTAATCAGTCTGATGTCATTTCCATATATGCCTTTTTCTTGAAGGCATTTGATTAATTTTTCATGTTGGACTATCACAGTTCTTGCTGTAGTCTATGAAGCAAAAATACTCGAATGTACCTTTTGAACTCTATGTTATTAATTATCAATAGTCGGATACTAAATATAGATTCTCTTCTTGCTTTGTTTTTCATAAAATAAAAAAGTGTTCTTCGCCGACCTCAGTGTCTATCATGTTTTTAACTCTTTCATGTGTTATCTTGTTTTTAACTCTTTCATGTATTATCTTGAGTTGTATTTGGTTATATGGCTATTCAAAATTATTGTTCTGTATTCTGTTGATTCTACAGACCTGTACTTCTATGAAACAATGTCATTGTTTCATATATGTCATTGTTTCATATATGTCATTGTTTCATATATGTCATTGTTTCATATATGCCATTGTTTCATATATGCGATTGTTTCATATATGCGATTGTTTCATATATGCGATTGTTTCATATATGCGATTGTTTCATATATGCAATTGTTTCGTATATGCGATTGTTTCATATATGCGATTGTTTCATATATGCGATTGTTTCATATATGCGATTGTTTCATATATGCAATTGTTTCGTATATGCGATTGTTTCATATATGCGATTGTTTCATATATGCCATTGTTTCATATATGCCATTGTTTCATATATGCGATTGTTTCATATATGCGATTGTTTCATATATGTCATTGTTTCATATATGCGATTGTTTCATATATGCCATTGTTTCATATATGCCATTGTTTCATATATGCGATTGTTTCATATATGCAATTGTTTCGTATATGGCATTGTAAAGTTCTTTGATAGTTTCCACACCAAAATTCATCCAGAGTTTTTGTTATGTCTGATGTTACGTTGTCGGAGGTCGCCGCGTTTCCACATTTCATTGTTCTTATTACGTTTTATACTTCTTATTTCTTATTACGTTTTATACTTCTGATTTCAGTATTGTTGGCCTATAATTGTTTTTTATTGTAAGTTTTTTGCTACGCTAGATCATTAAACAGGTCTGTCACATAATCTGGCCATCTTGTAAGTACTACTGTCTTATCAAACATAATATATCTACTCGTGATCGTTGATGCAGCCACGTCCAATTACATAACTTTTATTATTTGTGATCTGTCTTATCTCCTTATGCATTTCTTTAGGTTCTGTTATAGTAACATCTCCTATATTTCTCTGCATTTTGTTTCTAGCCAATATTTTGCGGTATTTTTTTAATTATCTTTCAGACATTTTCTATAGTATTTCAGCTGTCATCCATGTTTGATCTTGACTTGTCTTATTGGTGCATGTTCATTTGTTGTTTGAATGCTTGTTCTTAGGCCATGCCATTTATTGTCTATTTTCTCTTCTGGATTCACCCATCTGTATTGTTCCATATTTTCTATCATTGTTCATATCTGCTCAGTACTTTTACAAAATATTTTTGCTATATGTCTTGTTTCAGTGATGGTGTGTCTGAATCTTGCTTTCTTCTATGCTCTGTCTTTTTTAAGTTTTATAAGAAATATGCAATTTAAATTTGTACGCATTTCTTACATTGACGTCTCGCCACTGCGCGAACGTATCGGTATGTATATTAACGCCTCGCCACTACGCGTAAGTATGGGTGTGTATATTTTCTGCATAATTTTTTCACCATCCTTCATGGACACAGATGCTTGAGAACTTAATCTTTTGTCATTAATCATTGTCAGGCGGACGTATCTTACTGGTGTGACTAATTGTATGTGTGACAACCACGTATAATAAGGGAGGAACACTGAAATATATCAGGACCGTCTCCACTATAAAAGTACACAACACACTAGCAAATACAGGAGACGGTTCAACTAAATGTTTTATATAAAAACAAACAACATAAAATGAATATTACACAAAGAAACACATAGTATGATAGAAAGAGTGGAGCAAAAAAGAGTGGAGTGATGATAAAGGAGATATGATAAGAAAAAAGGGAAAGAAGACGTAAGACAATCACAACCAGATAACAAGAAAGATCAAAAAGAAAGGCAAAATAATTTGTCTTATACGATCAACTGTTAAACATCCAATCCAATATTGATCCCATATAGAGCGTTTTGTATTATATCATCTGGAGTTTCTGATACCACACAACTGATGACGTTTCTATACAGCCACTACACAATAACTGATGACGTTTCTATACAGCCACTACACAACAACTGATGACGTTTCTATACAGCCATTACACAACTACTGATGACGTTTCTATACAGCCACTACACAACAATCGATAACGCGTCTATTCGTCTAGTACACAACGTCTGCTATCAGTTGTTAAACATCCAGTTCAATACTGATCACGTATAGAATCGTTTGTTCTTGGTCATCTTGAGTTCCCATCAACTTGTTTTACAGTGAAGCTCTTGTGGAACAGATTGTTGTTCTGTGAACAGCGAAACTGGGACAATTCTCTAGTATGTGTTGCTGCTCCGCGGATTCAAATCGTATAGTCGCTCTTACTGACTTGGTGTAATTGTGCTTTTAGACTGCAGTGAGTCGTTTTCAGTCGAAATATCGTTACCAGTTCATTTGTGTTCAATTTGTTAATGTTGTCTTGCTCGGGGCTTTAGTTCCCGTTTAGTTCTCTCCACTGAAGTCGTATAGATTCTTTTAGCAGAGATTTTACTTCCCTAAAAAAGTACTTTTACTACTCAAATGTTACTGAGATCTGAGGGAGGTTGTGCAAATAAACACGGTAATGAGTTAAAATATACTTAATAATGGTTGTGTTACATACGCACCATATTCAATGTTGACTGCAGGTCAAACCACATGACATACATTCTTAAGAGTGCATATGCAAATATGTTGTTGTTAGGACAAAGCCGATGAACAGGGTTTTCATTCGTGTATACTATTTTTTTTAAAGATCTTGCCTTATTTCTTCCTTCCTTTGTTAATAATTATTACAACTGTCGGAAATTGAACAAGGTTCGTTCTAGCGGCACCGAATTGCCTTGCAATTCAAGTAAACAGGTTTTCCTTTGTTAAGTATATTTTGTACATAAAATTGTATTTATAAATCTGTTGAATAATGTTAATTAGTTAATTAGTGGAAAAAACGTTTTAATTTTTGTTTAACTCAACGATCTCCGCTGAAATCAAGCCGGCTAAAAACCAATGCCTGAACTGCTTTTATCTGTTTTATGCCTCGACATCTCAAGAAAATCGTGCCAAAGTCCCCTCCATAGTGAAAGAGTGTTCAGTACATGGCATTGCACTCTAACATCACATTATTCAGTCCTAATAAAAATAACAATAACATAGAAACCAGAAACACTGCAAGTAAAATATCGCTACTTGGTGCAAGGAATGTCCACATATTACTTTAACAATTGGAGGGAAGGGCTCTGAAACGTTTGACAATTGTTAATAAGGGGAGGTGAGTTGACAAAGTTGCTGATAAGGGAAGGAGAGTTGACAAAATTGTTGACAAGGGGAGGGAATTTGATAAAGTTATTGACAAGGGGAACAGGTAGTTGACAAATTTGGTATCAACAATATCTTTTTATACATATGCTAGTTTCGTACGGAACCCGTCGTCCCTTCGGGACGAAATTTATTGGGTTGTTTACCCTGATATGCCTCACATTGCCAATATGCTTGCCAACCCGACTGACCTTATGGGAACATACGCGAGTATGACATCACACAATCCATAACAGTGACATTGAATACAGTCTATAACCAATATTTTATGAATGAATAAATGCGAATGTCGCAGTGAAATAATGGTTCGTGATCTTCGTTGACGAAAACCATTGCATATGGATGTTGGTTCATTATAGTGACGTTACATCAGATTGACGATCGCGCTTGAAGACCATGTTTACTATTGGTACTTCTCTTCCAGTTTGAGCAGCATTCTGAATCTCTCTTGTTTCGATATCACGCATTAACTTATACGACTGTGCTAGTCTATTGTGTTGACGAAAAAATCGATTGATTTGATCAAGAATTTCTCTTTCGCATGTATCATTTGCTGCGTATGATTGTCGAACATCTGTTGCTTGATTACTGTCCAGAACAAAAAACTGAACGAACTGTGAAACATTGTTGTATGACATATCAATTCTGTAAGATATTCTAGATAAAAAAAGGACGAACATCACAGTCACAAATTGTGTGTCCCTGGTGCAACTAAGGATAATACACATCGCATCATTTTGAATTATCTCCAGTCTCATAATATGAGTGTGACTGGCGGTGATAGTGACACCTACAAAGTCAATGATATGGAGAATAAAAGCATCATTTAAGATTACGAGCTGTGATTGTTTAGTATCAGCCACTGTCATCACTCTCAGAACAGAAAGATCGTTTCTGGCCTATGGAATCACATGATCAACATGTTCTAGAAAGCACAAACTACGATCAAAATGTACGCCCGGGTATTGTAAGGATGAGGTCATGATTTTATGTTCTGACCCTTCCCTGTCTGTACGACAGTCTCGTATATCAGGATATCGTCCGCAAAGGACAGTGTTCTATCTCTTCCGAAGGGGGGGGGTACACCTAGGAGACGGTAGGGGCACAAAAAAATTCATATTAAAAAAACCGTTAAAGTTACAAGGCTGCAACTTTCACAGTAGATACCTGAATGAATACCCTATTATGTTAATGTAAAATATTTCTTTCAGTATGAAAATAAATACACATTATTTGGTCTTTAATAAAAAATGTTAAAATTTTCATGTTCAAAATGGTATGGTAAAAACGGTAAAATTTTAGAGAAAATAGTAAGTACATTTGAGTTAAAATTTAAAATATATGCATAGAAATGGAATAGCTATAGCGCAAACTAAGGATATTAGAATATATTTTCAAACTTTTCATACAAGCTGGTTCAAAGTTCACCAATTTTGGGTGTTAATTTTCCAAATTTGAATGGCTGTAAATATTGTAAATATAGATAGATAGCAAAGTTCTTAGTTTGCGCTATATGGAATTATGTTAGGAATATGCATGCCAAATTTTATGAATATTGGTTAATATTTGAAAAAGTTATGAGAACGGATTTGTTAATAACATAAAAATTTCGTAAACGAACGAAAAGAAAATTTACACATTAAAAATATAATTTCTTACCTTAATAACCTCCTGCAAGGTAAGAATATCCTTCGGCTTCAACTTGTTCTTCATCTAGACCCAATCTCCTTCTTCTCCTGGCTCTTCTGACTTCTAGGGTTGCCTCGGTAACCTTATTTTGTGCATTTAACAATCTCTTAGAATCAGTTCTTGCGAAGTAATCCAACATGAATTTTCCGCAAGTCACTTCCAACAGCCTAAGTGGAGCTATCACTGTCTGGTACAGTGGTTATGATGGGATAGTCTGGTACAGTGGTTATTATGGGATAGTCTGGTACAGTTATTATGATGGGATAGTCTGGTACAGTGGTTATGATGGGATAGTCTGGTATAGTTGTTATGATGGGATAGTCTGGTACAGTTGTTATGATGGGATAGCCTGGTACAGTTGTTATGATGGGATAGCCTGGTACAGTTGTTATGATGGGATAGTCTGGTACAGTTGTTATGATGGGATAGTCTGGTACAGTTGTTATGATGGGATAGCCTGGTACAGTTGTTATGCGTCTGTAGAAAATAATGTAAACTCATTGCTTACAGACTTAAATGTAATTATACTTTCTTACAAAGTTACAAAATCATGAATATCATTTTTAGATTTCAGTCTTCCCGCTCACAATTTCTTCTCCGCGTTCCCAGTTTAACATGTCTACACAACAACACTGGTTTAACATGTCTACACAACAACACTGGTTTAACATGTCTACACAACAACACTGGTTGAACATGTTTACACAACAACACTGGTTTAACATGTTTACACAACAACACTGATTTAACATTACTACACAACAACACTGGTTGAACATGTCTACACAACAACACTGGTTGAACATGTTTACACAACAACACTGGTTGAACATGTTTACAAAACAAGTCTGGTTTAACATATCTGCACAAGTCTGGTTTAACGTGTCTGCACAAGTTTGGTTTAACATATCTGCACAAGTCTGGTTTAACATATCTGCACAAGTCTGGTTTAACATATCTGCACAAGTCTGGTTTAACATATCTGCACAAGTCTGGTTTAACATATCTGCACAAGTCTGGTTTAACATATCTGCACAAGTCTTGTTTAACATATCTGCACAAGTCTGGTTTAACATATCTGCACAAGTCTGGTTTAACATATCTGCACAAGTCTGGTTTAACATATCTGCACAAGTCTGGTTTAACATATCTGCACAAGTCTGGTTTAACGTGTCTGCACAAGTCTGGTTTTATTACTAAATGCTGCTGCATTTGAAAGCTCCTCTGTGCTCCGATGTATCTTTCTGTGGACATTCGTCTCTGTGTGTCTGTGTTACTCCCTTAACTGGTTTAGTGTAATGCAGTCTTGCAGGAAATGTTCTACGGTCTGTGTTTCCTGCCCACATGGACAAAGAGGTGATGGAACAAATCTTAGTCTATTTAAGTGATTGTTAAGTCTGTTATTTTCTGGTCCTAGTGCGGAAGATATTAGCCTACTCATCTATGTCGGGACAGTAATAGTTGGCTTTTTGGGTGGTTGATTTTTCTGATAGATTTGATGGGTGCCATTTTTTCTTGGTAGGGGATTTCGTGCTCTATGTTCCTGTGTTGCTTCATTCTTTGCCAGTATATCTGCCTCATTATTTCATGGCATACCACAGCGGGATGGTATCCACTGTAATACTACCCTTCTTTGGATGCTGACTTCTTGTGTGGCTTCCTTCAGGTCCGGCAGTTTATCGCTGTCAATGGCTTGTGGGACAGACATCGCATCAGTAACAAACACAATGACTGTGACCTAGGTATTGCTTTATCAGAATACCAAAATGTCGAGTCTCAACACTGACTGAATAACATTAACTGTCTGCCCTCAGTAGCAGATGTGCGCAATGCAATATATCCCCCAATTTATTGCATTATTTTTATTGTTGGGGTAGACACTTGAACAAGTACAAGCACAAGTACAATAGTCACAAAGAACCGGTTTTATTCGTGAACGTACATCACGTGTTACTTTTATATTCGGTTTGATGGTAAAGTTTACGGGGGAGTTGAAGTATGTGACTACGGGCCAAGTGTGCTGGTGTTGGTTTATGGTATATTTCTTTGTTAGCTGACAACAATGATTAGATTAACAAATTAGACTCAAGAACTGGCTACCACATATTTTGTTGGATGAACAAACTAGACTCAAGAAATGGCTACCACATATTCTGTTAGATGAACAAAGTAGACTCAAGAAATGGCTACCACATATTTTGTTAGATAAACAAATTAGACTCAAGACATGGCTACCACATATTTTTTTAGATGAATAAATTAGACTCAAGAAATGGCTACCACATAGTTTGTTAGATAAACAAATTATACTCAAGAAATGGCTACCACATATTTTGTTAGATTAACAAATTAGACTCAAGAAATGGCTACCACATATTTTGTTAGATTAACAAATTAGACTCAAGAAATGGCTACCACATATTTTGTTAGATAAACAAATTAGACTCAAGACATGGCTACCACATATTTTTTTAGATGAATAAATTAGACTCAAGAAATGGCTACCACATAGTTTGTTAGATAAACAAATTATACTCAAGAAATGGCTACCGCATATTTTGTTAGATTAACAAATTAGACTCAAGAAATGGCTACCACATATTTTTTTAGATGAATAAATTAGACTCAAGAAATGGCTACCACATAGTTTGTTAGATAAACAAATTATACTCAAGAAATGGCTACCGCATATTTTGTTAGATTAACAAATTAGACTCAAGAAATGGCTACCACATATTTTGTTAGATTAACAAATTAGACTCAAGAAATGGCTACCACATATTTTGTTAGATAAACAAATTAGACTCAAGACATGGCTACCACATATTTTTTTAGATGAATAAATTAGACTCAAGAAATGGCTACCACATAGTTTGTTAGATAAACAAATTATACTCAAGAAATGGCTACCGCATATTTTGTTAGATTAACAAATTAGACTCAAGAAATGGCTACCACATATTTTGTTAGATTAACAAATTAGACTCAAGAAATGGCTACCACATATTTTGTTAGATTAACAAATTAGACTCAAGAAATGGCTACCACATATTTTGTTAGATTAACAAATTAGACTCAAGAAATGGCTACCACATATTTTGTTAGATGAACAAAGTAGACTCAAGAAATGGCTACCACATATTTTGTTAGATAAACAAATTAGACTCAAGACATGGCTACCACATATTTTTTTAGATGAATAAATTAGACTCAAGAAATGGCTACCACATAGTTTGTTAGATAAACAAATTATACTCAAGAAATGGCTACCGCATATTTTGTTAGATTAACAAATTAGACTCAAGAAATGGCTACCACATATTTTGTTAGATTAACAAATTAGACTCAAGAAATGGCTACCACATATTTTGTTAGATTAACAAATTAGACTCAAGAAATGGCTACCACATATTTTGTTAGATTAACAAATTAGACTCAAGAAATGGCTACCACATATTTTGTTAGATTAACAAATTAGACTCAAGAAATGGCTACCACATATTTTGTTAGATTAACAAATTAGACTCAAGAAATGGCTACCACATATTTTGTTAGATTAACAAATTAGACTCAAGAAATGGCTACCACATATTTTGTTAGATTAACAAATTAGACTCAAGAAATGGCTACCACATATTTTGTTAGATTAACAAATTAGACTCAAGAAATGGCTACCACATATTTTGTTAGATTAACAAATTAGACTCAAGAAATGGCTACCACATATTTTGTTAGATTAACAAATTAGACTCAAGAAATGGCTACCACATATTTTGTTAGATTAACAAATTAGACTCAAGAAATGGCTACCACATATTTTGTTAGATTAACAAATTGTATTCTTCTTCTTCAGCGTACATTCTCAAACTCCTGCTGAATTCTCTTGTAGCAGGACATGTCCTACTAGATTTCCAGCAGAATGTAGTCCAGAGAATGGAAATGCGTTGTGTCGCCGTTTTATTTGCGCCAATGGCCCGACACATCCGTCTTCGGCGGTAAAATTGTATTCAAGAAATGGCTACCACATAGTTTGTTAGATTAACAAATTAGACTCAAGAAATGGCTACCACTAAGTTTTGGACAAGAGAAATGGCTACCACTAAGTTTTGGACAAGAGAAATGGCTACCACTAAGTTTTGGACAAGAGAAATGGCTACCACTAAGTTTTGGACAAGAGAAATGGCTACCACTAAGTTTTGGACAAGAGAAATGGCTACCACTAAGTTTTGGACAAGAGAAATGGCTACCACTAAGTTTTGGACAAGAGAAATGGCTACCACTAAGTTTTGGACAAGAGAACGGTAGTGAGAGTACTGCTACTTCATACTATGATGTTGGTCAGAGAACATGTGTCCAGTGTCACTATGTTAGGCCACTCCGACTATTGTTATGTTTTCATTGGCCATTTATTAATAATGTGTTATTTATACTTTCGTCGGCCAATGAAAATCACTGCAATAGTCCGATTGGCCACATGTAGTGACGTAAAATGGGCTAGCATTCCATCATAAATAAATAAAGAAGGTCGTAGTCGTACCTATGTGTTCACGTACAGCTCTCTGGGGATATCCGTCTCTGTGGGCCAGTGTTCTGTGATATCATTCTTTGTGGGCCAGTGTTCTGAGGATATCCGCCACTGTAGGCCATTGTTCCTCCCTTAACTGGTTTAGTGTATGTAAGTCTTTCAGTATATGTTCAGCAATTTGTGCTGTCTGCACGCATAGACACATAGGTGATGGAACAAGTCTTAGTCTATTCAATTGCTATTTAGTCTGTTTGTGAGGCGGAAGATAATATCCTGCTCAGCTCTGTCGAGATAGTGATAGATGTCGTTTGGATTTTCGACTTTCCTGACAGCTTTGATGAGGGTCCTCTTTTCTCGGCAGGTATTTCCTTATCTTTCTATTCCCGTGTTGCTCCATCTTTTGTCAATCCACCCGCCTCTTCATTTCCTGGTAAAGCAAAAGTGGGATAGTATCCACTGTAGTACTACCCTTCTTTGGATGCTCATTTCTCACTTTGCCCCCCCCCCCCCAAGAGTGGGAGTTTATTGCTGTCACTGCGAACTAGAAGAAGAAGAGGAACAATCCTACCTAGGTATACCATTGTTCTCGAATAATACAAGCATAATTATGTCCCATATACTCTTGGTTATCACCCTTTGCCCATGGTCACCTTCTACAACAATTTGTCTTCCTTGATTGACCTTCCTGATGGCAAAAACAAATTCTTGTTATTGACATTCCCGAACATATATTACGATATATATCATTGAATATCGATCAATTATTTCGCTTTTATGTGCTTCTCCCTAGACGGGTCTTTGGTACCTTTAATTTCACAAATGTTCATGTAGCCGCATGTAACTACCTGCGGACACCTGGAGGATCATACGGCCCACGTGGAGAACCACTATCCTATACAGGTCTGTTGTGTTGAGGAGGAATACTTCATTTTTGTCTCGTCATCTTTCCCTGTTTGTGTACAACACAAGATCGAGCAGCTGTATGAGGAACGCACAGAGTACTGGGTACGAATATGAAAATATACAGATTATACAAGACAATTTCAACGTTTCAACCTTCAGGTCTTTTTCATGAAAATACAAGACAAACAGTGAATAAACGGTGAAAAATAAAGACCACATTCTATCAGACTGCTAATATAGAAACCTAATCTCTATTTTCATACGAGAAAAATGTTGTTAATGAAGCATTTACAAGAATTACGAGTTCTAACCTATCATAGCTCGGTGTCTTCAGCTCAAGGTTATGTTCACTTAAGCAGGTGCATATGTGTGACTCAATATCTAACATAACGTATAGGCAGGCCTATATGGTTGTGTAAGAATCGCCTTCATACTCATAAAACATCAAAATAAGCTCAAACGTCATCCTCCAATAGCAGAAGGCAAAATGGAACAACTTTGCTATCCTCTGCCGTACAGTGAGTCTAGCTATACTCTCTATCTACCGTACAGTGAGTCTAGCTATACTATATCTGCCGTACAGTGAGTTTAGCTATACTACATCTACCGTACAGTGAGTTTAGCTATACTATATCTACCGTACAGTGAGTCTAGCTATACTATATCTGCCGTACAGTGAGTCTAGCTATACTATATCTACCGTACAGTGAGTCTAGCTATACTATATCTACCGTACAGTGAGTCTAGCTATACTATATCTGCCGTACAGTGAGTTTAGCTATACTATATCTACCGTACAGTGAGTCTAGCTATACTATATCTACCGTACAGTGAGTCTAGCTATACTATATCTACCGTACAGTGAGTCTAGCTATACTATATCTACCGTACAGTGAGTCTAGCTATACTATATCTACCGTACAGTGAGTCTAGCTATACTCTCTATCTACCGTACAATGAGTCTAGCTATACTATATCTACCGTACAGTGAGTCTAGCTATCCTCTATCCGCTGTACAGTGTCTATTTATATTATATCTACCGTACAGTGTCTATTTATATTCTACCTGCCGTACAGTGAGTCTAGCTATACTCTATTTGCCGTACGGTAATGTCAAAACATTCATCTACAGCTAACTGCACATCACAGTGGAAGAAAGATACGGATATTGATCAGAAACTAGAATCAATATACCAACTTCATTGGCAACAACAGACCATCATCTTTTGACTTCGAAACTAGCCACTGCAGACTACATGGTCATCTGTACCAGATAAGGGTAGTCCTCACAAATGAAAGCTCATGCGGAACATGCATACAGACCCCTGGACGCATATTCCAAGACTCTCTAGATTACAAAGAACTGAGAGACACGACTTGGCCACACTGGACTGAACTGAGACAAAAACTATGGGGCAGCCGCTCTGACCTGGAGAAAACTAATCTTCGTCATGTTGACTAAACCTGAAGATCTAGCAAGACCACAATAACCCTGAACTATGAAGAAGAAGAAGAAGAGGAAGAAGAAGAAAAATACTCATAAACAATTCCTTTCATGCATTAATATTACATAAACAATTTGGTATATACGTTAGTATTACATAAACATTTAGGTATATACGTTAATATTACATAAACAATTTCCTATATACGTCAATATTACATAAACAATTTGGTATATACGTTAAAATTACATAAACACTTCGGTATATACGAACAATTAGGTATATACGTTAATAATACATTAGCAATTCAGTATATATGTTAATATTACATAAACATTTAGGTATATACGTTAATATTACATAAATAATTCGGTACATACGTTAACATTACATAAACACTTCGGTACATACGTTAACATTACATAATATATTCGGTACATACGTTAACATTAGATAATATATTCGGTACATACGTTAACATTAGATAATATATTCGGTACATACGTTAACATTAGATAATATATTCGGTACATACGTTAACATTAGATAATATATTCGGTACATACGTTAACATTAGATAATATATTCGGTACATACGTTAACATTAGATAATATATTCGGTACATACGCTAACATTACATAATATATTCGGTACATACGTTAACATTACATAATATATTCGGTACATACGTTAACATTAGATAATATATTCGGTACATACGCTAACATTACAGTTATAGATCAGTGAATCATGATATTCTTCTGTTCATGAATTATTTGGTACCACCTCTTCTTCTGCCTTCGTTCTCAAAGTCCTGCAGGTTAACGAGATGTAGACTGGAGAACGGAATGTGATGTGTCATAGTCTACAGTTTTGCTGTGATATCTGCACCTTTCGGTCTGAAGCATTCGACTTCAGCATGATATCTTGGTCCCTTTGACCCTAGATAGGATGGTACAGCCAACACCATCTCAAAACCTCCTTAGTCGTCTCTTGCGACACACACGGAAGGTAAACAGGATGCTATTCTTTGCTCCCGTTTCGGGCCTCGTCAAGACACGAACGAACAAAGCAACACATTGTTAGTACAATGTTAGTACAATGTTAGTACAATGTTAGTACAATGTGGATGCTCGACTTTCGAACGATGCTCTGATTTGACCGAGTTGAGTTTGTGAGACTCACCCATTATCCTGCCACACATCCACTGCTACCACCACGCCAACAATAGTGGTGACATACCGGAAATGTGTTCACACAACAAAAGCAAGGAAAAATAGATGAAAGAACAATGTGGTTTGAGTAATACTGATCCGATAACACAGTATTCATGATTACTGCTATTAAACATACGATGAATAATATGTATTCGCTGCAACAAAACTGAAATCCAACAGGCGAACCTTGGAACATGGTCAAGGAGTTTGACTGATCACTTGAAACACACATAATAACAAACACTAATAGACGTTTCAACCAAAAGGTCTTTATCAAGACTACATACACCACAACAAAAAACGACGAGTAAGAATGACACTATTGGCATTTATATGGCAGGGGGGGGGGAATATAAATGGCCCGGAAGGGATGAAGAGAATAGACACAACACACCCACATTCGATGAAACAAGACAGAGAATAGACACAACACACCCACATATCGATGAAACAAGACAGAGAATAGACACAACACACCCACATATCGATGAAACAAGACAGAGAATAGACACAACACACCCACATATCGATGAAACAAGACAGAGAATAGACACAACACACCCACATATCGATGAAACAAGACAGAGAATAGACACAACACACCCACATATCGATGAAACAAGACAGAGAATAGACACAACACACCCACATATCGATGAAACAAGACAGAGATTAGACACAACACACCCACATATCGATGAAACAAGACAGAGAATAGACACAACACACCCACATATCGATGAAACAAGACAGAGATTAGACACAACACACCCACATATCGATGAAACAAGACAGAGAATAGACACAACACACCCACATATCGATGAAACAAGACAGAGAATAGACACAACACACCCACATATCGATGAAACAAGACAGAGAATAGACACAACACACCCACATATCGATGAAACAAGACAGAGAATAGACACAACACACCCACATATCGATGAAACAAGACAGAGAATAGACACAACACACCCACATATCGATGAAACAAGACAGAGAATAGACACAACACACCCACATATCGATGAAACAAGACAGAGATTAGACACAACACACCCACATATCGATGAAACAAGACAGAGAATAGACACAACACACCCACATATCGATGAAACAAGACAGAGAATAGACACAACACACCCACATATCGATGAAACAAGACAGAGAATATACACAACACACCCACATATCGATGAAACAAGATAGAGAATAGACACAACACACCCACATATCGATGAAACAAGACAAACTGAGAAATGATAGAACAACATCATACATACGACTGAAGGGAATTGATCCCAAAGGATGATTCAATCGTGCCAAATTTATATATATTCATTCTCAAGTGCCATAAACGATCTCAAGTGCGTGACGAGTCCGGTCATCTGAGAAGCATGATGATCGTAATGGTCGTGACCTGAATATTATAAGTATCCCGATGTCCGCGTCATTGAAGTGGTCAGCAACAGGATTGCCAGTCTGGTTGTGATGTTGTACAGATGTTGACAACATCGGTCTGCCAGCCCCTTTCCAGTATTATATGCAAGAATGTTGCACTATCACGTACATATATGAGCCTGGAAGGAGGCAGCAGTCCGATTCTGTCAACATCTGAACACATCAAAACCAAACAGGCACCTCCGTTGTTGATTACTTCAATAGCATAGTCCATCGAGTTGCTCATGATATTCAGGTGACAGCCATTACGTCGGGGGTTCCTTTTTTTTTAAATTAGCACGTTTACGTTTGTAATTCCGTTTTTTTTTGTTGTTTTTTTTTGGAACTAAAGGTCATGTACTAATTTTTTGCTTGTGTGTGTGGGGGTGGAGTTTTGGGTGGGGGGATTTAACCACCCAACCCCCTCCCCCCCACTCTTTATCTACGGGCTTGATTATACACATACTTATACACATGTATGTCTTGCTCATTATTATAGAAATTTGAAACCAATCCAATAGGCTTATGGGACACAATGAGTTAAGGCAAAAATATAATGTCTTTAAAACATTTAACATTTTTATGTTTGCATCATTTCATTTTTTGATTCTTGCTGATTAACTTGTTTCTTTGTACAGATACATTTTCCTAAAGACCAGGAGTTGCTAAGCAGAATTTCTGGAGCTAGTTGCAAACATCTCTTGGATATCATCTACATCTCTTGTGGCTAACAACATCTGCAGGATATCGTGGCGGAATTTCAGCATGGCCTCTGTGGATTTTTCGACAACTGTGGTCTTTGTTTGATTACTTACATTGTGCCCTGTTACACCTTCGGTAAAAACGCGGAAGCTGTTGGCGAATCATGTTGTCTTTGTGCCCTAGCTTACTTTGTACCAATACTGGACATTGTTGCCTTGATTAGAGTTCGCGGAAAGATACGAGAATCCCGTAACATCGGAGGCAGCTGTATTAGCGATTTCTTCACGGTTATTTGCTGTCACCTGTGTGCCTTGGTACAGGAAGCACAGGAAGTGCAATCCCCAGGGGCACAGCACATGGCCAGAGTATAAGAGACTGTCCTAAGAAAGTTCAGTTCATGGAATTTCGGAAACATTGTTAACCACTGAACTCATTTGACAGCCTTTTATACGAATAGATTTTTAAAAATGCTTGTATCGCGGTTATAAATACAATACAATCATATATTTACATCTGTGTATATGCTAATATATATCTATCCCCACATGTATCTATGTATCTAAGTTTCTTCGGCGACGAATACAGTGCACACGGCAGAAACTAATTCTCCGGTTTGAGCAATGGGCTCTCCAAAAATTACTAAAAGAATATGTTGGAAATTTTTGACACGCTCCCCAAAGTCAAAATGTTGTCAAGAATTCAGATAATCTGCCCCCTTTTCTTAATTCTCTTTTTAAAATTACCTTCTCCTCCCCTCTCCCTACCTCCCCAAGTTCCCGAAAAAAATATATGATTGGTCATATTTTCAGTTAAAACTTTTTTCTCCAATTCTACCAGTTGAATTGGTGTATACACACACAAAAGTTTTGAATGTGCTGAATATAGAGGAATGATGGCTGTTGAATACAATTTTACATAGAAACGGAAATATTTCTGACATGTAAAAAGACACGATGTCATGGAAAGACGCATATTAGAGGGCAGAATTCCGGGAAGTAGAAGAATAGGTAGACCTACAAGGAGATGGACAGATGAGATCAAAGACTTATGAAGGTATGATTGGAGGAGGCAGGCAGATTGGCACAGGATAGAGTCGGGAAAACAGAATTTCTTCAGGACATCAATTGCAAAGACAACATTCTGGAAAGAATTTCACGTGATTGTGATGATGATACAATAAACTATTTTCTAATTCTACTAGTGCAATTTGTCAATGCAAACTATTTTCTCACATCATCTTTTGTCTAGCCTTCTTCACCCCCACCCCTTGTCAACAATTGTCACCCTTTTTTCTCACCCCCCCTTACCCACCCTTAATTGTTCACGTAATTTACGGATATCTCCCATCATGTTGTTCCTGTGTGTAGTTCTTGCATGTTGTTCCTGTGTGTAGTTCTTGCATGTTGTTATTGTGTGTTGTTCCTGCATGTTGTTGAAACCTATGGTCATACTCCGGTGTTTGATCTACGTAGTTTCTGATGTTCTTTCTTTTGCCATTTGGTACCCATTTAATGATTGTATTAGCAGTATACACTTCTGAGTATATTTCCGATATAATTTCATTATATTTTTTGTCCTATTGTTGTAGAAACGTGTTGTTTGATGTCTTCTCTTATTTGTCCTATTGTTGTAGAAATGTGTTGTTTGATGTCTTCTCTTATTGTCCTATTGTTGTAGAAACGTGTTGTTTGATGTCTTCTCTCATGTGCTTGTTTGACTTGAATTCTTCCCAAACAATATTGAAGTTCTCGGGAACATTTATCACTACATGAATTAAAGTTCTCCTCCAGTGCCTCTTCGTTACATTCCAGCTTCCACGGGTATGCTATGTATGCTTTTAATGTTAATCAAGAACAGGATTTATGTGACATATCGTTCTCAGTTACAACATCGACTTGTTAGACGAAATCTGTTTATATGTTGTATTGTTTCACTCAGTTACAACATCGACTTGTTAGTCTAGATCTGTTTATATGTTGTATTGTTTCACTCAGTTACAACATCGACTTGTTAGTAGAAATCTGTTTATATGTTGTATTGTTTCACTCAGTTACAACATCGACTTGTTATTAGAAATCTGTTTATATGTTGTATTGTTTCACTCAGTTACAACATCGACTTGTTATTAGAAATCTGTTTATATGTTGTATTGTTTAACGTGAGACATATAGAATATTGGAGAGAATGGTTTACTCTTTACGTAATACTCTCGTTCATGAGTTTATTTTCTACATTGTTGTAATAATTACATCAAAACATTTCATGAATTAATTATTCTTAAATTTTAAAAACTTTAGAGTTACAGAATATTTATTGCAATTTCTAGAATAAATAGCCATCAAATTAAACAGATCCGCAACACAGATGTCTTTTGATGTTTTGGTTTATACATACATTTTTTTTTTGGGGGGGGGGAGGTGTGGATAAATCGCAATGGTTAATGTCCTGGTTTCACGTGTGAGGTGCATATTGAGGTGTATTTACTTTTCAGAATGTAATGGATCCCGAGTCGACTTAGCCTTGATTAATAAATACATAGACCTACATTATATGGATTCACTTGACTTTAATTGTATACATAGACCTACATTATATGTCTGAATATGGAACTGCTGCTAAATAAATTATTCTTACATTTTTTGTAAACCATAAAATACCCAGAATCGGTTATAAAATTTGAGGCCCCCTTGTGCTCTAGTCAGAACCGTAGATATAAACATGGTTGGGGGTGGGTTTTCCCAAATAGCAAAAGCTTTTCTTAGTAGTCCTTCTTTGGGACATTAATATTTGTAATTAGTAATGTTGTTGCAAAAAGAAAAGTGGTGAGGAATGTACTAATGACCTTTATTCGTGTGCTTGTAGTATCGTATGCGTGTGCTTGTGGTATCGTATTCGTGTGCTTGTGTTATCGTATTCGTGTGCATGCAGTATTGTTTTCGTGTGCTTGTATCGTATTCGTGTGCTTGTAGTATCGTATTCGTGTGCTTGTAGTATCGTATTCGTGTGCTTGTAGTATCGTTATGGCTAAATGTTGTGTTGTGTTTTCGTAGGGCAACTCCAACTTCGATCCACCTACCCACCTCCCTTCTATGACGCTTAAGAGCACAAGTGAACATGACAATAGACATATGGATAGATTTTCCCAAGGAATAGTTCAACCGTGACCTTAAATATACAGGAGACCCGTGCACAGAATTAATAAGGCCTTGATTCATTTCATTTTCGATTAATGTCGTGTGTTTGTTGGTCACTATTTATATATTTAAAGTCGCCATGGCTATTTTTGGCATTCGATTCCAAGTATATATAGTGACCAACGGAAACACGGCAATAATTTAAAAAGTAATGAGTGATGGCCTAACTCATTCTGTGAAGATGTCTTCTATTGCAGACGGTGATAAATCAACACATCTCGCCTACTTTCCGTACCTACAAAGTGGCGTAGCAATTGAAGGGATGGAGTGGGCGTTCCCCTTGACGTTGCTCTTGTGTCCCTTTTTAGAGGGCGCCAAAATAGTAAATAGTATTCCGCTGGAGGGTTAGGGTAGGGGTGCCAAATTGTTCGTTTCTCCCAGGGCGCATGATTAGTAGATACGCTATTGTATCAATACTCAAAAAATATATGTCATTATTTGATTTAGCTATCCAATAAATATGTACAATTAATTAGTTCAGCTAATCAATAAACGTGTACAATTAATTAGTTCAGCTAATCAATAATATGTCAATAATAATCAAACATATGTAATTGTTTGGTTTAGCTACTCAATAAATATGTGCCATTGTTTGGTTCAGTTAATCAATACAAAGATGTCATCATTGGGTTTGCTAATCAATGCAAGCGAATGAATATTGGTTACCATAAGTAATGCGGAGGTGTTATTATTTGGTTTTGTTATTACATTTAGTGATGGACCATCTCGTCAATAACAAATTTGTATCTTTTTTAAATTATGAGTTGCTTTATTAATAAAACCAAATAGCATGATCTAATAGAATGTATTAATAGAAATGTGTCATTGTCCGTCTTTCGATTAGTTATACAAAGTTATCATGAAACTGTTGCATATAAATGTGCCATTATCATGAAATGTTTGCATATACATGTGCCATTATCATGAAATTATTGCATACAAATGTGCCAAGCGGCTCTTGTTTTTGTGATGTCACATATAAATACTAAGGTGTTGTTTGTTCTAAAGGCGCATATAGCTTTATATTGTTTGTACGCTCTCTGGGCTTTATCTTTGTCTCTTTTCTTATTTGTCTAAATAAAAGTGTTCCACAAGTATATTCAGTTTTTATTTTTATTTTTTCAATGTATGTTTCCGAATTTACATTATCAGTTCTAGTATTACATTCTGAGTACTAGTATTACACTCTGAGTACTAGTATTATGTGCATAGTATGTATTGCTGTATTTACATTTCTCAGTACTAGTATTACATTCTCAGTACTAGTATTACATTCATGGTACTAGTATTACATTATAGTACTAGTATTACATTATTATACGGATATTATGTTATGTGTTTGTTGTTACTGAGGATATTTCAATACCTGTACGGGATGTTTGTTGTTGTTGTAATAGTCCTTGTCTCGATTGGTCCGTTCGGGTGACTTTGTGTGCACGATTTGAATGACTTGATGAAATCGCATCTTTTTTTGGAGATGCGGTTAGTCAAGTACTGAAAAACGCGTGTGCAATTGTTGCTAGGCGACTTGGTGCCGTAGAACGGACTGGTTCAATTCCCGTTTGTCTCAAGAATTTTTACATTATTAATAAAACAACCTAATAATGAGACACAATGTCAGGCGATATTTCGACTAAAAAGCCTTCATCGGGACAAACAAAAGACTACAGTAAACAAATCTTACATAGAGACAAACATGGTTGTGATAGGAAGGAAAGAGAAGGACAGAAGGACAATCGCGAATGGATGAGGGGGAAGCAAAGATAGGGCTGCATGACAGGGAAGAAGAAGGTGTGAGGAGAAAATAGTGTAAGTAAGGAGGGAAAAAAGAGCACAGAGAAAAGTAAAAAGTGAAAATAGATCAGATATAATACAAGTAAAATGAGATAAATTAGAAAAGTGTTTTAATTTAAAATACTGATTTCCAATGTTGTCAGCTTGAAAAGAGGACGTATTAAACCAATATACCAGATTATATAGTAGATCAAGGCCAGTCCACACCGGTAAAAATACGGGAAAGACATCCTCTGGCAATTAGAGGTATAAAATCGCACACACGGTCGGTCAAATAGACAAAAGGAGTTGAGGTGAACGTGCGGAAAACAAGAAATTATGCGTAAGGCAAGGACGTAGAAGCTAAAGAGTGGGGGGAGAAGGTGTCAGTATCCATGACTCAAACCAAACGGCCTATAGAAACACAGCAAGAGATAAGAAGAGATGGGGGAAGTGGCTGAGAGAAGAAAGTAGAATAAAAAGGGATAAATAATGATCCGAGGAAGAAGAAATGACACATCTTCTTCGAGGTAACGGTGTCTTTTTTGTATCTTTGTAAGATTTCTTTACTGTGGTCTTTTATTTGTCCTGATGAGGGCTTTTTAGTCAAAACGTCGTATGTCACTGTGTCTCGTTCTTAGGTTGTTTTATTCTTAGTTTGGTAACACTTATACGTATTTTCTTTCATTTTAATATTTGCCTGTTGTTACTTACCCCAGCCACATATTTTCTGTTTAGGGTTGTTACCCGACACGGTAACATGTATTTGTTTGATTTACCAGATAGTTGGAACTGGTTTGGCCAAATATAATTTTTTTTTTTAAATTACAGAAAGACTAAACTTCTAAACTCTGTACAAAAGACACTGATTAAAACAGAATTTGACGAGCTTGAACTCAGGGAAGTACAATTAAAAGAAATGTTTGAGTTTATTCTTAAGCCTCAGCTGGATTTCTCCAGCTGGAGACGGCGTGAATTTTTATAATCCCTGGTCACATTTTTACCAAGGAATTAGTTGGGTCTTTCAAGTGACGTTGCAAGCTCAATTTTTGTTGTTGTTTTGCTGGTTGCACGGTAAGTTATTTTATATGCAGCATTATTATTTTCCTACGTAAATAAAGTTCTTTTTGATCAAAAAGTATGAGATTTAAGAGTTTATGTGATGTTTTTCTATTTGAATACCTGTGAGGAAAAATGGACCGCAATTTCTCCCCACACATGAAAGGCTTTCAGTATTCCATTATAAATTAATCATATATTATTTCCAAATCTTAGTTTGTTTAAACAATTAAAGAAACACATTGAAACTAATGTGAAACTTTCTATCTAAGCCTATTTTATATATTTTCTTTTCTAGTAAAAACATGCCCTGTGTTTACCAGAGGAAAACTGATCAAGGCAAAGTATCAGAGTCCATTCTGAGAGCTGCAGTGACTGCCGGTGTAGATGGCATGACTGTTAGAACAGCTTCCAGGGAATATGCAATAGCTCGTACACCACTAAACAATATTAAAAAGTCAAATTTGTCGGTAATGAGACGCATCCCAAATTATCAACACAGTCAGATTTTTAATCATTAACAGTCTTGCCAATTATCTTGATAAGTGTTTCAAAATGTTTCACGGACTAACTCAAAAAATGTTTATGTTCTTGCCTTTAAAATGGAAACATTAAATCGTTTCAAATGTCCACAAACACGGATTGAAAACTCAATGGCTGGTAGAGAATGGTTTTATGACTTTATGAAGCGACATCAACAATTGTCAATAAGACAGCCAGATGCAACATATTGCCACGAGCAACTGCATTTAACAGACACAATGTTGCAATATTTTGTAATTTGCTACAGGTCTTGTATACAACACTAAATGTAAGTGGGACTCAGATTTACAATATGGATGAAACTGGTGTGACAACAGTACAAAATGTTCCTAGAGTCATTGCACCACGTGGCACCAAAAAGGTTGGGCAAATCACATCAAGAGAGCGAGGTGAACTTGTCACAATGTGCTGCATTGTTTCTGATACTGCAGACAGCTTGCCACCAGTGTTTGCGTTTCCAAGAAAATGTTTTAAACATTTTATCTTAAATGGAGCGCACGAAGGCTCTTTAGGACTTACCCACTCTTCAGACTGGATGACACGTGAAAATTTATTGAAAGTGTTTGAGCATGTTATAAAATGTGTTAGAACTTCAGAGATATATCCCATTATTGTGATTATGGATAATCACAAAAGTAATTTCCCGCCCCGGAGTTGGCAAAGCAGAACAATATTCATGTCATCACTCTTCCACCACATACAAGCAACAAAATGTAAACATTGGATCAGACTGTCTGTGGATCCCATGAAAAGCAACATTTAGCAGATTCATGGATGATAAAGAATGCTGGAATAACCCTCTCCATCTATCAACTTACAAAGATTGGAGGTTCTGCTTTTGTTAGAGCCTCTACCAAACACAACGTAATGTCTGAGTTCAACGCTTCTGACATTTGGTCACTGGACCAAGATATTTTCAATGTTGAAGATTTTCTACTTTCTGACATCACAGACAGGCATCAGATTACAGAAGTACCAGTAACTATTTCAATTGAATCTAATTTAGACATGACTGATAAAAGGGCATCAATCGGTGGTACTTCAGGGACCAAACCGGAAATAAACGAATGACGAAAACGGATGTGCTGGACCTCGGACATCCTGACCACAAGTAGCCAACCGGGGTGCAAATAATCACAGTTCTACTGTGGAACTTGCAGCACAACGTACTTCACGCTCCCCGGCGGAAATCACACGAAACGTTTGTTGTGGTTACATGAGAGCGAACGCAGAAGAAGAAGAAGTGGTACTTCAAACTCTCTGGCTTCATTGACAACAACATATCCAGTGTCTCCAAATGATGATGCCCCAGCAGAAGCTTCAACATCGTTTTCTCCTCCTGATTTTTTTAAAGGATATCCTAAGAAAACGTGGAAAATAATGCTGGCGACATCGACTCCAGCAATGATGGACATAAAAATGAAATTGAAATGCAGATCATAAAACACAAAGAATGTTACTATATCAAAAGCCAAGAAATCACTTTTTGTGCTTGAAGAAAATATCAGTGATTCTGTGTATGATACGGACAATATACCACATGATGATGATGACACAGATTCTGACGTGTCTGACGCTGCACGTGATAGTGATGATGAAAACAACAATATCAGAATAGATGTGTAGAAAGTACAGACATAAAACTGGGTCTATAGGTTGTGTATGTGAGTTTGAGAACAGGAAAGAGAAGAAAATATTGAATTGGGAAAGTCATGCAGCTTGAAGATGAAGATGATGATGTGGAAACAAGCTATTTAAGAGAAAGTGGGAAAATGTTTGATAAGGGACTGTTAAAATGATTCAAATGAAAGCAATTTTACCTCAGCGTATTTGCTGCAAGTGTACAAACAGAACAGAAAGATATCTACGTTTCAAGATATCTGTGGATAATATACAATTGTATAGATTGATTTTCATGGACTATTTCCCCTACTTATGGTCCATTTCTCCCCTTCATCAGATTCATTTCTTCCCATATGTGGACCATTTCTCCCCTTCATCAGATTCATTTCTTCCCATATGTGGACCATTTCTCACCACTATGGTATCATTGTTTTAAATGTGTATTTTATAAAAAGTTTCAATGTTTAACCATTCTTTGAAGATTACATTTTGAAATAAATAGATATTTCACTGACAGATATAAATAACATCTCAGGCTTATTATTATTTATAGAGTTATACCGATTCTGGTGGGGGGGGGGGAATATCGCAGTCCATTTCTCCTCACTCTCTCCTACAGCTGATTGGGAGCATCTCTAGGGAGATTGCAGCAATAGTCAGACAGCATTGTTGATTACCATCCTCCCTGGTATCTGTGTTCCATTGTTGTAATATCTTGATGAAAACATTCTTCGTGTTCATCACTAACCATGCCACAGTTCTCAGGAAAGAAATCCAGATATGAATTGAAGGAAGTGGATATCTAGAGGCATATCGCAGCCAAATATCTGAGACTTCATCGGCATGTCTTCTACTAGTTGCTTGTAGTTTTCTGTCCTAACATTACCAAGAAAGTTGGTGGACACTATGTGACAAGATTCCATGCTTGATTCGCATCTTCTTGCAGCAAGTTATTGAACCGATCATCTTTTAAGTGCTCTAGAATCTGAAGACCCACAAAAATTCCCTGTTTAATCTTTGCTTCACAAAATCGATGAAATACTTCATGCAGCTATCGGAAATAGATGTTAAACAGCTATAGGGGTACGTGCCGTGAGTGGTACTCCCGGCAATCATCTTGCCGCTTCGTTGATATGGCCTAGTACACATGATGTAACCTGAGTACAGTGCATCCTCTATGCCTTTTCAATAAGAGAAAATATTTTATTTTTTTAATGTAGAAAGTTTCTTAACAAAGGGATATAACTTTATATATGACACAATAATATTAAGTAAATATTATTACTTCCCTTGAAATATATTTGAATTCAACAAGGATGCATGAGTTTTGAATTTGTCTCGCATGGTTCCAGTGATAACCAATAGCCAAGGTACTAAGAGCTCTTTGCCTTGCTGCATCCTGGTGACAAGTAGTTTCTAAAACAGGTACGTATGTCATGTGACAAATACTGTCCAGAACGTATTCTTCCTTATAAATCTCCTGAAATCACGGCGGCCTTTGACACGTTGTTCCGCTTCCTCTAACCACATGTGCATGGATGCCTAAATATTTCTTGTCCAACGAAGTCTTGGTCAGACCTCTGCCTCTACTGCCTTCTATCGCCTCCTCCATCAACACTCTTTCCATTTCATTGTGCCTCTTCAAATTATCGAAAAAACCTACCTTATTTCTTAACAGGGAATTTACAAGCTAATCTTCTTGTGTTGACAGGGTGTTTACAAGCCAACCTTCTTGTGTTAACAGGGTGTTTACAAGCCAACCTTCTTGTGTTAACATGGTATTTACAAGGCAACCTTCTTGGGCGTTGATTTTTCTTATGAAAAATTTTATGATGGTTTTTCTAAAACATATCGTTCTGTGAAATCCAAGGTCACCGTGGGGCTAAGCCGCCCTGCCATGCAGTGCATAAACACAGAATGTGCCGACAGGTTGGAAAGTTGTTACAGCTGTGGTGTGTCTCTATTTGCGCTAATGGTCGGATTCATATGACTTTGACGGTTCAGCTTTTTCGGCAAATTAGCACTACAGCTAACTCACGCTGTCAGGCTGAAATCACGTAAAAATATATTCTGATTAAGTAAGAACGAACGCAAGCAAGCAGCAAACATGAAACTTATAATTTAATGACTTCACATTGACTTTAACGTTTGTAATATTTGTTTGGCCTTTAATAGACACACTATGTTCATGTTTATTCCTTGTCAGGGTCATCTACCATTGTTTCTTAATGGGGTGCCACTTTTGTCTTTGATGCTTGATGCTAGAGAGAGTAAAAACTTGGTTTTGTGGACCATCTAGGCAAACTCTAGATGGTCCATAATTGCTCTCCCCTTTTTTTATTTAAACTAAATTTTTGTTGTGGCACCTCTGGGAATTACTTTTGGCGCTCGCATTCAGGACATCGGTCCTGATCATTCCTGCCTAGTTTCGTTCCCATTTTTCCGCTTTATACCCCTCTATGTCTTGCAGCGTCGGGGATAGAAGAGTTCTCTAGAGTTGGCTTTTTTGTGTGCTTCATATAGGCCTATGTTTGTTTTCGTTGACTTTTATTTCTGTAATCCATCATTTACAATGTCTGTCCCTGGCTTTGTATCCATATTGTCTGTTAAGTAATACTTTTTGAGGGGCACTGCCTGACAGTAGTCTAGAAGCATGTGATAACCAATTAATCTGTTGACTCTGATGTAATCCAGGATTTGGCATTGTCTTTGTTAATCTTCTGATGTTTTCGTGTCTAATTCTGTCTCTTATTGTTACTTCGAGGATTTGATTAAGACAAGTCATTTCTGTTGTAACAAGTTTTCTTTTGGATTCTGTTGTTAGTGTCCACGTTTGACATTTTGGTGACATAGTGATCGTATGATGATCGTTTTATGTAGTGCAGTTTTGATGTTTATACTCAAGTAAAGCTTGAAACTGGGTAAAACATTTTTGCTAATAACAAGAAACACACAAACGCACACAAGCAAATCGACGTTTCGACTGAAAAACCTTTATCAAGTTTACATACACGTATACATCAAAAACAAGTAGGGACGACACAACTGGCATTCACTTGCGAGATGTAAATGCCAGTTGCGTCTTCCATACTTGTGTTTCACATTGAACGCACCACTAATTCATTGAATGTATTCAGTTGGTCGGTCTCAAGAGCTAGTTGTTAACATTCTATGTTGTGGAGTGACCAGCCACGCGTTAATATTCTATGTTGTGGAGTGACCAGTCACAAAGTAACATTCTATGTTGTGGAGTGACCAGCCGCGGGGTAAGGCTTCTCTGTAGAAACTTACGAATTACATATCACGTGGCACAGTTAATATTCTTTGCTCCAGTTGTGGGTTTCGGCACTAAAGAGGTGGGCACCCAGGTAAAAATTATGGACGACGAAGGAAGCAAAGATGACAGGGGAGAAGAACATGTGAGGGGAAGATAGTGGTATGTAAGGATGGGGAAAGTGCACAGAAGAAGTAAAAATAAATAAGATATGGTCTATAATGTAAGTAAAATAAAATAAATTTAATTTTAATATACTTATCTCGAAAATAATCGGCGTGGAAAAAAGAAAGTATGAAACCGAGATATCAGATTAAATAGCAGTCAGTTTTGCCCTAGCAATCACTGGTGCTGAAGTCGAAGATACCAGGCCGAATGGCGCATCAAAAGCCATGGTATCACCCAAAACGACTAGATAATATTCGTTCTAAGTCCATCGTTTTCTTCTTATTGTAGAAACATATTGCCATTGGATTTCTTCTCTTATTTTCTTGTTTGGCTTGAATTCTTCCAAAATAGTATTTAAGTTTTTTAAGATATTTATTTTAAAATGAGTTTAATTTCTTTTCCGATGCTTGTGTTATTTGTCAACCTTCGCAGCCGTATGTTAATACGGATATTACATTGGAGTTGAACAGGCTATGTATGGTATGTTTACTTATTGTGTTATTTCTATTGTCTTTTGTCTGTCCTCATGTGAATGATGGTTGATCTTATTCACAATTGCCGTTAAGCGTAGGGGTGGAAGCTTAATTGTCGTTCCAAGGCCAGATGTGTCACCGTGGTTGCATTTAGTCCATGTTTGTTCAAGGCTATCGTGATGTTTTCTATCCATCGTTTTCTTGGTCTACCTTTAGCTTTACGCCCAAATATTCCTGTGTTATATGCTCTTATTGGTATTTGGGTTGGGTTCATTCTCATAAGATGACCGAACCATTTTACTTGCTGTCTTTCATTATGTTCCAGTGTCGGATTTATCTATAAGCTAAACAAGCTATAGCTTAGGGCCCCTCAAATTTTTTTATTTCACTATCTATATATTCTTAATTGTTAAAGGGCCCGGCCCCATATCTCAAATAGCTTAGGGCCCTATCAAGTCTAAATCCGGCCCGGTTCAATACATGATAGTATACCAACTCTTTTCCTAATTTCTTCATTTATTATTTGATCGAGTTTAGTAACCTTTCTCAGACACTTCATTTCACATTGTTGGACATTGGTACCAAAGTGTTGGTATAAAAAGTGTAGATATTATCTGTTTGGTTTTTTTTAATTTCCATCTTGAACTTTGGGAGGAAAAGTAATGGTGAAAGTTGGTAGGTCACTGTGTTTGCTTTCTGGCACCTTGTTGCTATTTTAATACTCTGTTTTCAGTACGTCTGATCATCATAAAATATGGATGCAAGTGCAGATATTAACTTCACAGCGGACGTGCAGAATATATTTACCAGATTCAACTAGACACAGCACTGTTTCACTCAATAAGATTTTCTAAGAGCCTGGTTACATTCATGTCATAAGAAATTCAGTATTTACGAGGAAGACTACATGCATTACATCGTCTAACTGTATGCTGTGCGTGACTGTCCCTCCGGGTTTAGCATGTAGGTCAACTCAGGTATGTCGCTATAACTAGGTCGTTGTGTGTGTAAATAAAGGAGCCCATAAAGTGTGTGTAACAACATGGCGTCAGGCCATGGTTTCTACAGTACGGAAATGGAATCAGAAATCAATGTGACTTCGGTAGATTTCAGTGATTTTCTGAGAAACTGTACTCTTCCTCAATGTGTTTGGATTACTGACGGCAGTTATTTAAGTAAGAATGTACAAATTTCCCGTGGAGATGTCTTACTTTTGAAATCACGCGACAGTGGACAGGTAATCCTGTCTTATCAAAATGAAAATAAAAATTATGAATGGACAGAGGTCAGTGTACACTTGAACTATGCTCAGAAGTTTAATGTCCTTCCTCCTAAAGAAACAAATATTGACAATCGGGCAGTTTCTATTGTTTTATATCCGACGTTATCTGATTTAATATTAGATTGTCCGACATATTTTGAGGCTACTGTGTCCTTCGATGACCCATGTATTCCTGGAGTATCTGTGAACGCAGCTGACAGATTCTGGTTTGTAGGTATTGTACCCTACCCAGAAGACGGAACTGAAAAACTCAAAGTACGTGACGATAAGGGCAATGTTTTTATAATGTCGCTTGAATGTCGTGGAAATTTTTGCCCTTTGAAAGATGACAATGAGTACACAGTTAAAGAACTGGTAGAGCTAGCTTCAGTTCCACGTAGACTGAAGATGGTCGCCAACTTAGATAACAACAGCGATAAAACCGAGAAGGTGTCAGGCAGTGACCAAGCAGCAAATGAATACAGTGTAGTAAACAAAAGCTCAGATCGCGGATGTGTTACTTCGCAGGGAGGCATCACGAATTCTAGTCAATGTTTACCGAATTCATTCTCTGGAATAATTCACTTACTCAAATATGAATCAGCTGTGACTGTATCACCATATAACGATCCAGAAATTACATGGATTGTTCCTGTATCCGCAAACTTAAAAGTTCGAACATATTTTCAAAATGACTATGAAGTTCCTGCTCCAAGAAACCAATTATTTCAAACTGCTGTTCCTCTACCACTTTCTCCGAAAGATGATTTTCCTAATTTTCAAGCGCCAAGTGCACCACTAATGCAACAAGCACTGGTTCCCATCAACATTCACAATTTTGTAGATATTTACTGTTCCTCGTTCCCAGTCAAAGCAGAATTACTTGATACATCAGAAGTTCATCCATTTTACAAAGAAAAATTAAACAACATAGATGAGATTATTGCATACCGTCTAGATGAGGCAAGAAGACTCTACGTCAGGGATCTAAACAGTGATACTGTTTATAGTTTGTCACATGACTTACAACTTTCTTTTATAGAATTGCCAGACAAGTTCAGCACAGTCTCACAGCTACTTCACCTGCCTATAGGCACAAATGTTACTGTTCTAGAAGATATCGCAGCTGACTTTCCAATACCATTCTCTCTGAGATTCGGTGACATCATCAGACTGTCATCAAACACACCTTACATTGTTAAGATGAAGCATACAAATAGAGAATGCCAGATTTTAAAATGTGAAAGAGTTGATGCTAACGGCGGCGGAGACAATACAAAACTCAAACTACCAATGGACCTGCAGATGAATATGGTCATGACAATAGACTCCAACAACAGAAAAATGATATCCCTGCAGGATCTTCTCACAGGAGTTGTTCCAATACCAACCCAAAATGTTGCTTCTGTACCTGAGGCACCAGAGAGTACAGTACTCAAGGAACTGCCAGTGAATTTAAGGATACTGAAATCCATGAAAGAGACATGTTTGGTTGTAGGTTCTGCAACACAAACAAAACTTACTTCCACTTCAGTTTCTAGAACTTTCAATTCTTCAGACTTTGCTGTCTGGCCCAAAGATAAGGCAACATCTTCATGTTCACCTCAGGACCAGATCTCATTAACAAATATTGGACTCCCTGTGACATGTGGACTTGTCTTGGCATTTAAGGGAAGACTAGACCTGTTTGATCTAGAGGGGAAGGAACCAGAAGCTGACTTCATTAGACTTCCTATTGAAAAAATGACCATGGCCCAGTTTCAAGAACGTGAACAATTGCAGAAACTGACTACAGAATATGAGGATATAGAATTTGGATCAAACAGTACGCTCAACGAGAGTGCAGCTGGAAGTATTTCCAGGACTAGCTCCACAGGGTAAGTACCTATACACAGTCATTCCTCACTCCAGGATATGTTTATCCACATGGTAAGTACCTATACACAGTCATTCCTCACTCCAGGATATGCTTGTCCACAGGTTAAGTACCTATACACAGTCATTCCTCACTCCAGGATATGTTTGTCATGTTCTATGTGATAGCATGTTTCTGTCCATAAGTCAAAACAGGTGGATGTTTACATGCAACATGTCTGCATGTGGAAGGTCTAACTATTGTCCTCTCTGGCAGCTCATTATGCAACAGTAAATTACAGTAGATGACATGTCAATATAGTGAGATGACATGTCAATACAATGAGATGGCATGTCAATACAATGAGATGACATGTCAATATAGTGAGATGACATGTCAATACAATGAGATGGCATGTCAATATAGTGAGGTTTTTCTCTTGTGGAAGCATCACAGCATCTCATCTCAACAGTTAAGTTCAACTTTGTGCTGCAACATTGAGAGAACCCAGAACTGCACATTATGCTGGGAGTCAGATGAGCTCTGGCCATGGACCTAACTGCCGATGTGTACATGATGCCCCAGCAATGAACAGGTGGTGCATGATGTCCCAGCAATGAACAGGTAGTGCATGGTGCCCCAGCTATGAACAGGTGGTACATGGTGCCCCAGCTATGAACAGGTGGTACATGGTGTCCCAGCTATGAACAGGTGGTACATGGTGTCCCAGCTATGAACAGGTGGTACATGGTGCCCCAGCTATGAACAGGTGGTACAATGGGGGTGAGATGAAAAGCAACTTTGCGCTCAAGGCAATTCCCTGGGATATCCCAGAATCATGCAGACGTGATAGCCCTGTATAATTTGAGGGCCACCCCCCCCCTAGATGTCATGGAATGTATATAAGGCCATGCTATTGGTGGCACCAATCAAATACATTGTTGGGGGCGGCATTTCAAATAAAACCTATTTTAGGGGAGGGCAGCATTTCAGAATGCATAGCCAATACCAGTGACCATGATCCAGGGCTGGGTTCCTTTGGACACCTGACAGGAAGGGATGCTTGGCAGAGTAGCTGAACCTCATAATTACAATTCTTTGGACACATGACAGGAAGCGATGCTTGGCAGAGTAGCTGAACCCCATAATTACAATTCTTTGGACACCTGACAGGAAGGGATGCTTGACAGAGTAGCTGAACCCCATGATTACAATTCTTTGGACACCTGACAGGAAGGGATGCTTGGCAGAGTAGCTGAACCCCATGATTACAATTCTTTGGACCTGACAGGAAGGGATGCTTGGCAGGGTAGCTCTGTACTCTGCTGAGAGATAAAGAGTTCTGGGTATAAAATAAAGGACACTTCTCGCACATTGTACTTTGCTGAGAGATGTAATGGCATTGGTGTCTTTTTTATTTTCTCTCTCTCCCCCTTAATATCCCACGTGAAACATGGAACTGTAGTTGTTGCTCTCCAATGGTTTCTCCTGCTGTGCTTTCTTATTTAGCTGTGCCCACGAGAACGTATTTGATCTGGTCATCTATTCTATTTT
Organism: Meghimatium bilineatum; assembly: GCA_034231615.1. Lineage (NCBI taxonomy): Eukaryota > Metazoa > Mollusca > Gastropoda > Stylommatophora > Philomycidae > Meghimatium > Meghimatium bilineatum. The sequence continues at coordinate 439,659 of CM067315.1, read as the reverse complement.
TCACCGCCAGTTGTTATTCTGTTTTCCAACTTGCCTCTTTCTCTTTATCTTCCACTCGAGCACGTCTCCAGTACATTACTCGGCTCCAGTACATTACCCGGCTCCAGTACATTACCCGGCTCCAGTACATTACACGGCTCCAGTACATTACCCGGCTCCAGTACATTACTCGGCTCTAGTACATTACGCGGCTCCAGTACATTACCCGGCTCCAGTACATTACACGGCTCCAGTACATTACCCGGCTCCAGTACATAACCCGGCTCCAGTACATTACCCGGCTCCAGTACATTACCCGGCTCCAGTACATTACCCGGCTCCAGTACATTACCCGGCTCCAGTATAGCTGTCAATGGTCGCGGTCTATGAGTACATGGCAAACTTCCTGGATGTCTGACTCAGAGAATGTTGGGATTCGAACAATGGAAAATTAAACCTCATAATATATCTGCCAAGATAACAATGAGGATGGTTATGTGTACCACCAAGATCACCGACAGTATAGACAACCTAAATGCAGAAAGTAAACAACACGAAGTTCAAGGCGACAATGACTTTCGCTTCGTATTGTTAACATGGTAATAGTGTCTCTATTGCCACTGTGGTGGTAACATTGCTGTTTTCATTGTTTTTCACCGTTTTGTTTTTTTTTTACATATTCTTGACAAATACTTTTAACGATTGGAAACGTTGAAAGTGTCTTGTGTATTGTCATTTGTATTTGTTCGTGCTTACACCTCATAGCACCTTAGAAATTGTCAGTTGTGTCGAGATGAAACTTCAAAACCTGTGTTCTACGTAAGTACTAATGTTATTTGTTGGTCACTATTTATATACTTGAAGTCGCTTTCCAGAACTTTCCTGGCACGAAACGGAACATCTACGAACTCACAAACTAAATTAGACAATCACAAATGTTTTGTTGTTTTTCTACTTGTTCATCACAATTATTGTTTTTCATGCGATACTCATCTTCGCTTGCGAAGGAGGAACACCATCATCATCACTTGGAGTCGCCCACCACAAATAGCTAAGGTTTACCAATGAAATGAACAGAAATAGTCAAAATACCAGAAAAACCATCATTCTAGGTTATCTGCGCACTTGTCTGTACTTGGTCTCACCGTTTCAGGTGCATTGTTGTGTGAAATATGGCTGGCTTTTATAGTCATCATCAAGCACGCGTGACATTTAGTTAGTTTGTTCCTTTCTTGCCGCGGGCGGCACATAGGGCAGGCAGAGGTTTTGATTCTCTATGTGTTGCGGTCCGCTGCCTGCAGACATACCGGACCACTATGCGTAGTATGTGGTGGAGGTTCAACTCGTAGTTCACTACCATCGCATGCTGTCTCCGCATCAAAGGCTAGCTGCAACAGACCCCCAACATCCTCTGTCTCTTTCCTTGGTGGTGCACTCTGACAGACTATCCATTTCGTGATGCCCCCCTCCCACTTATATCTCTGCCCACCTCTTAATCGTCGTCCCTAGACTCTACCATCAAGGTCTTCAACAACGTGTCATGTCTTTTAATATACCAACAATATTTTATTTGTTTGATTTTAATTTCCTTTAATAGTTTTTTTCCCCATACGAAGTGTTATTTGAACCTCACCTCTTTGTTTGTTTTCTAATCTTTCCATGAAGCTCTTCCTATTCTTCTATGTATCAACCATCTCTCAAATACATCACTTTCTATTCTTCTATTCCACAATGGACGAAAACGATGGACTTATATCGGACATGTTCTTTGAATGAATGAAAACAGACTGTCACTACAATCAATAAAATAGGTACCAGATGGCAAAAGAAGAAGAGGAAGATCTAGAGAGACGAGACTCTTCGCAGAACAACCATCAACGTTATGAGTCTCAACAACATGCAATAATTACACACAGTTGTGCCACATCGCTCCAACTGGGAATAATTACACACAGTTGTGCCACATCGCTCCAACTGGGAAGCTCTGGTTTCTACCCTATGTACAGTTGAAGGAACATATCATGTAGATAGATAAGATAAGCTTAGATTAGATTAGATTAGATTAGATGGATGGATGGATATAAGCTGTTTGCAGCGGGGTTTGAACCCGAATACTGTGATCGTATTAAGCGTGCACAGTCTACCACTGTTAAAAATTAGCTACATAGAACACAAGGGATTATGGGTCTTATTATTATGACTATTTTTATTATTATTATTATATTAGTAGTTTGCTGATGTCATTGAAAGTACTTCTAGCCATTCTGATTACCATCTTGACTTCTGTTTCACGTCTACCATTATTTATGTTTACGTGTCCGAGATAGAAACTGCTGTCTACTGGTTGCAGTATTAACATACACTGTATATGATTATTTTAGCATGGGTGTCTCCTCAGTTTTGCGGATTGTCATGGTTATAGTATCATCGTCTACAATATAAGGCATACTGACTAACGGATAAACAAGCCTTCTGACTCGTTTGACTATTAACATGATTTTCAATGGTCACTATTATTATACTTTTGTGTGACATCCCATGAAAATCAACGGTCATTTTGGAGAAAATTAGTCATTTTAGAAGGGGTTTATAAATACAAGGGCATGCGAATTTTGCTGAAGCCCAACCTGCTGGGTGTGTGTTCGTTGTTGTTGGGGCCTGGTGTGTGTTCACTGTTATTTGTGATTTTTTATTAAATGATAATGGATATTAATTGTGACACCAATATTTGACTGGCAAGGTTGAAGTGTGTTTAATCAGCGTGTCACAGGAACTATACGAATTTAGTGGCTTGATGAGTGGGGAGGAGGGGAGCAGCTACTCCTGACGCCCCGCTTAGGGCCGTTATTAGCGAGCGATAAAACGAAAGTTCACAGCTTGCGGAACAGGGACGCCAAATTAGTTTTGCCCCGAGCGCTGTATGCACTGTGAGAGTTAATTCTCCTGTCCATAAGCAAATCACGCGTATTTACAATGCTATGTTATGATGTCAGCTCGCAGTCAATAGTTGATCAATAATATATAGGCCTGCTCACTGCAGTAAAACTGACATCCAACAGGCTACGCTTGGAACAGGATAATAAAGTTTTGCTAATCACTGGAAGTATACAAAATAAAACACACAGATATTTAGCTCTGAACTTAAACATCATTAGTGCCGTTCACACTCGCGGTTTTTTAATGTTAATTTGTTATTGATAAAGTCTTTTTAGTCGAAACGTCGATTTGTGTGCGTTATTACGTGTATTTCCAGTGATTAGCAAAACTTCAATCAATCAATCAATAAAGTGTCATGCCGAGTGACGTAGGCGACCGTGCTTCTCGACAACCCACCCAGAAATTTCAGCTTTTATCTTCTCTCTCTTCTCCCCGTGATCTTTCCAGTGGTTACTACATCATTACCCTGTTACTACATCATTACCCTGTTACTACATCATTACCCTGTTACTACATCATTACCCTGTTACTACATCATTACCCTGTTACAAGTTTAGCCGATAGTTTTAGAATTCTTCCTTTCTTTACCTGCGTTCAGTCTCCAACTCCTGAAGAATTAAAATAGGATTGTAGTTCGGAGAAAGGAATGCGTTTTCTCATTTTTTATACAGCATGACTGCGATATATGCACCTTTAAGTCTAACACATCCGACTTCAGCAGGTTGTGTGAGACCAGAGATCTAACTTCTCGGTCATGCGTCACACGACTAAAGGACACAGAGACGTGTAAGAATGAACAAAAAGTTGGAGGGATAACAGCAGACAGGAGTACGTGAAAGAGAATTGATGAAGACCTTTGCTCCACAGGGAGTTGGAAGGTAAAACATTTCTTTTACTGCGATTTATTGTGCATGTAGCCGCCGTAGCTCAGTGGTTAGTGCCCTAGCTTCCTAGTCCGGTGATCCAAGGTTCAATATTCCGAGTCTAACTGGAAATATTTTTCATTACCATTTGCCACTGGGTCGACTCTTCCTTAAAATAATGGGTACCAAATACGCTAAAGAAAGATTAAGGCGGCGGGTGTGATTCTGACCCCATCATCCCTTGCATGCCGTTAATCAATAAAGAAAAATACTGGCCAAACACTGTATTCCCCGACACCTCTCAGCTGTGATTGATTGAGAGATTGATTCAATGAGAGATTTATTTATTTATTTTATGTTTATTGATTGATTGATAGGTTTATTGATTGATTGAGAACCACAGGAATTGCGAGCGATTAGCTCCTACTTCCTTTGTGCAGTGGGGTGGTTTTTCTGAGCTTTTTTTCATACCTAGGAATAGTGCAATGCCTATAGCAGGAGTTTGAGAATGGACGATGAAAAAGAAGAGTGTGGTACTATAAAAATAGCAATGTACAAAAATAAAATAAACAGAAGCTTCAATATATATATATATATATATATATATATATATATATATATATATATATATATATATATATATATATATATATATATATATATATATATATATATATATATATATAACAGAAATATTGCTCCTGTGGCATGATTTAAAATATAAATAGAAATATTTATCCTAATCTATCTATGAGACTTTGGGAAATGACTTCCATCGATGGAGGTTGTTTCTCTATTTAGTTCTGGGTCATTTCATCGATCATAAACATCGTAAAGTCTCGACCGATTTGTGTAACAGAAATTAGTTCACTCCAATTCTTTTCATTCACATATGTTATTAGAAAACGCCGTTGATCCTACATCGGACATGTCCTACTCTCAGAAAATAACACAATACACCACCAATCTCTTTAATGGATACCAACAGGCATAAGAGCCAGGGGTAGACCAAAGGAAACACTCAGAAGAACAATACTTAAAGAAATGAAAACAAAATTCATACTATTCAAGAACTGCACAGAATATCTTTGAACGGACAGAATTGAGAGATCTGCCATATGGCTAACTTTAGCGCTAAAGGAAATTGAATGTATCTATATATTCGATAAACCCTTTGTTGCCTTTCAGCGTCAGGGGTAAAATAGTTTTTTGGAGAGGGCCCTATTGTGTGCTGAGTATATAGGGTTGCCATCCGTCCCGCTTTTTCCGGATTGTCCCACTTTTTCATCAAAAATTAATTGTCCCGCCTAAGGGTCTGGGGGACAGCAATTTGTCCCGCTTTTTAATCCAGCCAAATTTTTCACCTACAAATTTTAATATTTTCTTAAATTATTTATTATTGGTTTGAGTTTTGTTACAAATGAAGCTTCTTAGTCCGAAACGTCTATTTGTAGAGTCCTGCGCTATCGCTGTTTAATAATAAAGTTTGAAGATACAACTCATAAATTTGAGAATATCCAGCACAAAATTGTTAGTGCGGAAGGCGGTATTATTTAAAAATTTACAAAAGATGACGTCTTCGGCTTCGCGAGGCGCCGAGCCTTACTCTACCCATCTTACCGCCGCTCACGTGATCTGTGCCTACGTGACAATCTGCATGCTTTTGTCCTTGTCGTATTCCTGTAGGCGCTAATAATTCATTCAACAACATCGCGCCATCCTCACCAGCAGCAAGAAGAAATTTTGGCTTCATTCTTTCTTTATGTGTTGGAGGCTGGAGGTTGCTTCCAGGAATCCAGTCTGTTGTTACCGGTGGTTGTGAAATATTAAATTTGTTCATTTTTAATTGAGCATTCTAATTTTGTGAATTCTTTTTTTTTGATTTATTTTTATTTGGAAATGCCGAAGAGAAAGTGTTTTTTCCAAGAAAACTATTCGGAAGAATGGTCTTTCATAAAACAAGGTAGAAGTGAGAATGAAGCAGAATGCAAAATATGTCAATGTTACATTTCTATCGCGCATGGTGGGAGAACTGACATAACAAAACATATAGGAAGTGTAAAACACAAATCTAGAATGTACTCGTATTCTGCAAACACTTCACGTACTATGGACAATTATTTTTTGACTAAATCGTCAGAGCAAGGTAAATTAGTGGCAGCGACAGAACTGACAATGTGTTATCATATTGTAAAACATCATATGTCTTTCAAGTCAATGGACTGCATAACTAAGCTAAACTCAAAACTGTTTAAAGATTCTCAAACTGCACAAAATGTGGAGCTCGGAAGAACTAAAACAACAGCAATAGTAAAGTCAGTATTAGCACCTGACACTACGAGGCAATTGTGTAATGAACTTGCTGGTGTACACTACTTTGGTATTGCTGGTACAGGTATTAGAATTATAATGTAATAATAATTAGTCTATGTGTGTGCTATCTCTGACTTTTCCTATGGCTATTATGCTTTACATGATGTGTCCCGCTTTCGCGTCTAAAACAGTACCATTTGTCCCGCTTTCTGCTTCGAAGGTTCTGGCAACCCTATGAGTATATTGTGAAATTTGTCGCCTCTTTTATTTCAGTGGCCCATCGTTTTCGTGGTCGTCCTCTAGGTCTTCCTTCACTGTATCTGTGTAGCATAGCTTGCTGTCTGATGGTAGTCTGCTGATGTGTGCAAACCATTCGATCTGTTGTCTCTTAATATATTCCAAGATTGAGGTGGTGCCTGTTTTTTGTCGAACGTCCTCATTTCTCACTTTGTCTCTTAGCGATATTCCTAGGATTCTGCGTAAGAAAGTCATTTCAACGGTTACAAGTTCACGTTTGTCCAGTGCTGTCGTTGTCCATGTTTGGCTTTGGTAGCATAGCGTTGGCAGAATAATTGTTTTGAATATTGTTGTTTAGGTGTTTAAAACTGCATTTTTGTTTCTGCAGATTGGTATCATTTGCCTTAGGGCTTGGCATGCTTTACTACATATAGGCCTATTTTGCATTTCTTTGATGTCCTTACCGTCTGTTGTTATATTACTTTCTATGTGAATTCTGTCACTTTTTTAAGTCTGTTGTTTCCAATATATATATATATATATATAGGTATTTCTTTCTGTTCTTCCTATCTTCATTACTTCGGTCTTTTCTATGTTTATATTCATGTTAAAGTTATGGCATGTTTGATGTAATCTGTCTATTTGCCTTTGTAGTTCTTCTTTTGATGATGCCTCTAGTGCTTGGTCATCTGCAAATAGTAGTTCGTTTAAGTTATCATTCAGTTTGGAAATGATTGCTCATGTGTCATTATTTAAAATATAAACAGAAATCTTGCTCTTGTGTCTTGATTTAAAATGACGGATACTATCTTAAGCCCGCGTGGAACATCTAGTTGCCCTTAATCTCAGCAATTAGTATAGGCCCACAGATTCTAGCCCGAGGGCCTAATTCATGATGTGGGAACCATGCCAGTGAATTACTTCGAACCTTACGGTGATCCCGCCCTAAAAGTAGGTATCTTTTAGATCTGTGTTATAGCGTCAGTAAGTTATGTATACTGCAATAATGGGTATATAGAAGAATAGGGAGAACGTCATTGAAGGAGAAGAAAACAAACAAAGAGGTTCTAAAAACAATTAATATGAAGAAAGAATTACTAAGAGAAGTAAAGATCGAGAAAATAAAATATTTTGGACACATTGATGATGTTCGTCGCCGTAATCGACGATGACCAAAAACTCAACCATAATAATAAGTAATAAAAAATAATAAAGTTAACAGTGCTTTTTTAAATGACTAACAAGTCCAATGCGCGCACAAAATGTTCTTCTACAGAAATAACAACTGTAGAGGGTGTCTATGGGACGTTGAGGTGTTTTTTCTGTTCTACGAGCCCGCTTCTGTCTTGCAATATCTTGCCTGGTCTCTTTCGCCGCTAGTGCTACCGTTCTAAGCCTGTAACGACATGCTGTTCTATCCTAAGCGAGGCTCTCCCAAGCGCCTACGTCAATTTTAAGATGTTTCAAGGATGACTTGAGCGTGTCTTTGAAGCGCTTTTTCTGTCCACCAGCTTTTCGAATTCCTGCCTTGAGTGCTCCATAATATATTTGTTTTGGCAGACGTGAGTCCTCCATACGCACAAGATAACCTGCCCAGCGTGCTTGCGCATTCATAAGTAGTGTGTAGATGCTTATTGAGGTTGATTTTTCCAAGACTTTGTAATGGTGGTACTTTGTCCCACCAATGAATGTTTAGTAATTTACGTAGGCAGGTAAGATGGAAATGATTTAATTTTCTAGCATGTCTAGCATATACTGTCCACGTTTCACAAGCGTATAGTAGGGTTGGTATAACAGCCGCATGATATACTTGAAGTTTGGTGGTTGTTCTTATACCTCTTCTGTCCCATACATTTTTGCGTACTCCACCAAATACAGCACTAGCTTTTGCCAGTCTATTGTTAATTTCCACATCGATGTTGACATCCCGAGAGAGAGTGCTTCAAGGACACATTAAAAGGCATGACACCTTACTGAAGACCTTACTTGAGGGTAAGTAAAGTAACCCATAGCATGTATTAATGCCGTAGGGGTGTGAGATGTTAGCGATCTCACATTTCACAGGCTCTGCAAATGAGGGCGGTAGCCATCTCCTCTCCCTCGCAGTCTTTACTTCCCGAATTAATCCGGTACCCATTTAAGGCTGGGTGGACCTGGGAGCCGTTGCGATCTGAAAACATTTCCGCCTAAGCTGGGGAATGAACCCAGGACCACTCATATGCTAAGCTAGTGCACTTGAGGGTAAAGTCGGAGGGAAGCGAGCAAGAGGTAGGCAGAGATACAAATAGGAGAGTAAAATCACAAGATGGGCAGGTTACAGTCTAACAGAGTGCACCACCAAGACAAGAGACAGGGGATGTTGGAGGTATGTTGCAGCTTTCTTGTCAGATGTAGGTTTGCCATCCATTGTCACATGACCTAAAGATAAGATATAAACGCGATGTTTAACCATATAAATGTTATTTGAACAATTACAGTCACAATTTTAGCTAAACAAACAGTGTCATATGGTTTCTGCAATAAAAACACGGAGCTATGAATCTAATCCTTTCAACGAGACAATTAATTACGTTAAAACATATCAGGTTCTTGAACTTGAAACTCGTTTTAAAAAAAAATGAAAAAGCTGAAAGGTAGTTTGGATATTACTTCTGGCTGTGGATTAAGCAATGATGAGAACATGTTTGTATTTATTGTTCAATATACTGTTCAACTAATATTTTAAATAAAAACGATTTATCTGTACATGCGTAATGTTTATATTCGGGATAAAATATTGCTCAACGACGTTTAAAAGCACAGAAATGTTACGCCGTAAATCAACGAAGTAAGGAGCAAATAACAACTTGTAAATGGCGCCCTGACTGGTTTTCCTGGGGAGCAAAAGTTAGAAGTTTGGTTGAACGGTTTGTCTCCTGAAAGTGAAGCGAGTAGTAGGCAGTTTTACTGTGACCCGCGACAGCTCTGATGACCGATCACCATGCAGCAGAGTTTTTTTTTTAAAGGAGTAATTATTTGATTTAATCTAGTTCCTATTTATTATATTATGTTTTTCTTATATAGCTGGTACCTCCGAAGACGGATATGTCTGACCATTGACGCATATAAAACGGCGACACAGCTAATTTCCATTCTCTGGACTAAATTCTGCTAGAAATCTAGTAGTACCATTGCCCTGCTGCAAGAGAGATGCCAACGTTAATGATGAAGTGTATACAAGGATCGCCAAAGCAAGCAGCACGTTCGGCAGAATGTACGCAAATGTTTGGCGTAGAAACGGCATTAACCTGCAGACTAAGCTGAAAGTTTACAGAGTACTTCCAGTGCTGTTATACGCTAGTGAAACATGGACTGTGTGTAGACGACATGTGAGGAAAATCAATCACTTTCACACAACTTATCTCAGAAATGTTATGAACATCAGATGGCAAGACAAGATTCCAGATACCACTGTTCTTGACAGATCTGATATCCCCAGCATAAACACTACCCTGATGCAGACACAGATTCGTTGGACGGCATCTGGTACGCATGTCAGACCATCGCCTGCCAATGATACTTCTCTATGGTGATCTGGAGTTTGTAGTCAAACTATTCAAATAGCCCTCTTGTCGATCAATTCATGCCAAATTGGTCTCTTGTCGACCAATTTATTTGTCAAATTGACCTCTTGTTGTTGTCATAGAATACCATAATTTTAGAATCCCTGAGATACACAAACACATTTTTTCATGACGTACTTTGCACCAAATCGTAAATTTTACTTTGCGTTAATGTGCAGAGGTCGCCGGGGGTTTTAACTTAAGTGTACTGTGAAGCTTCACTACTTCGTGTTTAAATAAGAAATCATTTCAGTGAATGCACTTCATAGATGTTTCTGAGTGACCGTGTTTGCTAGAGTTATTACGGTATTGTTTTAATTAATTCACTACCGAATTAAAACGTTCTGCTCTGCTGAATTAAATTTCAGCATGATTTTCCGTCTTAAAGTGTTCTACAAATTTATTAACTTTGTACTTAATTTCATAAATTGACGGATAAAATATTGTAGATAAATGAATATTCTCTACTATAAATTAACACAGATTATATAAACTTGAGGAATCAAAGTCATGTTTGTTATTTAGTACTATATTATATGCCGCCCATACACATAAGAGCAATTTTTGGAGTTACTTTTATAAAAGATATTCACTGATTGGACATCTTTCAACCTATGGACTGTGTTCACCTTATCATTAACTTCTTGTGGTTACCTGAATTGTACTCACCTCATGATTCGTGCTGTCATGAAAGAGGTCAATGTCAAAACATTTTTTGGCAATAACTTGTCACAGGTTCATGAGAATCCTATGAAACTTAACACAAAACTCTCTGGCCATATTATTATATGTCTACAAAAAATTGACGGTCCTGGAATATATTCAGCTGAAAATTCAATACGCAAGTATGGCTCATCTCACTACAGAACAACGATACATCATTGGACGCGTACAGACTAGGCAATCACAAAGTTTAGTGGCCAGACAATTTAATGTGGTAAGAAGCACCATTTGTTGCTTTTGAGGGCGATTTAAATAAACTGGCTCAGTGACAGACCGGTCGTGCAGTGGAAGAACAGAGTCAAAACCCCTACCAAAGACCGCTTGATACGGCCCTTTATTCATGTATTTTCATGCGCAAAGTCTGTAAATCTCACCAGTGACATGCCAGACCAGCCATCGTGTACAAGTAAAACCCTAGTAAATGGCATGCAAGTGGGACTTTCCTCTTATATTAGCCCCTCGACACTACAATAGTGCTTTGACCCCCCCCTCGGCACTTCATCTATACAATAGTGCTTTGACCCCCCCCCCCCCCTCGGCACTTCATCTATACAATAGTGCTTTGACCCCATCTCACTTTGAGGTTTCATTTCACAACATTGCACGCCGTGAAAGTTGAAGCTTTTTGGGTTTGAAAAAAGAAACTATGAAAAAACTCCCCCCTTTGTACAAATGTAATAGAGCTCTGGAGAATCCCCCCCCCCCCGATGTACAAATGTAATAGAGCTCTGGAGAACCCCCCCCCCCCGATGTACAAATGTAATAGAGCTCTGGAGAACCCCCCCTCCCGATGTACAAATGTAATAGAGCTCTGGAGAACCCCCCCCCCTTTTGTACAAATGTAATAGAGCCCTGGAGAACCCCCCCCCCCCTTGTACAAATGTAATAGAGCTCTGGAGAACCCCCCCCCCCCTTTGTACAAATGTAATAGAGCTCTGGAGAACCCCCCCCCCCTTTGTACAAATGTAATAGAGCTCTGGAGAACCCCCCCCCCCCATTTGTACAAAAATAATAGAGCTCTGGAGAACCCCACACCCCCTTTGCACAAATGGGTACTGGAGCTCTATTTCATGCAATCATAAATATTCAAGGAAATTAAACCTTTGAGTGATGTAACGGTTATTAATTGTCTAATTTCAATAAGTGCTTAAATTATTAGAGTTTACAGTTAATAGAAAGATCTATTTTCCTTGAGCCTGATTGTTCTCGAACATTATATATTAGATTCTGACTCAAAAGTCACCATCACGTGTGTGTTTATAGACTATTTGTGTGGGAATAAATAGTCACCATCACGTGTGTGTTTATAGACTATTTGTGTGGGAATAAATAGTCACCATCACGTGTGTGTTTATAGACTATTTGTGTGGGAATAAATAGTCACCATCACGTGTGTGTTTATAGACTATTTGTGTGGGAATAAATAGTCCTCATCACGTGTGTGTTTATAGACTATTTGGGTGGGAATAAATAGTCCTCATCACGTGTGTGTTTATAGACTATTTGTGTGGGAATAAATAGTCCTCATCACGTGTGTGTTTATAGAATATTTGTGTGGGAATAAATAGTCACCATCACGTGTGTGTTTATAGACTATTTGTGTGGGAATAAATAGTCCTCATCACGTGTGTGTTTATAGACTATTTGTGTGGGAATAAATAGTCACCAATGTCTCAATTATCGTCATTGAAGTCGTGCAAGTATGAATCTACTACGACAACATCTCCGGGTCATTATTTAGTGTGCTGTGGTCTGCAGCAAAGGAACTCAATGACTAGGTCAGTATAATCTACTAATGTGTTTGCTAGAAATGTTGAATTGTTTATGTTTGAATAAAAAAGATATCAGTCGTTGTCAGCGACAACCAAATAATTCGGATAAAAGTGGGAAGGGGTTGCGATATTACGGGACAAATCAGTAGGAACTTCTCTGTGTGTTGTCAAACTCTTGCAGATTAGCAGGATCTAGTCCAGGAAAACTGAATGCGTTGTGTTATGGTTTCCATTTTAACTGCAATATATACGCCTCTATGTCTGATACGTCCGACTTCAGCATGGCTTCTGAGTCACTTTGACCTTTTATGGGATGGGACAGCCATCTCCGGCTCATTATCTTTGTCGCCTCCAGTGACGTGGTATCAATAGACGCCAAAACGCTCGGCGTTTCCTTGAAACGTGAATAGCCAACAACATACATTCACTATTTATATGCTAGAAACATTACAGAAAGATCAAAACTGGTTTATTCGTTATTTGACAGCTATCCGCATTTGAGGAAGACACTAATTATCCGCCCTTGGGGGTCACACTAAGTATGAGCCCTTGATATTTGAAACCAAAAGCCTTTGGCGTCCATAAATAACTATTCGCACTGGAATGACTTGGACTCAACACTGCTGCGGCTTTTAGCTGTTCATTTAACACCTTATCCCGCATAGACCAAAACCTCATGATCGCGCTGTTGTTTTTCATTGGAGATTTGTACACGTAACATCCGTTAGATAATTATTTGTTATATATCTGTTGTTTTTCATCATACAAGACGTGGGACATGTTCTACTATTTGCAAAAGAATTATCTATGAAGACACCCTTCACCATCGCAGAACTAAATGGTGCCATAGGAAAACTAAAAACCAAAAAGGCCCCAGGAAAAGACGGCATAACCAGTGATATGATCAGGAACCTAGGGCCAATCAGCACAACAAGCTCCTTACCATCTTCAACCAATCATGGAAAACTGGTTAAATTCCAGACTTGTGGCGTGAAGCTGTCATCATCCCAATAGGGAAAAAACAAAAAGGAAAAACAAGCAAGTCACGCTACCGACCAGTCAGCCTCTTGAGTTGCTTAGGGAAAACAATGGAGAGAATGGTCAATTCTAGACTGATAAAAAAAATACCTAGAAGAAAACCAAAAGCTCACAAAGACACAGTCGACCTATAGGAAAAATCGAAGCACCGAAGACCAGCTTATATACCTAGCACAGGAAATCAAAAATGCTTTTCAAAAGAAGGAAAAAGTACTGGCTACTTTTATGGACTTGAGTACGGCCTTCGATAAGGTGTGGAAAGAGGGAGTCCTCTTCAAGCTTCTCCAAAACAAAATTGAAGTAAGAATGTTTAGCTGGATAAAAGATTTCCTCTGCTACCGTACTGCAAGAGTAAAAGTATGTCTAAAAACAAATACCATGTCGAATACAAGATAAAGCCTGATTGTGTATATCAAACGATGATTAAATCATTTGTGAGACTTACACATTATAAATCGTTTTTCAAACATGTTATTACAATCACAGGATACTAACTTTTGTGTGTGTTTATTGTTGATAAATTTACCAGTTAAAAATTGATTCATTCATGAATGAATGAATGAATGAAATTCCTGAGATGTCCAATCGTCCCGTGAATCTCCTTTACGACGTCCAATCGTCCCGTGAATGTCCTTTACGACGTCCAATCGTCCCGTGAATGTCATTTACGACGTCCAATCGTCCCGTGAATATCCTTTATGACGTCCAATCGTCCCGTGAATGTCATTTTCGCTGGCTATTTATATGGTATGAACAGCACCGTACCGTGCTATGATGCAGAGTGGCGGCCGTATCAGGCGGCACCAATCAAAATACATTGTCGGGTGCGGCATGTCGAAGAAAAACCATTTAAGAATGACGGCATTTCGAAGACTTGCACGATACCTGTCGCACGGTCATGTGTATGGATATTCTTCTTCTTCTTCTTTCGTTCACTTGAAACATGTCTATATCTGTAATTCTGTCTCCTTAATAAAACTCACTGTCTTTTGTAGTTCATACAGTGTCCCATAGAGCTTTGATTCCAGTGTTGTTTCCTCTGGCCAATATGTCTGCCTCAGCGTTTCATGCTCAGAACACTCTTGAAGTATATGTTTGGCACTCTGTGCTGCCTGTCCACATGTACACATGGCCGTGTTGCCAATCTTGAACTTTGTATACATGTGACTGCGGAGTCGGTTGTGTCCTGTTCTGAGACGTAGAATTATAACTTGTTCTGATCTGTTCATAATGTGATAGTCATCTAGTGTTGGTGTTTGTGGCTTTCTTATTGACTTGATCATCTGTTTTTTCTGATGGTAGGTGATTGGTATATCTGGTTGGTCTTCGGCAGCACCTTCTTTAGCCAGTTGGTCTGCTTTTTCATTTCCTGGTATTCCACAGTGAGAGGGTATCCACTGCATCGTTATCCTATACTGGTAAGACAATTCGCTAAGTAGTTTTTTTAAGTCTGTTAGTTTTCCAGACTGGAGAGCTTGAAGCACTGACCTTGCATCTGTCAGGAATACCACAGGCTGTAGGCCAGAGTTGGAGTTCAGCAGTTTTTTTAGCTGCCACACTAATTGCCTGGATTTCTGCATCATAATTATTGCAGAATTTTCCTGTTGGTGTTCTGATTGTATCTCTAGGCTTGTGTGGATATTCTATATATACACCTGCACCTCCATTCCTCACAACATTCTGTGCTGACCCATCTGTGTACACTCTGACCCATATATCTTGTGGATATTCCTCATCCAGGAAACTGAGGGTGACTGTCATTCGCTGCACACTGTTCTGTTCGTCCTCGCTTAGTATTCCTTTCACATGGGTGCGGCATGTCGAAGAAAAACCATTTAAGAATGACGGCATTTCGAAGACTTGCACCATACCTGTCGCACGGTCATGTGTATGGATATCAATTCATTACATATTACAATTTTATTTTAGATATATAATACCATGCCTTTTTATTATTTTTTTCAGAGCACTGAATAAAAAGCAGAAAAATACAACAATGGACAAAGTTCTTCGCTTGAGTAGAGCTCTGAATCCAAAACACTGGCGACATTCTAAATCCGAACCAGAGCCTTTACCACACCCCTCAGCTATGGGACTCATGGCATTAGCTTTAAGACAGAAAGAGGATATTTCTAATGAATATCACCATACACAAATGGATACTGTTTCTTGCAAAAACGGATCCTTCAAAAGTGCATCAAGCGGAAGTAGTGGTGGTAAGTTGACCTTGGTCTCATATATTACCGTCACACTGTGAAACAATTCCTTACTGAACGTGTTTCTGTTCAGGATTACATACAAGAGTATAGCTGTGCTAATAATGATCACGATGTCATAACCGTCAAATACGGAATGTACTTAGCGAATTTTAAATCTTACATCCTAAAGATAATGATGAAATGATCACTTTAACTGTGAGTCTTGACAGCCCATACATTTTCTGACACAAGTACGGACTCTATTTGGTTGAGTAACTGAGGTGATACAAGAAAAGGTTTCCTTTAGTTGAGTAACAGAGGTGATACAAGAAAAGGTTTCCTTTAGTTAAGTAACAGAGGTGATACAAGAAAAGGTTTCCTTTAGTTAAGTAACAGAGGTGACACCCAAAATTGTATTAGGTTCAAAGACATTGTTATGTTCATGTTTATATAATAAGGTTGTGTTGGTGGGTTTATTAATGAAGGTTTATTTTCCGAAGGGAGGTATTCCAGCATCATCACCTCCTGCCAGGGGTGTAGTATACTTATACTGGGACAACTAGTTTATCATTCTTCTGTCAGCTTTGTTGAGCCACATCTGCATTTGATTGTACATCTAGCAATTCCTGACACAAATGAAACTGCCACACAGGGACAATGTCCGCTGATGTGCATCTCGTCATCATGCATGAGAATTATTTGATAGAAGAAATGGTAAAAAAATTGACCTTTGAACCCATGAGTATGTAACAACAGAACGTGTAACATTTGAACATAACTAACGATGCCTGTCGGAGGCAGTTTATCTTGTGAACATAATTAACGATGCTGTTGGAGGGAGTTTAACTTGTGAACATAACTAACGATGGCTGTTGGAGGGAGTTTAACTTGTGAACATAACTAACGATGGCTGTTGGAGGCAGTTTAACCTGAAGACAGTCTTAATTATTATGTATAGACATGTCATCTACTAGAAGTCTAATGTAGCATGCTGGTTTGTAATGTAGCATGCTGGTTTGTCTGTATAGAAATGTCATCTGCTAGAAGTCTAATGTAGCATGTTAGTTTGTCTGGCAAGACACTGATAAAATAAATCATATCATCTACCCGGGTGCAAAAGGCACCGACCGCACTGCTCTCGGCGGACCCGGGCTTAGCAGATAACCAAGATCCCAAAAGTACCTACTCGTGGTGCACCCTCGGAACAGAAATACAACTGCTTGTGCTGTTTCTGGCTAAACCTTTTTGGGGGATAGTGTCCGTGAATGTGGATGCAGCAGATGGAAAGAGAATTGACTGCAAAAAGGATAGACAATATCTCCGACACCACTGCGCCAACACATTCAGCTGCGCTGTCGACACACAGTGACGCTAGTCAGTCCGGTCCGACCATTGGAGCCAATGTAAAAGACACCATACTGAGTACAATGAAAGGGCAGTACAGCGTCAGAGGGCAACGCTAAGTGCAAATAGAAAGTGAAAACGTTCCAAGAAAATTGAAACTACCAGCTGTGTTAGCTCGAGACAAGGTTCTAGTTACTGGTGCTCTTTACGGGCAGAGACCCAGTCGTGGGCGCCCGGCAAAGAAAGCAGCCCTGGCCTAACTCTCATGTCGAGCTTTCCTATACCGGAAATATGCTCGCGGAGAGAAAGGGTTCCGTACCCGATGGACTCGGGCACAAATAGGACAAGGTCGTTCAGTTCAAGAACACTCCCATGCGCGCGGTGACACTCGGACCTGAACGAGGGGTTCACGATGCCGGTGAACACCTCGGCTAAGAAGGCGAAAAGAACTAGAGTCCAACTCATCTGCCGAGTTCTTCCAGAACCAGGCTCGCGGATGATAAACGATTTATCAGAGCCCGATATGCACAGGCCGTCTGATTACACGAAGCAATTTCACTGACGGTGGAACACGTCGTGTGTGATAGGTGTGAACGACAATCGTCTCGGCAAAGAGTCACTACACACCCGCGCGCCCGTCGACAGGCTAGGGAAACATACTACCAGAATTAAAGGCATGACGAATACGGATGTGCTGGGTCTCAGATGTCCAGATCACAAAGTGAGCCAACCGAGGTGAAAATAATACAGTTCAACTGTGGAACTTGTGGCACAACGTCCTTCACACTTCCCGGTGGAAATCACACGCTGTGGATATAAGAGAGTGAACGCAGAATATCATCTCAATCAAGTGCCATGCCGAATGGAGTAGGCGATCATGTTTCTCCACGACTCTCTGTCTCTTGTGTTGTCAATAAGCTCGGTTGGTGAACTTCTCCCGTGCAATAATACTAATCCATCTAGCAACTTCTCTCTTTGTCGTCCCGTCTCTTCTCCCATTGATCTTTCCAGTGGTTAAGTGTTCAAGTTGTGTTCTTCTCAGCACATGCCCTAGAAACCTTGACTGTCTGCCTCTAATGTTTGATATAATTGATCTTTTAACGCCAGCATCAATGAGAAAATCTGCATTAGTTTTCTTAGCTGTCCATTGTATTTTCATCATTCTTCTCAGAAACCATGTCTCTATAGCCTCCAGTTCGTTTTGATTTTTTTTGTTTATAGTCCATGCTTCACACCCATAAAAAAGAATATCATCTACTAGAAGTATGGAGGAGTGGTACAAAGTCCGTATGTGATGGTCAAGGTACCGAGTTCGATCTCCGCCACAGGCAGTTGTGCATCCGGACCATTCAAAAAGCACTGGTAAACTACTCAACGTATTTATATTGCCTATAAAATTACTACAGCCAAAAAATGCATTTTGATAGCCACGTCCTGAATAGGATATGCTACCATGAAGAAGTAAATGTAGCATGATGTTTTCTCTACTGATAAAGTAAGTCCTATCATCTATTAGAAGTATAATGTAACAGGAGGGTTTGTCTGGTAGGAGGAGTCTGGTATGATGGCATATCATCTATTAGAAGTATAATGTAACAGGAGGGTTTGTCTGGTAGGAGGAGTCTGGTATGACGGCATATAATCTATTAGAAGTATAATGTAACAGGAGGGTTTGTCTGGTAGGAGGAGTCTGGTATGACGGCATATAATCTATTAGAAGTATAATGTAACAGGAGGGTTTGTCTGGTATGATGGCATATAATCTATTAGAAGTATATTGTTTGACTTTGTCTGGTAGGAGGAGTCTGGTATGATGGCATATAATCTATTAGAAGTATATTGTTTGACTTTGTCTGGTAGGAGGAGTCTGGTATGATGGCATATAATCTATTAGAAGTATATTGTTTGAGTTTGTCTGGTAGGAGGAGTCTGGTATGATGGCATATCATCTATTAGAAGTATATTGTTTGAGTTTGTCTGGTAGGAGGAGTCTGGTATGATGGCATATCATCTATTAGAAGTATATTGTTTGAGTTTGTCTGGTAGGAGGAGTCTGGTATGATGGCATATACTCTATTAGAAGTATATTGTTTGAGTTTGTCTGGTAGGAGGAGTCTGGTATGATGGCATATCATCTATTAGAAGTATATTGTTTGAGTTTGTCTGGTAGGAGGAGTCTGGTATGATGGCATATACTCTATTGGAAGTATAATGTTTGAGTTTGTCTGGTAGGAGGAGTCTGGTATGATGGCATATCATCTATTAGAAGTATATTGTTTGAGTTTGTCTGGTAGGAGGAGTCTGGTATGATGGCATATCATCTATTAGAAGTATATTGTTTGAGTTTGTCTGGTAGGAGGAGTCTGGTATGATGGCATATACTCTATTGGAAGTATATTGTTTGAGTTTGTCTGGTAGGAGGAGTCTGGTATGATGGCATATAATCTATTAGAATTATATTGTTTGAGTTTGTCTGGTAGGAGGATATTGTTAAGTCTATTAGAAGTATAATGTAACGTGATTGTTTAGATAACTATGGCAGTCACCATAGTCTTTATTGTCTATCATATATAAAGTCAAAAGATGGTGGTCTTTTGTTGTCCATGTTGTTTTTGTATAAGGTCTGGTTTCTAATTTATATATCTATCGATGTGACATGTCTTTTACACATTGTTGTCCTCACTGCCACTCTGTAAGCCTCTCTGGTTCTAGTTTTGTCTAGATTCTTCTAGTAATATGTTCAGAAAGTCTTGATATCTTTGTGTCCATTTTAGTCTTGATCTGCATATTCTCTTTCATGGAACTTTTCCCTCTGTGATTAATCTTTCTAAACCATTGTGTCTTTTTCTATATGTCCAAAATATGTTAGCTTGTGTTTTTTTTTGTAATAGTTTTGTGGAGTCAGTCTTCTTTTATGTTCAGGACTTTCAGGATCTCTGTGTTAATTCATTGTGCTGTTCATGATATTGTTAGGACCTTTCTATAACATTTCATTTTGAATGCTATTTTCTTTACATCTCACAACCATATATTGCCACTTGAAAGGTATAGCTTCTTTAGATTTAGTTGTAACTTTGATATTTTTTTGTTTTGTTTGCCTCTATGCATACTTTTATTGAATTTGCGTATGTGTACAGATTGTTGACTAGTGTTTTGATCTCTCTGTATTTACATCCCTGTATTATATATAATAAATGGAGAAACTGATTATAAGTTTGTATATAAATTAGAATTATCATTTCTCAGAACATACTGAATTCATTGTATTTGTACAATTATAACTGATGATTTCATCTATTATTTGTACAATTATAACTGATGATTTCATCTATTTGTACAATTATAACTGATGATTTCATCTATTATTTGTACAATTATAACTGATGATTTCATCTATTATTTGTACAGTTATAACTGATTTCATCTATTAATTGGTGCATTTTATTTCTTTACAGAAGATGAAAATTTTTATGAGGATGTAGAAATAGGTCCCATTAGGTCATCAACAATGGCTGCTGCTACTACCACCGCACGTCAGACAGGTGCTTTCATGGGACCCTCATATAGATCTCTGCCACCTCGAATACCTTCCAGCAATTTAACTAGAAGTTCAGAGTCAAGGTTGCGAGGGCAATCTACCAACACTAGTCATACTATTGCAACTACAGATGTTACAGAACTGTCAAGCTCTAATGCAAGTGATGGCAATGAAACCCATGCATATGATGTACCTAAAGCATTCACGAAAGCCAAAAACTGGGCAGCTAACATTGGAAATAGCATTGGAGAGAAATTCAGCACAAAACCACAATATGATGTTCCTAAAAACAATATGAACAGAGAAGATAAGATGCAAATAACAAGCACAGCTTCAGTTACAATACCAGTAGAAAGGGATCCACCTGATACAAAACCACCACTTCCACCTCCTAATGCACAAAGTAAAGATTTCAACATTGTTGAGAAGAAAAATACAGTACACCCTCCAATTCCTCCAATGCGGCGAAAGCGCGAAATGTTAGTGACTAAAATAAGTGACCTAACAAAGCATCAGAATAATCAAGAAGACCAGTCATCATCTAAGACAAGCAGCGGCCTTACAAAGCATGAAAATAATAAAAACGACCAGGAGAAAAGTTCACAACAAAACATTTCCATTAAATTGAATGATTCTGTCACCTCCGGCACTGAAAGTACTCAGACGCCTAAACCCAAACCAAGAGTCATAAGAAATATAGCGTCAACTGAGGATGCTAATCTTGGACACCAGTCACCACTACTCAAGATCAGATCAACAGATATTGTCAATAGTACAGAAACTGGAACAGTAACTTCTGTGATCAAGTCAGAGTCATCACCACACGTTGCTGCTAAAGGGAACCTCAAGCCAAAACCTCCACCAAAGCCTAAAGTTTCAATCCACACTACAGTGTAATTCGTTACAGTGGCTGTCTATATTTATAAGTAATGTCCTACTGCCTGTATCTGGACAAGTTGTTTAGTGTGGTCTATATCTGCATTAGTCACGACCTGCTACTCATAGGCCCTACCTGTTTCTTCTTCAGTAGTCCTACAATGTTTGGATTCTTGTCCTTTAACCAAATGACATATTTGCATGTCTTTTTAAGTTGCAGCTTTTTTTTCTTATAATGTATTTTTCCATTTAAGTAAACAATATCCAGAATGTGCAAATTGGGAGTGAGGATATACATGGCCTATAGAATTGGGAGTGAGGATATGCATGACACATAGAATTGGGAGTGAGGATATGCATGGCCCATAGAATTGGGAGTGAGGATATGCATGGCCCATAGAATTGGGAGTGAGGATATGCATGACACATAGAATTGGGAGTGAGGATATACATGGCCTATAGAATTGGGAGTGAGGATATGCATGACACATAGAATTGGGAGTGGGGATATGCATGGCCCATAGAGAAAACCTAACAAAGATTTTAAAAAGAGCATTGAACCAAAATAGAACTGAAACCATCAGTCATTATACCCTGAGAGATTTACTGAAGCGGAGATCTGAGCAACTATGAACATGTCCTGTGTGCGAAGAGGATAACCAACATATCTAATACCTAATACATTTTCTCATAGATTTTATGCTTCTCAGTGATACAAGCACTGTATGATGCAACAGAACAATTTAAAACATGGTCATGAAGTTTTGCTAATTACTGGAAACAAACAGGACAATATACACATATTGATGTCTTGACAAAGTGATGAATTGTTTTTTGTATCACATTCTCTGCAATTGGTGCCAATTTTCCAACATGATTTGATCAAGGTGTATTGTCATCATTCATTTACTTCAGTCATGGACTACTATAGCAACTTTATATTTCCCAGCCGTAATTGTTCCTTATCTGTGTCTTTCAAATGCTGCAATTGGAACTGACCTCACCACTCCATTAATTAAATATAAGACATTACTTTGTACTCTTCCCAGGGATTCGAGATTTGTCATACAGCAAGTCATTAAGAGTAGGTTTATATTGTTGTACACTCTAAGACAGTGTATGTACCCAAGTTTCTCTAAGACTCTCTGAGTCTTTACGTGCATCATATCTTGTCAACAAGTATTATTTTGTACAGTTTGTATTTTCATAGCCTTGCTATAAAATGTGTGTTGCTTCTTGTGTTGTTTCTCACATTATTCTCTATTATACAAAAAAAAGGTAAAACCTTTTTTTCACAGCTATCAATACCAGAGAAAAATGTATATTCGCCCCAAAAGATTGATTGATGTATTTGTAAATCTAGCGTAATTTTGTTTTCATAAATTTACCATCAAATCTAAAATAGTTAATATCACACTCATGTAGGTCTATGCAATCCTGATTTATTTTATCACACTCATGTAGGTCTATGCAATCCTGATTTGTTATTTTATCACACTCATGTAGGTCTATGCAATCCTGATTTGTTATTTTATCATTGCGATGATCATCATCATCTGACGTCAGCAGATAAAGTGGTTTGGTCACATGAGAAAGGACCCAAGCCAATGATCACTGAGAGCTTATAACCAATGATCAGCTGGATACAGAGCAAAGGGAAGACCGAGAAAAAGATGAATAGATAACATCATGACCGCCCTCCACAAACATGGACTCTGTACGACTCGGGCATCACATCTGGCCTTGAACAGAAACTTGTAGCTCTCACCCCTACGCATAACGGCAAGTGTGGATGCTATCAACCAGCTTCCATATGGGGATAGACGATAGATGATTATCTTTATACATTTATCAATATTTGCACTTTTCTTTTAAGTACTAACTTCTAATAACATTGGGATGTATAGGAAATATAGTGTTAGGTCTGTATTTTTCTGAGACCAACAGTACACTTGGAGTGATATGGTCAGCAACACATCTGCTGCCTTTAATTTTTAAGATTTGATCTGGAACCATATCCTGGAACTGTATCGGACATGAAACCCTAAAAATCTATGCTCAGCATGGAAACACAGACCTTGAAAGTCAAGACACTTTAACACTGCATTACCGGTACTATAGCTAATTTTCTCAGCACTTACACTAGAAACAGACAATACATAAAACCTTGTTGATATTAATGATGGACAAGTCATTTCTGTGATATAATGTACATTATTTTTTTGTTTCCACAAACCTACTCTAATCTATTCTTAAATTAATAACATGTCAATACATTGACTACCTTACTATTAAGTGTGTGCTAAAATTAAACTGTAGATTGCATGTCTGCATACAAAATGGTCTCTATATACACATAGACCTCCTCTGGGAGGCATCAAAAAGTATTGCCTACCTTTGAAAGTTTTAAGATGTTTCTATTGCACACTGGAAACATATCCTGCGATATTGCTTTTCAACTATTGTTGAACTCTTATGCATAACTTATAAGTTAAGCTGCATTGCCAGTTCAACGTGAACCGCTGGCCAATGTTCATATCTTGAACCTAGAGTTAGTTATCATCATCATCAAGTGCCGTCTCCGCAACGAAGGTTGGCTGCAACGTATCTCCAACATCTCCTGTCTTGGTGGTGCACTCTGCTAGACTGTAACCTGTCCATCGTGTAATGTTACTCTCCCACTTGTATCTCTGCCTACCTCTTGCTCGCTTCCCTTTGACTTTACCCTCAAGTAAGGTCTTCAATAGAGTGTCATGTCTTTTAATGTGTCCAAAGTATTTTATTTGCCTGATCTTTATTTCTCTTAGTAGTTCTTTCTTCATATTAAGTGTCTTTAGCACCTCTTTATTTGTTTTCTTCTCTTTCCATGATGTTCTCCCTATTCTTCTATATACCCACATCTCAAAGGCATCAATTTTGTCTTCTACCGGTAATTGTTTATTTAGTGTCCATGTTTCTGAGCCATACATTAATATGGAATAGATGTAGCATTTTATAATTCTCATTTTTAACTTGTTTGTAATTTGAGAGTTAGTTATAAAGAGTTGCAATTGCAAGATTTACTTATTATCCCCTCTGCCACAGTTGCAATTGCAAGACTTACTCATTATCCACATTATTTTGTGTCAATGATACCCATTGTTAATTATGAGCTAACATTATTCCACTTTAGAAAACACACAGGTGCTCAGTCTCTCCAGGCAGATGTTGCACTTTAGACAAGCACACAGGTGTCTTTCCAGGCAGATACAAAATGTGTGGTTTTTTTAAATAAAATGTCTTATCTGCATAGATCAGGCTACATTTGGGCAGCTAGAAAGCCCATGTGTAAGTCACTCTGAAGATGTTGCTGGAGCACAATTGGCTTTAATTTTTTTACTCTTAATCCTAAATTTTGTGCCTGAAGATTTAAATTCTATGAATGAAATCTCTTATCAGTGATGACCAACTGTGCAGCTCAAGAGTGAATATTACATGCTTAAGTATATATATATATATATATATATATATGACGTCAGATGACAATATATATATATATATATATTATATACTGCATGTAAAGGATTGACCTGTGTATAACCATCAGTTGTATCAGTCAAGCTGATCCTTGTGTCATATATTTTCATGTATGCTTTTATTCTGCTGGCTTAAAAGTTGTTTTGGAACACTTGATGTGATCAGATTTTACTTCGTAAGATCTAACTTTTTATGTGATACTTCACATCACATATGTCAAAAATAGTCATTATTGGGTTTCTCTCTTCGTTTATGATGGCTGCTTATAAAATATATGCTTAGGGATGTGTTCATTTACCGTGTCATGAACAAAGACAAAATATTTGTTCAGTGTTCATCATTGTTGGCTAATATCATATATATATACCAGTGTGATGTTGTATATGTTTCATAACTATTCAGTCTTTCAGATTACATATGATGACGTGGAAACTGCTTGAGATGATTAACTGAAAGAGTTTGTTTAGTTCTGTGAGAAATTTCAGAATTTGTTATAAATAGACATTGTTCCTCCCAAGTGATGCTAGAAAGTAAATAAAAGTAAAACTCTGACCTGTGGTGCATGCAGAAAAGTCAAAACAGGAGGTTGGGCACTGTGATAACATTTTATAAAAGGTCAAAGTGACCCTAAAATGCCATGCTAAAGTTGGATCAAAATTACAGCCAAATTTTAGAATACAGCACAATACATTTCCTACTGTTAGCTGACAGGAAATACTACTTTATTCCTTTGGGCCTTGCTGTGCCAGGGGAAGAATAGTTCTTTGTGCCTTGTTGTGTCAGGGGTAGAATAGTTCTTTGGAGATTGTCTTTTTGTGTACTTCATATATGTGCGTTTCCATGGTTTCTTTTGTTTTCTGTAATCCATTTTTTGTATGTTCATCTTCTGTCTTTGTACCCATTGTGTCTGTATTATAGCATTGCTTTGAGGGAATGCTATGTGATGGTAATCCGCATCCAGTTGTGTTTGCAAGCCATTAATCCATTCTTATGATGTCCAGAACTGGCCTGGTGTTAGTATCCTGATGTTTTCATATCTGATTCCATTTCTTATTGTTACATTGAGAATTCTATGTAAACATGATATTTCTGCCATGACGAGTTATTTTATTATTTTTTGCTGCTAATGTCCACATTTGGCATTAGTAGTACGGTAATGGAATAATAATTGTTTTGTATAATGTTATTTTAGTGTTCATATTTATAATTTATTTTTAAAATAAGGGACATCTGCCCTAGAAGAAACGTAGTCTTTAAATTTATTGGCAGTCTGTGTAGCATATTGAGTCAATGTGATTGTTCACATTGTTGTTTCCTGAATAATCAGTTCTCCAGTCCACCCAGATGCTAGGCACTCAGACAATAAACATAAAGTAAAGGAGAAATTTTGAATAATTGTCTGAGAAATTGAATATGTTCTCTGCTACTGGCAGTCTTAGCTCACTATAATGAACTCAGATTCTATAGATGCAATCTGACTGTTAATTCTAGTGAGTTTTTATTCAACACAGTGAAATCCCATTATAACAACTTGGTCCGGACTGACAAAATATGTATGTAAAAACAAAAATTTGCTATATGAAGAACAAACTTCTTCTTCTTCAGCATTCATTCTCAAACTCCCTCTGGATCTCTCTTTTAGCAGGATCATGCCCCATCAAGGCCAGAACCTTGAAGTGGTGATGGGGCTTAGTTCAGCCATCAGGGGCTGGAAACTAAGACTGGTCGGGCACTCCCACTCGAGCAGGACCATAGTCTGGCCCAAGTAAGCAGAGTGCTGAAGACGGAGACAACCAGCCAAAAGGCGCACAGATAATCAGGTTGCCACGCACAAAACACAATGGAAACATGTCTGCATCTAATAACAGTTATGGTGCCTGTCCTGTGGCGGACGTTCAGGCAGGGACGGTGCCGGGCCCAACCTCAGTTACTGGAAGTCCTTCTCAATAGCCCCGAGGAGCCAGGAGGCAAGAGAATAGAGCTACTGGCCAAACAAACAAACGACCAATAAAAATAATGCACTGGAATGCTGAGGGTGTCAACAGTAAAAGAGATGGATACAGCAAAAAGTTGGAACTTGAAAATGTCCTCAGTGAAGAACAAGTTAATATATGCTGTATAAAAGAAACACACCTCAGCAGCGACATAGCCTTCAAAATCAGAGGCTACCAGTGCTACTGATCTGACCGAAAGGACATGCGAAAGGGTGGAATTCTGACACTAGTTAAAAACAATATCAGCGCATGTCAGCTGGAAGTATATACGGAAGGGGCAGAATACCAGATGCTCCACCTAAAAACAGACAGTGCAGAATTCCATCTCCTGAACTACTACTGCCCAAATTATAAACCATTGGCACTAGACACAATTCCAGACAAAGAGAGACTTATGGTGTGTGGTGACTTCAACAGCCACTCTCAGAGCTGGAGCTACGATCATATCGACAAGAGAGGTGAGGAACTTGAGAGCTGGCAGGATGAAAATAATCTAATACTTATTAACCAGCCAGCAGACTCACCAACCTTCTAATTGAGAGCATGGCACACCACTCACCAGGCCTGGAACATCACACGTGTCGTTGGAAAGCAGCTTGGGGGTAGTGACCACAGACCAGTATTTCTGGAAATTCACAATGAATATACCAAGGACAGCAGCCCGCTCACTAGGTGGAACTATATGAGGGCAGACTGGAAAATGTACCAGCATTTAACCAGTGTTCTAGCTAAAGACATTAACTTGGACAAAGACATCAATAGAGCAGTGAGTGAATTTAATCGATGTATACTATATGCTGCTAGTAAAACCATACCCAGGGGGGCACGCAAAAACTACAAACCCTACTAGAATGATGAACTGGAAAAGCTGCAAAATGAGATGGAAACATCTAGACAGCAGGCTGAGAACAGACCTAGCCAAGAACATCACAACAAATATCAGCAAACAAAGGCTAAATTTCAAAGAGCCAAGTTACAAGCCAGACGGAGCAGCTGGAAAGAAAAAACAGTCGCTGAACCTAGAAAGAGATACTAGGAAATTATGGAAACTTGTAGAACAACTAAATGATGAAGGTACATGGAGAAATACCAGGATCACACTTTATAAAGATAAAAACATTTTAACAGGTAAACATGCAGCTGATTACTTTGCAGATTCCTTTGCAGAAGACAATAACGTCAAAGTCAGCCCAGACAAACAACAGGAGGTTCGAGCGAACCAGCAAAACATTGGACAAGGCGAACCTATACCTGAAGTCATTGAGGCACCAATCACAATAAGAGAACTGGAGCATGCAATCTTAGGATGCAGTGGTACCTTGAAAGTGAAAACCTTCTGGTATCACAGCACGCAGGTTTCAGACAGTGCTACTCTACTAAAGATCAGGCAACCTACCTCTCCCAAGAGATTGAGGATGCCTTCCAAGATAAGAAACTGGTACTAGCAGCATGGATAGACCTCAAGAAAGCATTTGATAAGGTCTGGAAAGAAGGGCTCCTAAATAAATTGCAGGGTTAGCTCAAGAATGTACAAATGGGTAAAAGCATACCTGCATAATAGAAGAGCCAGGGTACAATTAGATGGTCGCAAAAGCAAGAAAGTCTTACTGCGTCATGGAGTCCCTCAGGGAGGAGTCCTGTCACCCACACTTTTCTTGGTTTACATCAATGACCTAGTTGCTGAA
Source organism: Meghimatium bilineatum (assembly GCA_034231615.1). Lineage (NCBI taxonomy): Eukaryota > Metazoa > Mollusca > Gastropoda > Stylommatophora > Philomycidae > Meghimatium > Meghimatium bilineatum. The sequence continues at coordinate 411,044 of CM067315.1, read as the reverse complement.
CTACCACACGGGATCAAAGTGGCAATGTATGCTGACGGTCTGGTGCACGGAAGAACATGCGACAGTGGCCACTAAACAAATACAAAGAGCTATCGATGCCCTAACCTTATGGGCAAATAGATGGTGTGTCAGCATTAACACAGATAAGTGCAGCACTACACTCTTTACCCTCTCACCAAAACAAAAAGCCGGTCATATCAAGATAGATGGAGAGCTCTTGAAAGAAGACAAACAACCCACATACCTCGGAGTTACTTTTGATGATAAGCTGACATGGAAGCAGCACATAAACAAAGCAACAACAAAAGCCAGGAGGAAGTTAGCTATCCTGAGAAAACTAAGTGGAACCACATGGGGAGCCAGTGGGAATATACTCAGTAAAGTTTACCAGCAAGGCATAAGACCACAACTGGAATATGGTTCAGCTGCGTGGTATCCTGAATCAAACACCACATGCTGAGGCAGACATATTGGCCAGAGGAAACAACACTGGAATCAAAGCTCTATGGGACACTGTATGAACTACAAAAGACAGTGAGTTTTATTAAGGAGACAGAATTACAGATATAGACATGTTTCAAGTGAACGAAAGAAGAAGAAGAAAACACCACATTACAAGATCTAGATAAAGTGCAAAACCAGGCACTTAGAATAATGTTGGGAGCAATTAAATCAACACCCATAGCAGAGATGCAGAAAATGGGAAGAATGCAAACACTTGGCGAACGCAGAGACACAAAAGTACTAATTCAAGCAGAAACGATTTAGTGTATGCCAAGTCATCCAATGAAGGAAAGATTCCAAAATCTAGCAATGGGGCGACTGAAAAGAAGCAGCTTTATCCATCAAGCTAAACGACTCCGTAGACAACTTACAGACCTACCTGAAGTTGACAGCCCCTTAAGGTCTGTACCAGAACAAACCCTGTGGAGTGAAAGGCATGAAAACGTCAACATAATAGATTTCCATTATCTGGACTACATCCTGCTAGAAATATAGTAGGGCTATTGTCCTGCTACAAGAGAGATATAGTGAGTTTGAGAATTAATGCTGAAGAGGAAAGCAACTGGACTGATAACAAAGCAATGGCAGCCCACTGGGCATAAATATTGCCTAGAAAATCACTACAGCCAAAAATGCTAGGTTGATCACTAAAAACATGCTAACTGTATCTTCATGTTTGATCTATTTTTTGTCAGTTTTCAGAGATAACGTTTCTAATCAAGATATTTCATCTTTTCATTGTGTACTTTGGGATGACTTATCAACATTTTGAATTTATATTCTTCATTTTGTGTACACCGATTGCTGTTATCACATCCCATATCATTATTTCTACCATACAGCATAATCTATATATATATATATATATATGTATATATTCACATATATATACGTGTTGTCTCATAATTTTTTCTTGTAATAAGGATACATATATGTACATGTCTCATATCTCTTGTGGAGCAAATGGGGAGCAAAGAATAACAACACTGTGACCTGCCATTAGAAAAGGAGACAAAGGATGTTTGAGGGTGAGGTTGACTGTCCCATTTAATACAGGGTGAAAGTGAGAAGCCATGCTGAAATCAGATGTGTCAGACCAAAAGGTGCAGACATCACGGCTACACTGTAAACCATGAAACAGTGCTTTCCATTCTCTGATCTATTTCCTGCTTTTATCTTCTTCTTCAGCGTTCATTCTCAAACTCCTGCTGGATCTCCCTTGTAGCAGGACCATTGTCCTACTAGATTTCCAGCAGGATGTAGTCTAGAAAATGGAAATGCGTTGTGTCGCCGTTTTATTTGCACCAATGGCCAGTAACATCCGTCTCCAGCAGTTATTTCCTGCTAATCTGCAGAATTTTGAAAATAAATGAGAAGGCAGAAGATAAAGATACATACACTTTTGTAATGTATACATTAGACTGTACACATTTGGAATGGTAAATTAGTGGGTATCTTTTATCCACATAAAATAATTAGCTATTAAAAGCTCTCTTTCCACCTAATAGTTGCTGCGGCTTAGTACATGAAGATAAAGTTATCTTCATCTCCGACGGCAGGTAGATGCCATGGGACCTACCCTTACCAAACTAGACAAAATAAGACATGAAGAAAATAGGAAAAGAGTAGGTATAATATCATATATTGAACATATCAAAAGATAGCAAGTAAAATTTTTCTGTCACCTTATGAGAATGAAATCAAACCAAATACCAATAAGAGCGTAACAAAAGAATATCTGGACATAAAGCCAGAAGTAGACCAAGAACACATCAGGATAACCCTTGAACAAACATGGACTCAATGCAACACATCTGGCCTTGGGATGACAATTAAGGCTAGATACTAATATCCATCATTCTCCTGGGGAAAGACAATAGATAGTAAATACAAGTCAGTACAAATTCCTCAGGATTGACCCATATACTGAGTAAAAAGGCAGCACAGCTCTAGAGAGCAGCATACAGAGTTAGTGAAAACACATTAACCCGTTCCCTGCGGAAGCAGCCTATAGGATACGAAGAAAAGTGTCTACCGTGTTGCGGTAATCTCCTTAACGTGTGCTTGTTTAAGTATGTGTATATTTTCCCCTGAAAGCACCTCAATGTTATAAAAATACTCTGATTGGCTAGTCCAAGCTATCTACAGGTCAATTCCAAATTGAAGCTTTTAAATTGGACATGCGTGTAAGTTTCATTAAAAATTTTGTCAGTGGACAGAGCAGTAATTTTTTTCTCTAGCCACACTATCTAGGCCTACAAATATGTCGAAGCGAAAACTCAATGAATCAGAGATTTCTGCGCTTTTGGTAGAAAGTTTTTCTGATAGTTATAGCATTAGTTTATCAGATGTAGAAAGTAATAATTTGTTTTGTATTAGTATTCGTGATTCGGAGGATATAGAATTAGATTCAGTAATCTGTAGACCACGTGTTTTAAATTCATGATATGGAGTAAGGTAAACATTTTTGTCTTCTGTCAATAATAGTTTAAGATTCAAAACATTGATCATGAAAACATTTTCAGAATCTTTGAATGTGTATGACATGATACTATTATACAAGATATTTGTGATGTGACAAATAAATATGCTAAGAAGCATATAGGAAAAACTTTGCGTCTGAAATAAAACGGGTTATTATGATTAGGTCTATTTCTTTTATATAATGTTTATTTTGCGAGACGAATGTATATTAAGGTTTTCACATCTCTTACATAATATAAAGAAACATTATTCAAAAATTCATACGTTAGAGTATAGGCATAGTGTATATGCCTTCAATAATAATAGGTCTACATTCCAATTCTTTAACGTGAGAATGTAGTGGGCAAATTGGTTAGAGGAAAAATATTTAACAGCCCTTGAAATTTCCCCGCACTGTAGATACGATATATACTTTTTACTCATCGCAGCTATGGGGTTAAGGAGAACAAAATAATGAAGCTGTAACTAAGATGATGTCACCTTCCATATGCATGTAGCAGATAATTAATTTGTACCAGACTGCAAAAAAAATGTATGTAGAATTCTGATGTGAGCCTTGACTAATAGAACAAACCAACCCTGTCCAATTATACTGTCGAGCGTTTCGTATACCTGATGCAGGATCTGAAATGATAATGGGTTATTGTATGCACAGGAGGCAATGGATGTTTAATTACACGAGACCAGCTTACTGACAGAACATCTCGCACAAGATCAGACGTTGTCGATCCAAGTCCAACTGTTTCCACTCTGGAAACTCGACACAATTTGACCTGCAAAGTCCACGGGCACAGCCATGGCTAAGAGTTCCTATACCAAGCCTGGTGAACGATAGGGAGGTTATCACAGGCAGGGAAACCCACCCAATATTTAAAGGCATGTTGAAGTCTGCTCAGTCAAAAAGCACAAATTACAGTTTCACAGCAAAACTAGCAGCAGAAATTCACATTCTCTAGCTCAAATCTCATACAAACTTAAGCTGATTATTTCAGAGTGAATGCAAAAGTACAACAGATGTCAAATACAACTATGGTCCATATGGCTGAAGGAGGTTAACAAGCTATCAGGTTTGGGGTTACATCTACTTAGCGTAGATTGGGTCTTTTCATTTAGCAATGTCAAGGCTAATGAAACATATAAGTAGGCACTAGAAATTCAACAAAAAGCAATGTCCTGAGAGGGTATGCATCAATTATTCTTCTTCTTCAGCGTTCATCACTCAGTCAGGTTGGGACTCCAGACTCTATGATATAGGCTGCTGTCTGATTTAAAGTTTCCATTGTGCCATACAGTTTCTCTTCAACGCTGATTGGGGGGCGGAACATGTCTTGTTTCTCAGGTCTGCATACTGGGGACATTCTTGTAAGATATATAAATTATTCAATGCAACTAATGCATCTATAAACAACAGGAAACAAATATATGAAGTCAAATTTTATTTCACACTCATTAATTATAAAGCTTTCAACCTACAACCAAAAATCCAGTTTTCTGTCTGGTCTTCAGCCATGCAATGTGGTCTGGCTTGTCTATTTTTCAATGACTTGTACATCTGTAAACAAATTAACACATGATATATCTTCTTCCTCAGCGTTCATTCTCAAACTCCCGCTAGATCTCTCTTGTAGCAGAACCATGGTCATACTAGTTTTCCAGCAAGATGTAGTCCAGAGAATGGAAATGCGTTTTGTCACCGTTTTATTTGTGCCAATGGCCTGACACATCAGTCTTTGGCAAAATATTATATACAATCATAAATTAATTGACAAGGAGACAATTATCTTGACAACAGACAAGCATACATGAGGAACCTACATTCACTCACACTAGCCATGAAAAATATATCACACATTGAGGGGGAATAGAATAACTAGTTTGTCCCTCTTTTGCCAGTTGCTATTTTTACTTGAACTCCAGATATTTGGATCCCCAGAAATTAATTGCAATAGAGCCTGTGTATCCTTATTTGTAAAATGTGGGTAAGGAAAAGCTTGTTTTCCCCTGAGCTTTATTTCATGCCCAGGAAACCCTCAACTCAGAGGAAAGAAATGTCATAATTGTAAAGATGATTTACTGTGAGATTTCCACAAGAAGGAAGTATCACCATATAGACATGCAATTTGCATGTGTGAATCATAGTAGGCCCCATCGTAATCCGTATTTATTTCCAGTAAATGGTTTCCCCTTTTTGCTGATTTCTTTATAACAGAAAATAAATGTTATAAAACAGACAATTTAAAACTGAAAGAAATACATATGTTGGATGTTATAAAGTTAGCAGAAATACCTGTCGGATGTTAAAAAGCTAACAGAAATACCTATGTTGGATGTTATAAAGCTGACAGAAATACCTATGTTGGATGTTATAAAGCTGACAGAAATACCTATGTCAGATGTTATAAAGCTGACAAATACCTATGTTGGATATTATAAAGTTGACAGAAATACCTATGATGGATGCCAGATACTCTACTCGTCGTCCTCTCCTTTATAATACTGAAAAACTCCAGCAGCTTTCATTCTCTCATAAGCTGCATCAGCATCATAGGTCCTGTCAATGATATCAAATATTACAATATAGCAGGTTTGGAAATGTCTGAAATATCATTACAACTAAAATGCACAGGTAAACACTTGACAAACATTTTTGTATTCATGCCAATTTTTTTCTTGCTTGACACCATGATTCTGCCAGGAACAACAATACATGCCTACAACATGATTCTGCCAGGAAAAACAATACATACCGGTACCTAAAATATGATTATGCCAGGAAAAGAACATAATAGGCTAAATATATTTTCCCCAATGCAGAGAAGACCAAGATCATGCATATCAACAGATGCACTCATACACCTACAGCAACTATTGACAATGAAAAATGTCAATAATTCTTAACATCTTGGGTCAACCATTAACAGCAGAGGTGACTTCAATATATATCGGTTATTTCTTGTTGGACCACAGAGCACTACTGATTGATTAGTCATTTGTTTCAATGTTGAGCACCTCATTGCATGTTACTGTAATTCTTGTGTATTCATCATCATCAAGTGATGTCTCCGCAAAAGAAGGTTGGCTACATCTCATCTATCTCTTGCTTTAGTAATACACTCTGCTAGACTGAAACCTGTCCATCTCATGATGTTACAGTGATGTTTCTATCCCACTTGTATCTCTGCTAGACTGCAACCTGTCCATCTCATGATGTTACTGTGATGTTTCTACCCACTTGTATCTCTGCTAGACTGTAACCTGTCCATTTCGTGATGTTTCCCACTTGTATCCCTGTCTACCTCTTGCTCGCCTCCCCTCGACTCTACCCTCAAGTAAGGACTTCAACAAGATGCCATTTCTTTTAATGTGTCTAAAATATTTTTTTTTCCTTTAATAATTCTTTCTTCATATTAACTGTTGCTAAAACCTCTTTGTTTTATTTTCTTTCCATGATGTTCTCCCTATTCTTCTATATATCCACATCTCAAAGGCATCAATTCTGTTCAATAGTTGTTTGTTCATTGTCCATGTTTCTGAGCCATATACTGTATTAATTTAGAATAGATGTAGCATTTTATAATTCTCATTATTAGTTTGCAACTTGTCTAGATGTCAATATTTTCTTCATGTCATTGAAAGTACTTTTAGCCATTTCTATGGTTTCTCCTTTTAACTTCTGTTTCACATCTACCATCATTTGTGATTATGTGCTCGAGAGATTGGTAATTTTCTACTTGTATCTCTCCATATATTGCATATGTTCAATATTGATCTTTGTCTACTGATCATAAGAGTTTCTTTTGAGCAACAATAGATATTAGAAAGGGATTAACAATGGCCCTACAAAAAGCATCACATCTGAAATATCTATTGGATCAGCACAGAATGAAATGGGGGAAGTGGTGTATATGTGGAATACTAGATACGATATGTATACCAACGGGGAATTACTGCAACAACTATGACTGAAATCAAAGCTATTTTTGTAGCTTGCAGAGAAACTGTTAACATCAGACAGGACCTCACACCCGATTGTAATACTTATAAATGCAAGATCAGTACTAGAGGCACTACAATTCAATAAACTACCAGAGTTAAAAGAGGTGTTATCCACATTGCAAAATAGGTGTAGAATTATACTGCAATAGATACCATCACACTGTGGAATAGCTAGAAATGAGAGAGCTGATCAACTCACCAAGGATTGTTCTAATATGCAGCAGCTGGATGTACCAATCAGCTATAAACAAAATAAATCCATGATAAAGGCACAATGAAAGTCTAACTTACCTTCACAGGACGACTACCACCTACTTAACAGACAAGAACAGTTCATCATATTTCAACTCAGAACTGGGCACAATAGACTGAACAGCCATATGTATACAAAATTTAAAATTGGCACAACAGCAAAGTGTGCATGTGGGCAAGCCAACCAGACTTCATAACATATCCTTCAAGAATGTACAAACTAAAGGTGCACATACTGGCCTTCTGATACACCAATGAATGTTAAACTTTATGGTACAAAACAAAAAATGGAAAACACTGTCCAATTTATACAAGAAACAACACTGCAGATATGACATTATTAGCGAATGAAAAAAGAAGTATCTATGGGAAGGAGCAAACATTACAACAAAGATGTCAACTATTTTAGAAGTTATATTTTTTTGTGATTGCAAAATAAAAGTGTGAGACCTAGGAAATATCTGTTTTGAAACAGAAAATTTCAGAAATTGAAATGCTATAAAAAGTTCCTAAGAATATCATGGACACAGCTGAAACAACTCAGGTAAGATGTCTGCAATGACCTGAAAAGGACATGTATTCCAGGAAAAAAAGAGGCCAAAAAGTCAATGGTACTGGATATCTAGGATCATTTAAAACAATGTTTCCCAACTTTTTTTTCAACATGCCCCACCTAAGTCTTTCTAAAATTCTGCAGTTTATTGATACACTATCTAGTCTGTAAATTACCAAGTTCTGTTATCAAGTCATTCTCGCTGGTTATTCAGTTGTCTTTCATACTTCTGTTTTCGCTCTCAATCTCCTTCTGGTAACAGCATGTAGCTGGTCAAAGGGCATGAGTACACAGACCGTTCGATCAGCAACCAATCAACAGCATGTAGTCAGGTCAAAGGGCACATATCGGCCTGACACATTCGACTTCAGCATGTCTTTGGGCCACTTTGGCCTATATGGGATAGTCAACGCCAGCCCATAACCTCTAGTCACCTCTTACGACATGCATGGAAGGTAAACAGTGTTATTCTGTGCTCCCCTCTTAGGCCGTCAACATACACGGGCGATATAACTTCTAAGTGGTTACAACTGTTTTCCTGCACAAATGACACAAATTATACCCTTCACCAGACTCCATCTTGTTGTACCATTACACAATGTATACCCTTCTCCAGACTACATCTTGTTGATCTGCAAGGGTTTGGAAATAAATACACACAAGAGTGCTCACTTTAGGAATTCTTCATATCTCTTCTTTCTGGGCACTTCAACAGTAAACTTGTAAATTCCTGCTGCGGCAAATGCTAAAACCAATGACAAAGAGAAATGTATCTTGGACCGATTTAGAAGCAAATTGCGAAGAACAGGTTTGGCGGTTGCCATCTGTGAACATAAGAAATCAATGAAAATTTGTCAAAACCAATAGGATATACAAAATATCAGATTCACATAGCTGTCAGCTTATTTTTTTAATAAATCTATATATTTAACAATATATTTCCATCTATAATATAATAGCCATGTTCTGTCCATCTCCGAAAAGCTCTATAAATAGCGCATTTATGTCACAGAATTCCCATGCAAGATCCAATTTAAAAAATTGGTGTCATGACATTATTCAAAGCAGACAATATTTTTGTATAAAAATGTTATTGATGCACTCAATAACAAGTAAACTTTTACATGGTCTGCCTCTGACTTTATAACCCTGATGTCTGTGTGTCATGCCATGTGTGGCTAGCTGTCTGTTTGTAGTCTCTGTGAAAACCACTTGATCTGTTGTCTTTTGATGTGTTCTAATACTAGTATTGTTATGGTTATCTGTCTGATGTTATTGTTTCTAATTCTATCTCTATACTTTACTATATATATTTTATATACTATATATTCTCTATACTCTAGAACTATACTTTACTTGCGCCGACTTACTTATTAGCACTACCGGCGCAACTACGGATCAACTCTTCACTGTGACCTTTGCTCTAGTTTTGAGGTATTACCTGACCTTTGCTGTGTGATTTGGCAAGCTTAAGTACTTAGAGTACGGTTAGGATTATAAATAATATTTCTAATGTGTGCGTGCACCTTGCTCTGTGTATAGCACGCAGAAATACTGATCGCTCAGTACAAATCAGTGGAAAATTATATACATTTGAAAAGAAACTGATTATGCATAAGTTCGTCTGTGTCTAGATTTGAACTCAAGTGATTGTCGGGATGTGACGTCACGGCAGCCATTAATTTCATTAGTGTTACATAGAAATCAATGACATCAACTAGTTAAAAATGTAAACAGTCTGCTATTTATAGATCTGTAGTTTTAAAGCACTACCTATCCATTACCGTCTTTTCTTTGTTTTTGCTGTGGGCGTCACAGGATTGAATGACAATTGGTTTTTTACTATGGTTACCATAATGGTACGCTTGGTCACTTGATATGCAGTAATACTGTGTCGTGTCAGAATGTTGGTAACTCCTTCAATCCACCTTCTCTGTCTTCCTCTGTATCTTGCTGTTTTCATTTTCATGTATGTTGTATGCCCTTGCCACTGGCCAATAAGGACTCATTCTCATTAGGTGACCAAAACCATTTCAGAATCTGTTTCTCAATATATTTGAACACTGATGTTGTTCCAACAGTTCTTGTAATGCCATTTCTCAGATGATTTCTTGTTCTGTTTGCTGATTTTCTAAACTTAATTTAAATCTCATTTCAAACTGAAAATTTAGTGTCCAAATCAAAATGAATGCCTACAACACTCAGTAATCTTCACAAGAAATTAAAAACAATATTAATTTTGAATCATGAAACCATGGCTGAGAAGTTTCTTATTAATCATTCATAATTGATTCAATGTTAATTTGAAAATGTTATTGAATTTATTGATTGTAACTGACTGGTGTGACTGTCAGGTCACGTTCGTTCTGTGCAACCAGAATGAGAATGTCCAGAGGTGATCGAAATGATCCATTCGGACCAGTATTCAAATACTTAAAATTACTGTTGGCTGTAATCTTTTTTTGCACCACCAATCTGTGCTAGTAATTGTATCTTAAAATCTTTAGTTAGCCACTTAACAATTACTTACAATTTAGCACTTTGGGATTACTTTGGTACTTTGCGTCCAGCAAACGACCTTCGCTACAAAGATAGTCACGTGATTCTTGAACTCAAGAGTTGCATCCCATGTAGGCTGGAATCAATATACTAACACGGTGTTGTGCCAAGCTCGATAGGGGAGCAAAGAATAGCAACACTCTTTACCTTCCATACATGTCGTAAGAGGCGACTAAGTAGATTATGGGATGAGTTCGCTATCCGATATAGGGTCAGTGATCCAAAGCCATGCTGAAGTCAGATGTCTCAGACAGAAAGGCGCAGATATGACAGCAATGCTGTAAACATAACGCATTACACAACACATTCGGTTCTCCGGACTACATCCTACTATTCTGCAGGAGTTTGAGAATGAACGCAGAAGAAGGAGAATATACTAGCAATGACTGTGTTGATTGATTGGTGCATCTCCTTACAATATATGGTCAACATACACGCAGCAAACATACGACATGACCCGAGAGGACCCATGATATGAACATATGAGTACATATATCATAATACCTGAGGCCATAAGATTTTAGAAATTAGGTATGCAGATGGCATCAAGGCATGCCGTCTCCGCAACGAAGGTTGGATGCAACAGATCTCCAACATCCACCTGTCTCTTGTTTTGGTGGTGCACTCTACTAGACTGTAACCTGTCCATCTTGTAATGTTTCTCCCACTTGTATCCCTGCCTACCTCTTGCTCGCCTTCCTGCGACTTTACCCTCAAACAAGGTCTTCAATAAGGTGTCATGTCTTTGAGTGTCCAGAATATTTTATTTGCTTGATCTTTATTTCATTTAATAATTCTTTATTCACATTAAGTGTTGTTAGAACCTCTTTGTTTATTTTCTTCTCTTTTAATGATGTTCTCCATATTTTTTCTATATATCAACTCTTTAAAATAAATGTGGGAGTTTGGCAAGGATGCATAATGTCTCCAGTACTTTTCAACATATACCTAGAGCACATCATACAGGAGACACCACATTATTACAACACGTCTATATCGATCGGAAGACGCCCTATTTGCAACTTGCGTTTCGCTGATGATATTGATCTTATAGCTGAGTCAGAACAAGAATTAACAGCAAAGTTGGACATGGAATATAGTGACAACAGGAAAGATAGAAGGGAAAAGATCAAGGGGAAGACCTAGAGAAAAGATATTGGACAGTTTGACAAAATGGCTTCGATCGACGACACCAACAGAGATGATGACATTTATGGGAGATCGATGTACATGGAGAGATATGATGGCCAACGCCATTCGGCAAGGCACTCGCTGATGATGATATCAGATTACATTTTCATCTTTTACGTTGAGCTTTCACTTGATCTGATATACATGTAATATCTATTATTTTATCAACGTTGGCAATTGTCCATTGATCGATGGCTATTTCTGTCTATCATCATCATCATCAAGTGCTGTCTCGGCAACGAAGGTTGGCTGCAACTCAGACCTCCAACATTCCCTTCTCCTGTCTTGGTGGAGCACTCTGCTAGACTATGATCTATCAATAATGCGCAAATCTTCTGTTTATCAATATTGCGCAAACTTATGCAATCATATTATTTCATCAATCGACTGACATCGCAGGAGGTAATATAGTATTAACTATGTCAGAAAGCATTGTACGCTTATATTTTGTAGATCTGCAAAAATATAGAAATATAATTGAGGGTAGTGGGGGTGGGCTACAAGTCCATATCCTTCAGGAAAATAGATGGTAACCATTAATTAAGAAACTAGTAAAAGAGGATACCCCCTTTTTAAATTAGTCAAAAAAAATTGTTTTTAATTCCGCCATCTCCAAGACCAAGTGATTAGCTGGTTCAATACAAGAATCAGTGGACAAATCGCGTGACAACATGCAAACATTTTAATTTGATATGCTATTGCACTATCTCTGAAACTTGAAAAGTCGTAACTTAAAATATACGAATCTAGCCATTTGCGCGCAATGAACTATCCACCTCCCACTCAATGTGCAGCGCGCATGTCGAGTGGTCAGGGGCTCTAATGGCGCAACGTGACCAATATTGGATGCGTCGGTATATGCGACTTTATCGGAATTTCGTTTAGTTTAAGTATGTTTGCTATTTGTTCCTTAGAAACCTGTCCACTGATTCTTGTCTTGTACCGATTAGCTTTTCTTTATTTTATTAGCGAAACACTCATACATTCTAATAATATTAACATACATTCCAAAATAATATTTACGGCCCTGAGATCTGGAATAGCATTGGCTTAACATTCCTTTTCACATTAACTGATGATAATGAAATTTGTAATGAAAACATGTTAGTGCTCTGTTTATTATTTTGTGAAACAGTGCTTTTTAATTTATTCCCGTTATTGAAACGGGACTAGGTACTGTTTTGGGAAGATGAGTTGGCAACACTGGCAACACGTTATTTAAAAAAAAAGCATTCCTTTTGTAGTCACAGTCACACATAGCATTACACAGCAAGTTTTTCAAGTTGGTGGCGAGAGGGACTCTGGTCGGACAATTCAAAGCTGTTACATAGCAAATACAGAAGACCAACAATAAGCAAAATGTTAACAGTAGTATCTCTAGTAAGTAGTTAAGTTACTAGTTAGCAATACACACGGTGGTAATTTTAATTTGGCCTTAAAATCATACAATTTTAGTGAGGTTTGTGTGGCAAGTCATGATGAAACTGAAACATTTTTACAACATGGTTCCCGCCTAGATCACCTCATAATGACAAAATCATTATGACATAGGCATTAGGACAAAATTTTCAAAATGGGTGTACATCATTTTAAATGCCACAGTTAGATAGCCCTTGAAAATTGCAATCCAACGATACCTCAACCAAGTCTCTACGTCAATTCTGAAAAAAGTTACGAATTTTTTTCGTATTAATTTTTGCCTCAAGATAATTACATGGAACATATATGGAAATATAAAATGACAGTTGTCAAAAAGTTGTGGCCCTGCCTTAGAACCGAGCCACAATTTTATGAATATCATAGTTATTTGCATTAAAAAATATGACAAATTATACATTTTCTTGTTCGGGAAGACAAGACGCACCTCTTGATTACATTATGCTAATTTTCCGACGCAGCAAGAATTAATTATTAATTTTAAATGGCGTCTCATTAGCATAATTGCAATTGAATGTGTCATATACATTTTGCACATTTATTAATTATTTAGGATAAAAAAGTATGACAAATTATACATTTTCTTGTTCGGGAAGACAAGACGCACCTCTTGATTACATTATGCTAATTTTCCGACGCATGCAGAGTTAATAAATAATTAACAATTGCGTCTAATTAGCATAATTGCAATTGAATGTATCATATACATTTTCCACATTTTTTAATTATTTAGGATAAAATATATAGCAAACTGTATGTTTTTGTACATTCTGCTAAGTTTCTGATGCAGCCAGAGTTAATAAATAATTAATAATGGCGTCTAATTTGCATAATCACATTGTCATATTTAATATATATTTATTAAATTTTTTAATTATTTAGGATAAAATATATTGCAAACTGTACATTTTTGTGTTTGTGAAGACAAGACGCACCTGTTGATTACATTATGCTAATTTTCTGACGCAGCCAGAATTAATTAATAATTAAAAATGACGTCTAATTAGCATAATTGAAATTGAATGTATCATAAACATTTTTCACATTTTTTAATTATTTAGGATAAAAAATATAACAAATTATACATTTTCTTGTTCGGTAAGACAAGATGCACCTGTTTAGTACATTGTGTTAATTTTTCGATGCAACCAGAGCCAATTAATAATTAATAATAGTGTCTAATTAGCATAATTAAAATCTCTTCTATGCTTCCCTTTATGGCAACATGCATGTGGCTGGCAATCTGTAACCTCAGCCCTCTTTGTATCTGAAATATAATATTTGATTATTATTATTATTGGCATTTGGTACACATGTACATAAACAATTCTATGTCAAAGGTATGAATAAATTACCAGGTAGGTACGTGCACCAAATTTTCAAAATTTCGATTTCGTTTTTCCTATTATAGTGATACCTAATTAGCCCTATATAATTAAATACTTTATTACATTATTCAGTAGATAGGCTTATGTAGAACATTGAGCAAAATTGATAATGAACAACAAGAGACAAAGATATCAAAAAGAGTGAGAACGTTTGGAAGATGCTGCAGTTTACGTTGTCTGCATTGATGATTTGATTTATTAGGCCTACTGAAAGGAGAAAGCATGTCTCAATAAAAAGTGAATTTTACGAAATATTCATGAGAGAATTATAAGAAATTGGACTTCATAAACAATATAAATAATATATATTTAATTTGAAATGTGTTTCTTGTAAAATTATCAACATGAAACAGACCGCTGTGACTAAGAAAACACTTCAGTCGTCATGGCGACGGACGCATGATAGTACATAAGTACCTGCACTCAGCATAGTCTTGTACCAATAATTTCAATTATTTTACATATAAATCTTAGATTTTTTACTAGTAGCATTTAAAAATGAATTAAAGAAATTAAAAGAGGCAGGAATTGTAGTTGTTAAACGTCAATTTCTTTAAATAAGAGACATTTCAGAATTATCGACGCGGCAGTAAAGATTAGCGGTATTCAAGATGGCGGCTGAGGAATGCGTGACCGATCTGCAGTGCGTTTGTTTAAAATTCTATAATAATTACAGGCAACTTCAAAAATTAATGAAATTTTGTATATAAAGAGAAAAATGGTTGTTTCATTTGTTAGACATGGTTACAACATTGTATTTTATTCAAATTAATGCATATACGTGTGCAAAGAGAAAAATCACTTACCTAGGCTTATTTAATTGCTTGGTGAAAAATGTACACAGCGTATTTCCAACTTCTAGTTACGTAATTCGATGCACAAATGAATGAGAAAAATTAAACAGTTGTCTTTTATAAACAATAAAGTTGCGTCGCGTTGTCTAAAGACAATTGCTGTGGTCAGTGTTTCACGTGATGCAAAAAATGGATTCTTGGACGCTACAAAAACAAGGGAAGTAATTTAAGCCACATTCACTTTCACGTCCCCTTACGATTTCCTAATGCCTATGTAAAGTTTTTTGGCAGAAATTTGAATACGCCTACCGTTGGGTTTATTGACCTACTTTCGAGGTATTCCCTCGAAAAGTTCGATGCTTGTGACGTCACGATTCGCGTGGTACAGCTGGCGGGTTCTTGGAGGTTGGAACCTTTACGTCACGGTTCGCGTGGAAATTTTGAACCGACAATGGTGGGCTGTTGGTCAAGCGGGGGGGGGGGGGGGGGAGGGGGGGTTTAAAAGTAGTTTATACAATTTAATTTTTTTTTAAACTGAAATTAAACATACCCACCCCCACACATACATTTTTGGCACCAAATTTTTTTATTTCGTACACCTATTGTATGCTATAAATTTCTTCATATTGTAAAATAAATAAATCTCGAGTCAACGTCGAGAATTGATCTGGTCAGTTGGCGCATGCGCAATTTGGATCTGGTCAAACGTCGGCGGGAAAAAAACTGTCTATTTTACTCAGATATTTAACGTGACAGCTACGAAATTTTTTAGTGCAAAATGACCACCCAGGAAGATCTCAGTTTTTTTATCAATTTGCGTGCCAATGGAGAAAAATGTGTTATAGATTGGTGCATGAAGGAGGGACTGATCTGTAGTCATTATGTGTGCCCGTCTTGCGGTGAATATATGAAATTAGTAAAAAATACCAGGATTACACTTTATAAAGATAGAGACATTTTAACAGGTAAACATGCAGCTGATTACTTTGCAGAAGACAATAACGTCAAAGTCAGCCCAGACAAACAACAGGAGGTTCGAGAGAACCAGCAAAACATTGAACAAGGTGAACCTATACCTGAAGTCATGGAGGCACCAATCACAATGAGAGAACTGGAGCATGCAATATCCAAATTGAAAATGAAAAAGTCCCCTGGAGCTGATGGAGTGTCCAATGAAATGATTAGAAACCTGGGAATTGCAGCAAGAGCAAAGCTACTGCAGATCTTTAACACAAGCTGGTCCACAGGTAATGTACCACAGGTGTGGAGAGAAGCAATAATGATACCACTCCTCAAATCAGGAAAAGATGGCAACATAGTCTCCAACTACAGGCCCATCAGCCTCACAAGCTGTCTATGTAAAACAATGGAACGCATTATCAATCTTAGGATGCAGTGGTACCTTGAAAGTGAAAACCTTCTGGTATCACAGCAAGCAGGTTTCAGACAGTGCTACTCTACTGAAGATCAGGCAACCTACCTCTCCCAAGAGATTGAGGATGCCTTCCAAGAAAAGAAACTGGTACTAGCAGCATGGATAGACCTCAGGAAAGCATTTGATAAGGTCTGGAAAGAAGGGCTCCTAAAGAAATTGCGAAATTGCAGGGTTAGCTCAAGAATGTACAAATGGGTAAAAGCATACCTGCATAATAGAAGAGCCAGGGTACAATTAGATGGTCGCAAGAGCAAGAAAATTCTACTGCGTCATGGAGTCCCCCAGGGAGGAGTCCTGTCACCCACACTTTTCTTGGTTTACATCAATGACCTAGTTGCTGAACTACCACATGGGATCAAAGTGGCAATGTATGCTGACGACCTGGTGATCTGGTGCACGGAAGAACATGCAACAGTGGCCACTAAACAAATACAAAGAGCTATCGATGCCCTAACATTATGGGCAAATAGATGGTGCGTCAGCATTAACACAGATAAGTGCAGCACTACACTCTTTACCCTCTCACCAAAACAAAAAGCTGGTCATATCAAGATAGATGGAGAGCTCTTGAAAGAAGACAAACAACCCACATACCTCGGAGTTACTTTTGATGATAAGCTGACATGGAAGCAGCACATAAACAAAGCAACAACAAAAGCCAGAAGGAAGTTAGCTATCCTGAGAAAACTAAGTGGAACCACATGGGGAGCCAGTGGAAATATACTCAGTAAAGTTTACCAGCAAGGCATAAGACCACACCTGGAATATGGTTCAGCTGCGTGGTGTCCTGCATCAAACACCACATTACAAGATCTAGATAAAGTGCAAAACCAGGCACTTAGAATAATGTTGGGAGCAATGAAATCAACACCCATAGCAGAGATGCAGAAAATGGGAAGAATGCAAACACTTGGCGAACGAAGAGACACAAAAGTACTAATTCAAGCAGAAAAGTTTCAGTGTATGCCAAGTCATCCAATGAAGGAAAGATTCCAAAATCTAGCAATGGGGCGACTGAAAAGGAGCAGCTTTATCCATCAAGCTAAACGACTCCGTAGACAACTTACAGACCTACCTGAAGTTGACAGCCCCTTAAGGTCTGTACCAGAACAAACCCCGTGGAGTGAAAGCCATGAAATGCCAATATACATTCAGACCCATGTGAAAGGAATACTAAGCGAGGACGAACAGAACAGTGTGCAGCGAAGGACAGTCACCCTCAGTTTCCTGGATGAGGAATATCCACAAGATATATGGGTCAGAGTGTACACAGATGGGTCAGCACAGAATGCTGTGAGGAATGGAGGTGCAGGTGTATATATAGAATATCCACACAAGCCTAGAGATACAATCAGAACCCCAACAGGAAAATTCTGCAATAATTATGATGCAGAAATCCAGGCAATTAGTGTGGCAGCTAAACAACTGCTGAACTCCAACTCTGGCCTACAGCCTGTGGTATTCCTGACAGATGCAAGGTCAGTGCTTCAAGCTCTCCAGTCTGGAAAACTAACAGACTTAAAAAAACTACTTAGCGAATTGTCTTACCAGTATAGGATAACCATGCAGTGGATACCCTCTCACTGTGGAATACCAGGAAATGAAAAAGCAGACCAACTGGCTAAAGAAGGTGCTGCCGAAGACCAACCAGATATACCAATCACCTACCATCAGAAAAAACAGATGATCAAGTCAATAAGAAAGCCACAAACACCAACACAAGATGACTATCACATTATGAACAGACCAGAACAAGTTATAATTCTACGTCTCAGAACAGGACACAACCGACTCCGCAGTCACATGTATACAAAGTTCAAGATTGGCAACACGGCCATGTGTACATGTGGACAGGCAGCACAGAGTGCCAAACATATACTTCAAGAGTGTTCTGAGCATGAAACGCTGAGGCAGACATATTGGCCAGAGGAAACAACACTGGAATCAAAGCTCTATGGGACACTGTATGAACTACAAAAGACAGTGAGTTTTATTAAGGAGACAGAATTACAGATATAGACATGTTTCAAGTGAACGAAAGAAGAAGAAGAAGAAGTAAAAAATGCCAGTAAATCAGAAGGCTATGTTTGGAGATGCCGACGCTACGGTAGCAATCGCCATGATGTCAGCAGGAGTGTACGCAGTCATTCATGGTTTGCAGAAAGCCACCTAGGTATGGGTGATATTTTACTTCTTACTTATCTGTGGGTGATGAATGCCAGGACCGGCTTTATCAAAAGAGAGGTCAAAATTGGATCACAAGCAGTCGCAGACTGGAAAAGTTTCTGTAGGGAGATATGCGTAAACAACACCATAAAAGTTGGAGGAGCAAATTCGGTCGTCGAGGTAGACGAGTCAATGTTTGGAAAACGGAAATACAACCGCGGGAGAAGGGTTCAAGGAACATGGGTGTTTGGTTTGGTTGAAAGGGGGACCAACAAATGTGTATTAAAGGTGGTCGCAGAACGGACCAAAGAAGTTCTACTGAGCATTATTAAAGAACATGTGTTGCCCGGAACGACCATAGTCTCTGACTGCTGGAGAGCATATTCCTGCTTAGCCGATGAAGGTTATAGACATTTAGGCAAAGGTACCAAACAGTCTTGCGATAATCATAGGGGCATATCACTTTTGTCTATAGCTGGTAAAATTCTCGCTCGTGTCATACTCAACAGATTAAATAATTCTCTACTAAACGAGCTACTCCCAGAGAGTCAGTGCGGTTTTCGTGCAGGTCGTGGTACAGTTGATATGATATTCTCTGCACGACAAATTCAGGAAAAGTCACAAGAGCAACATAGTGAACTCTTAGCAACATTTGTGGACTTAACTAAAGCATTCGATACCGTTAACAGAGAAGGACTGTGGAAGGTGCTTACAAAGTTCGGATGCCCCCCAAAACTTGTCACTGTGATACGACAATTTCATGACGGTATGATGGCTAGTGTTATCTGCGACGGAGGAGTATCTCCTGCATTCCCTGTCACAAATGGTGTAAAGCAGGGATGTGTGCTGGCCCCTACTCTTTTCAGCCTGTTATTTACAGCCATGTTAACGGAAACACACCATAGTAATGAAACAGCAGGCATAATGATCAATTACAGAACGGATGGTGGTCTTTTCAATTTACGTCGTCTAAAAGCAAACACGAAAACTAAATCTAGTACTGTTAGAGAATTACTTTATGCTGACGACTGTGCATTGTATGCTGACTCTGTCGTAAACATGCAGAGCACCATAGACCGCTTCTCAAAGGCCTGCAACAACTTTGGTCTCACTATTAACACCAAAAAAACAGAAGTCATGCACCAAGCAACATCAAATAGCCAACATACTGCTACTTCCATCATCGTCAATAAGGAAAAACTGCAGGTAGTCGACAATTTTACTTACCTTGGAAGCACTCTCTCTCTCGCGATGTCAACATTGATGTGGAAGTTAACAAGAGACTGGCAAAAGCTAGTGCTGTATTTGGCGGATTACGCAAAAATGTATGGGACAGAAGAGGTATAAGAACAACCACCAAACTACAAGTATATCATGCTGCTGTTATACCAACCTTACTATACGCCTGCGAAACGTGGACAGTGTATGCTAGACATGCAAGAAAGTTAAATCATTTCCATCTTACCTGCCTACGTAAATTACTAAACATCCATTGGTGGGACAAAGTACCAGACTACGAGGTCTTGGAAAAATCAACCTCAATAAGCATCCACACAATACTTATGAAGGCGCAGGCACGCTGGGCAGGCCATCTTGTGCGCATGGAGAACTCGCGATTGCCAAAACAAATATATTATGGAGAACTCAAGGCAGGATTTCGAAAAGCTGGTGGACAGAAAAAGCGTTTCAAAGACACGCTCAAGTCATCCTTGAAACATCTTAACATTGACGTAGGTGCTTGGGAGAGCCTCGCTCAGGATAGAACGGCTTGGCGTTACAGCATTAGAACGGGAGCACTAGCGGCAGAAGAATTCAGACAAGAAACTGCAAGACAGAAGCGGACACGTAGAAAAGAAAAAACATCTCAACCTCACACAGATACCTTCTATTGTTGTCAATTCTGTAAAAGAACATTTTGTGCGCGCATTGGACTTGCTAGTCATTTAAAAACGCACTATTAACTTTATTATTTTATTATTTATTGTTATTATTATTATGGTTGAGTTTTTGGTCATCGTCGATCACGACGGACGAACATCATAGACATTTAACAGTTAACCACAGCGTGGAGTTCCGGAATCGTGAAACGGGGGCCCACACCAATACAATAGAAGGATTGTGGGGCCTCGTGAAGCGACAATTCCGGAACCAAGGTAGGCGGTGCAAAGGTCAATTTCCCGCCTATCTATGTGAATATATGTGGCGGAAGCATCATCAAAAATCACCAGATTTGTTCCAGGATTTCCTTGGTGGGATAAAACAAGTTTATCTTCCAAGGAACAGTGACTAAGTGCCCGCCACATATATTCCGGGAGTTCCATTGTGGGATAAAACAAGTTCATCCGCCAAGTTACTAGCTGACTACGGTAAGTGTTTCATACTGTACCATTTCACACTGTTTACAATTTTAGCTAGGCGTCTACGGATTTCTACTAGTAAAACCAATGAAATCCGCCATCAGATCTATTTTTAAAAAAAAATGTCTGCCAAGCATAAAATCGTTCGGCGGTCGGCGGAGATCTGACGTCACGGTCTGCGTCGATTCCATTGGTTCTCTAGTTTTCTCGCGAAACTCCGTGACGTCAACTAGTTA
The DNA here is from genome assembly GCA_034231615.1 of Meghimatium bilineatum. Taxonomy (NCBI): domain Eukaryota; kingdom Metazoa; phylum Mollusca; class Gastropoda; order Stylommatophora; family Philomycidae; genus Meghimatium; species Meghimatium bilineatum. The sequence goes on along the minus strand of CM067315.1, from coordinate 389,692 downwards.
AATATGTAAACAGTGTGCTATTAATAGCTCATAACGGTGGACGTATTCAAATTTTACCAGTTTTTTTTCCGTATAGTTTTCAAACTTCCACAGATTTATAACTAATATATATAATAGAAAGAAAACCACAACAAAATAGTTTTAAACAGACAGAACAAATAGTGAAAATCTAGTATAGGTCTCCATTGGACTATAAATATAGTGCATGAACGTCATAACATTTCCCGGTAGATCTTGCTTTCTGGCGTCAAGTGTGCTATAAATAGCATGCTGTTTACATTATTAAGTAGGCGAGGTTGCGGAGTTCCGTTAGAAAAAACTGTCTGCCAATGATATGCCGCGCGCAGTGACGTCAAGCGACTGCGCGGTGGACATTTAAAAAAAATATTTGATGGATTTGACCAGTAGTTTTACTAGTGGGAATCCATGGAAATCGCCTAATTAACAATGCAAAAAGTGTGAAATGAGTAAAATGAAGCACTTACCTTATTCACTGTGGATAAACTCTCCGTAAACCATGCATTATTTATAATACAAATCTCAAATAATACACAGCACAAATCACAACCTCTACTGTAAAATGCACAGATTTAATTGGTTTCCGATCACTCCAAGCCCAGTGTTGCCAACTCATTTCATCATAAAAGCACCAGAAACGTCCCTAATAAGCATCAGAAAGCATCAAATGTAGATCGAAAAGCATTAAAATGGCAACCCTGCTCTCGGCGTAGAACGAATTATTTTTTCAAATTTCAAACACCCCAGGCCCCCTTTTTAAAAAGTTCAAATGTAATGAGGAGGAAGGCCCCCTCAACCCTTCCTTTCCCTCAACATCCAGATGTAATGAGGGGGAAGACCCCCTCCTTTTACTATTATTCTTTATACCACCACCTCCCCATTTTTAAAATTATTCTTATACCACCCCTCTCCCAATAATAAATATATTACTTTCTAATAAATTATATATAAATTATTGTAAAAATAATAACCATGTCCCCCCCCCTTCCCTTTTCATCATTTTAAAAACCTCAGATCCACCAAAACGCGCTAAACAATTTCGCACAAACCGCGTCGTCACTACCTCTCGCAAGCCATGTCGCGAACTGCAGATCAAGCAAGTTAAGCTTTGCGGATTACCTCAAAACTAGGTCAAACTTCGCAGTTGACGCCAGAAAGCAAGATCTGCCCATTTCACTTCAAAACTAATATAGATGCTATGATGTCACATTTCCCACTGTGCGATAGACCCCCATGATGTGACATCTCTGCATCTATAAAACACAACAAAACAACAATGCTAACCTAATAAATAATGAAATGAAACACTTTAATGATTTCGTGGCGGATAAACATTTGTACATATTAAATCCTCTCTCATGATGAACCAGCTCAGAAAGAAACAAAGATCACTACGTGGCGTCTGTTATCGGCTACAGCATCACCTCGCATGCCTAGAATCTCGAAACAGATGTGATTGTATAGCATTATTGTCTCTTCCAAAGATTTATTCTAATTCTCCCCCCCCACCCCCCATTAATTTTAAATACTTAATCTGATCCTTTTAAACCCCTCCCCACAATAAATTTTAAATTAATTTTAATCCCCCCTCCCAATTAATTCTAAATGTTAAACCTAATCCTCGTAACCCCCCTCCCCCAATAACTTTTAAATACTAATTCTAGTCCTCTACCCCCCACCCCCCAATTGTAAATACTAATTTCAGAACATATTTATTCTCAATATTACATAAATTTATTTTACACATCCTAGAATGCATCTCACATTGTAAGACTATTCTTTACGCAATATGCATGGCAATGCGAATGATAAGGCTTAACACTCCAAAGGTTAGGTAATACCTCGAAAGTAGAACAAAGGTCACAATGGAGACCTATACTAGAGATTGGTCAAACAAACAATGAAACATTCAAGCTATACTCACGAACCTCTCTGATGCTTTCTTCTTCTGCTTTCATTCTCAAACTCCTGCAGATTAGCAGGATGTAGTCCAGAGAACGAAATGTGTGTTTTGTTATGGTTTAAAGTTAAATCATTCCGAAATACAGAAAGTTAAAGGCAGCAGACTCAAGAGAGGAAGGTCGGGGATGGGATGTGCTGAGGATGTAATACAAAGCGTGTGCTGATTACAGGATGTGGCAGCAGGTGCGGAATGGATAGGTCTACCCACAGATTTCGAAACTTGTTTGAGAGTAGTAATATCACTTAGCAGGGAATGCAGAGAATGGTGTCCCACAGCTCTGGAGAAAGAAGTGCGGGCTTTAATCTGTGAGAATACCAAAGAGGGGGATGTGATTATATACACTGATGGATCTGTAATTAGGCATGTTCGCAGTGCTTGGGCCTTTACAGGAGGAAAGTGGTGCCTTTGCGGTCACTACGAGTAGTATGACCATGGAGACTAAGGTGGTGACCAAGGCATTTGAGTGGCTACACACACAGAAAGTAACGCAGGTCTGCATCTTGAATAACTCTATGAGTATGATTAAGAAGGTACAAGTGGGTCTCGTTCGTGAACAGTGGATTGAGGCCTTGAGAAATGCGAGCTTAAAAGCGGTTACATTTATTTTCACACCGGGACATGTGGGCGTTCGAGGCAATGAAAGAGCGGATCAACTGGCATCGTGTGCGATTGTGGCACAGGGTGATGGGGCAATGGATCGCGCTGACATTTTTACTCCTTAAGAGATATAACACGCGAGAGTGAGACTAATGTGGATGATGATTCCTTTTCAATGGCTAGTATTAAAGATCAGGGATTGAAATGCGGTGTTGCTAGAGGTTAACATTTTGGAGGACGCAGAAGAATGATGGTAAACCAGCATAGGACCGGTACTGTCAGCAGAAGTGTGATGACGGATACACTCAAGGAGAGATCGGAGCAACTATGGATGTGTCCAGTTTGCAGTGATGATGATCCAACGACTAACTATCATTGCTGTGATATCTGCGCCTTTCAGCCTGGTACATCAGAATTCAGCATGGCTTTGTATCACTGACCCTATATAGGATATCCAACTCCATAACATCCTTAGTTGCCTCTTACGACATGCATGGAAGGTAGTGTTGCTATTCTTTGCTCCCCTCTCATGCTCTGGCAACCCACGGGCGTCTCAGATACCAATATAAGGGAACAATATAAACAAAGAATTTGAAAAGCTATCAATAACTACCAAGTCAGTTGAAGAATAAGAAATATTCATGAAAACCAAAACCCAAAAAGCAGGAGTAATGTGGATACATCAAATATAAAGGTAGAAAACCCAAAGTAACACCATGGTGGAATGAAGTCAATTGTGCCATAAAAGATAAGAAACAAAAATTCAAGAAATGGGCTGCAAGCAAATCCCGAGAAGATTATGTTGAGTACAGGAGAGCTAAATCACTAAGAAAATCTATTAAAGATGCCAAAACAAAAGCTTGGAAGAATGTGGTGAATCAATGCAGAACACAAACATGCACAAAAAAATTCTACAAGAACATGAGAAACAGGGAAGATAAATATGAGCCAGCCAAAATCATAAATGATTATAGGGGACAACTGTGATAATTATTGATTGTTCAAAGGGAGACAACCACGATAATGTTACATTGCAATAAAGTATTCTTTATAAATAATTTGGCCTAGAACTATGGTATTTATATTGGGTTGAAATATGAAATTATCCTTTTGGAAGTTAATTTGTATACGTGTGTCCTTCATTTCTTAATGTTTATATTTTTGTGTGTGTGTTCTTAAACTCCCATCAGATCTCTTATTGCAGGACAATGGTCCTACATGCCTTTCTGTAAATTATGATACAACACATTCCGTTCTTTGGACTATAGCGTGCTAACAATCAGAAGTTTTAGAGCGAATACAGAAGTTGATAATAGATATTTGATTTGATTAAAAAATTTAACAAAATCTGGTTACTATATATATATATATATATATATGTTGTGTGCTGATATGATTTTACCAATATTTTTATAGGAAGACTTTAATAAAGAGATCAACGCAAATCCCGACAGATTGGTCGTTGTTGACTTTTATGCAACCTGGTGTGGCCCATGCAATGCAATAGCTCCTTTTCTACAGGTAAGCTGAAGAACGATTTCACATATAAAAATGTCAGCACAGGTTGGATATGTCAAATAAATTGGTGACAACTCAAATATTGAGATATATTCTCAAACCTCCTTATTCCTAAACAGGGTGATATGCCCAAAACGTTGAACAAGTCATATGTACTCCAGTACATGCCATACTGAAGCAGAATACACATGTCCATCATAATATAAATTTTAAAATGACGTTTTATTTCAATGGCAGTTGCAGATGTTTAGCACATGCCTTTTTTCTTTGTGTTATGTTACATTCAAATTTGTCAGATCAGCTGCAAATTGATAAAAATGATTAGCAGCTAAAGTATTTATAATGTGTGAAAATCTCATCAAGATTATGTACAGACCCAACGTTTTGTACAAACTGTTCAACTTCTACTATAAAAAAAATTACATCACTACAGCAAAATTTGCGATGTCACAATTAGTACCACGAATGTCTATCTTTTTGTCAGAAACATTAAGTCTATCTAACAAGGAACGCCACTTTTTACGTTATATTTGATACGCAAATTATCTACATCGTGCATATTTCCATTGTAATTGTGGCTGTCATCATCAGTGTACATATATCTTCCATTTCAAAAACTAGGTCTAAAACTTCGCTAACTAAAAAAATTTGTAATAAATCAGTCTTATTTCCGATCGCTTCGATTCAAACATAAAACAGGAATCTAAACTACAGATCTGTGCAATGGTCATGGTTTTTAATAGACCCGGCGCAAACTAACAATGTAATATCGATGGCAATAACACGTTAAAAAAGTGACATGCTGCGACTGTAAGGGGCAAGCAATAGAGGCGACTCTAATTGGGATCTGGTTACGTCTGTTGTTTCCAATATATATATATATATAATGGTGTTTCTTTCTGTTCTTCCTATCTTCATTACTTCTGTCTTTTCTATGTTTATCTTCATGTTAAAGATTTATATTGCGTAGCCAATAATATTAGGTTGATCTACATGGTTCATTTGTTTTCAGAGACGGATATATCATATAAACATGTTACTGTGGTTACAATATAACGGCGGAGTAATCCAGGTCTAATTCTGCATTTTATCCAGATTGGAATGTATTGGAATTTTTCACCCAAATTCTAGACCTAGTCAATAAAGTTAGTTCGCAATTTATCTCAGATATCAAACATACACCAACAAAACTTTCATCATTACATTCAGTGACCATTCCTTTATTCCCACACACAAAAATTATACACACAGGCTTTAAAAACAAAAAAAAGGTATTACCTTTACTTTTTTCTAAATGCCCTCCATAAATAGTGAATAAGGGCAAAAAAATAATGCAGTGACAGGCATAAAATACTCAATTTTAACGGCGTGTGATGATGGTTAAGCCGACAAATGCTCACTTGATGCTTCCCATCACTGGATGCTTGGGGTATTTCAGTGGAGATATCAGCGCCATCTGATATCCTACCTTGACCTGGTAGGCAGGGCAGTAACATCGGTTTGGCCAGGGATTGCTTATTCACATTGAGAAATTTTGGTTTATATTGCAGCTGACCTTTAATATTTGGAGATTGTTCCACTGTCCGCCATGTGTGGATGCACCTAGTAGGGGTCGGTCGACCCATGCCCCCAGGATTCATGTTATTTGAGCAGGAGAGTATGCAGTATGTTGTACTGCTAGTATTGCAGCAGCACTGCGTTATTTGTGCCTTTTGGCCCAGGACATCCGATTTTGGCATAGGAGCCAAGCTATTCATGACAAAGTATTTCCTTCTCTGGAACACATACATCAAACCATACAGCAGTTTGAGATCAAACACAAAATTACATGTATGTATAATATAATTAAATAAATGATTTCACATGGAAGAAAATCTCGATTCAACTATTGTAAATCATTGTTCTGTTTCAGAAATTGTCAGAGGAGTTCTCTGAAGTCACATTTGTGAAGGTGAATGTTGATGACAGTGAGGTACGTGCAGCACAAATATATGTGTGTTGTTAGAGTGAACATTTAATATGTTATGACTGAAATGACCAGCTTTGCTTAATTACTTCTGTTAACCCTGAACTCTAAATGTTGGCCATGAGGAACATCATGTCCATTAACACAATTTTAAAGAAGGGAAAAACAACAGAAACACTAAGAAATTATAATTGTAGGCCCATATTCTTATCTCATACATGGATAAACTGGTTGAGAGAATGGTTAACAACAGACTATTACTGATGACTAGAAGATCTTAGCTGCCTAAATAATAGGCAGGCATCATATGCCAGTGCTGCACAGACAACGACACATCCCCACACACAACACACCCCTCCGCCACAACACCACGGAAATCTGGTTGAACAGATGGGCAAATGGTCTGACTGTTTAAAATGTATTTAGTGAAACGATACAGCCCAATGACAACATAAACTCTTTTAAGAAGAACCAATCTCTTATCCTTCAGCTTCAAACAGGATATGATAGAGACAGTAGCCATTTAAACCATATCAGACCCCAGCAACTACCATGAGCGACAGTGAACTGCAGAGAGTAGATCAACTCAGCGACAATTGGACATCTACATTATATTATAATTGCATATGATTCTCACACAAATTGTGTAAATATCAAATATTTTTTGTGGTTGGGAGAGATAGTAGTAGGCACATTTGAATATTTATATTTGTGACACCTGCTTTTATTTCCACAGGAAATAGCAGAGTTCTGTGCAATCTCAGCCATGCCAACATTTCACTTTTACAAAGGAGGAAAAAAGGTATGTCTTTATTCTTTAGTGTATTTTTTCTATCTCTATTTCTGTTTGTGAAAAATTTAATGCCAAAAAAGTCCAGCATTGTTTACCTTACTCACTCAAGCCAATTCCCCTGTGGTTTTCAGTAATTTATTTTTACATAAGGTGTGACCATCTACAACTAGGCGTGTGTATTTTGGTGGATGATGGAACAACCTATAGTATTGAGAGTCAACCATGATCAGATTTTTTACTGGACAAATAAGCAATTACTGATGAAATGATGCTTCTCCTGTGTGATGGGAGTGGAGCATGAGGTGGTAGTCGAATACACACCTGGTAACATTTCCCTTTTGATAGTCCTTGAACATTTTCTTGGAAAAAAACTTATATTAATACACAACTATGTGAAAACTCATGAGTTGAAATCTCCTATGACAGCATTCACAATACAAATTGTTACATTTAAAATCTTTCTCATTTGAGTTGGGGAAAAAATGGTTTATTTTGAGGGCAGTGGATCATGAACTTTCCTTTTGGAGCTTGCTATTTCACATTGATTTGAAATCCAGAGTTTGTAACCATTGTTCATTCTGCGTTCACTCTCTGAGAACCAACAGAGTTTGTGTGATTTTAACGAGGGAGCATGAAGTATGTTGTCCCGCTGTTTCACAGATTATTTTGCTCCCTCTGACCCAGCACATCCATTTTTGGCAAAAACCATTGTTGATTTATGGTGACATTTTTTCCAGTTTTGCTAAAATACAGATTAAGTGATCGGAAAACTGGACTAAAACAGATTCAGACAAATGGATGCTAAAATACAGATTAACCCTTTCAATCTCAGCAGATAAGGAAAACTGCCGGGCTTTGTGCCCAGAGCAAGGGGAATAACTCAACAAAAATAAAAGATGATTGTCCAATAAAAATTAATATAAAATACAATTTGCATCAATTTTTATGATTCAAAGTCCAATTAACAGATAAATGGAAGAGGTACTGGTCTGTGAACATATCTTTGTGAATCTCATGTAAGATATGTTTACTTGTCATGTAACATGGGAGAGGGAAACAAATGAGCTCCAGTTTCTTGACGGCTTCATTTACTTTGTCAAAATATTTGCTGATGTTCAAATGAAAAGCTGAAAAACAGTTCACCAGTAGATAACGATTATGTAACTTAAATACTCCAAACATATACGCCTAGTTCACATAAAGATAGCCTTATATATTTGGTCAAAAAGGTTTCCAAGATGAATCTTTGTTTTCCTGAAATTTTTGATAGTAGCTTCCATGCATATTAGTTTGTTTTGCATCTAGAGTAGAACTCCGATTATCTGAATTAATTGGAGATTGGCCGATTCTGATAATTGGATATAGCTCAGAAATGAAGCAAAACAGTGTACATACATACAATCTTACATCTTGGCTTCTTTGCATTGCCAATCATTAGCAACGGCAGCCGATGGTTGCCTGTAAAGTTAACACATACGATGATCGTAATGCGTTCCTTACTAACCTTATAGCCCAGAGCACTTTGTTCTCTTTTAGATGCCAAAGCTTTCCAGTTCAAACCAGTTTAGTTTAATTTTTTTAAGTTTCCAGAAAAATAATGGCAGTAAGTTTCCAGAAAAATAATGGCAGCTTCGTTATCGGCAGAAATTTTTTCTCCTTCTACATCTAACTGACGAGTTCCATGCCTAGATTTTAAATTCAGGAGCCAGCCCAGGCTTGATTTAAAATCAGTCGCACCCATTTTTTTCACTAAATATAAAATCGCATAAAATGGGTCCCGAAATCGCATGTCCGATCGACCGCTGTTGCAGTAACCAAGTTCTTCTTCTTCAGCGTAAATTCTCAAACTCCTGCTGAATTCTCTTGTGGATCATGAACTTTCCTTTTGGAGCTTGCTATTTCACATTGATTTGAAATCCAGAGTTTGTAACCATTGTTCATTCTGCGTTCACTCTCTGAGAACCAACAGAGTTTGTGTGATTTTAACGAGGGAGCATGAAGTATGTTGTCCCGCTGTTTCACAGATTATTTTGCTCCCTCTGACCCAGCACATCCATTTTTGGCAAAAACCATTGTTGATTTATGGTGACATTTTTTCCAGTTTTGCTAAAATACAGATTAAGTGATCGGAAAACTGGACTAAAACAGATTCAGACAAATGGATGCTAAAATACAGATTAACCCTTTCAATCTCAGCAGATAAGGAAAACTGCCGGGCTTTGTGCCCAGAGCAAGGGGAATAACTCAACAAAAATAAAAGATGATTGTCCAATAAAAATTAATATAAAATACAATTTGCATCAATTTTTATGATTCAAAGTCCAATTAACAGATAAATGGAAGAGGTACTGGTCTGTGAACATATCTTTGTGAATCTCATGTAAGATATGTTTACTTGTCATGTAACATGGGAGAGGGAAACAAATGAGCTCCAGTTTCTTGACGGCTTCATTTACTTTGTCAAAATATTTGCTGATGTTCAAATGAAAAGCTGAAAAACAGTTCACCAGTAGATAACGATTATGTAACTTAAATACTCCAAACATATACGCCTAGTTCACATAAAGATAGCCTTATATATTTGGTCAAAAAGGTTTCCAAGATGAATCTTTGTTTTCCTGAAATTTTTGATAGTAGCTTCCATGCATATTAGTTTGTTTTGCATCTAGAGTAGAACTCCGATTATCTGAATTAATTGGAGATTGGCCGATTCTGATAATTGGATATAGCTCAGAAATGAAGCAAAACAGTGTACATACATACAATCTTACATCTTGGCTTCTTTGCATTGCCAATCATTAGCAACGGCAGCCGATGGTTGCCTGTAGAGTTAACACATACGATGATCGTAATGCGTTCCTTACTAACCTTATAGCCCAGAGCACTTTGTTCTCTTTTAGATGCCAAAGCTTTCCAGTTCAAACCAGTTTAGTTTAATTTTTTTAAGTTTCCAGAAAAATAATGGCAGTAAGTTTCCAGAAAAATAATGGCAGCTTCGTTATCGGCAGAAATTTTTTCTCCTTCTACATCTAACTGACGAGTTCCATGCCTAGATTTTAAATTCAGGAGCCAGCCCAGGCTTGATTTAAAATCAGTCGCACCCATTTTTTTCACTAAATATAAAATCGCATAAAATGGGTCCCGAAATCATGTCCGATCGACCGCTGTTGCAGTAACCAAGTTCTTCTTCTTCAGCGTAAATTCTCAAACTCCTGCTGAATTCTCTTGTAGCAGGACATGTCCTACTAGATTTCCAGCAGAATGTAGTCCAGAGAATGGAAATGCGTTGTATCACCGTTTTATTTGCGCCAATGGCCCGGCACATCTGTCTTCGGCGGAAACAGTTCTCAATATGTTCACTTTTAGCCTTTTTCATCCCTTGTCTAGATGAACATCCATCTTCTGTTTGCAATGCACTCACAAAGTTTAACAGTTTTTCATTTCACTGTTAATTTTAATATCAGATATCTTAGCTGCTCCCATGTCAAACCTCTCTGCCAGTTGCTTTTCAGGCACACCTTTATTTGATTAATAATTTCCACTTGATCACTAAGTGACAAAACAACACGTTTACATCTTGTACTCATTGCAATTCAGCAGTGAAGAAAAAAATTAACACTAAACAATGAAACAGTAAACAGTGCAAATTGAATAGAGCGAATAGTGCAAACCACGCCGAAGACGGATATGTCTGCACATTGGCGCAAATAAAACAGCAACACACCGCATTTCCATTCTCTGGACTACATCCTGCTGGAAATCTAGTAGGACCAAGAGAAATTCAGCGGGATTTCGAGCATTTACGCTGAAGAAGAAGAATAGTGCAAACTGAAGTGTCCGAATTAAACTGACAAAATAATGGCCATCTGCACAGCAGAAGAGGGCAATGACTTATTGTTTTCCTGCTATTAATAACTCCAGTTACGTACATGCACTTACCAGCGCCCACTAATGCTTTAAAATTATTTCAACCAAATTAAATTCGGTTAATCGGGGGATAAAGCTGAGTTCTATGTACTTCAAAGATCGATTCACATGGAAATGGTAAACGGTAGACCTAGTCATAACCAGGGTAATCTGAATGAGGTACTTGCTGGACCAGATTTCTTGTGAAATCGACCGATATTGACATAAATCAGCTTAGTTAGCTGCTGGATCGTCATCATTGCAAACTGGACACGTCCATAGTTGCTCCGATCTCTACCTGAGTGTATCCGCCATTACACTTCTGTTGACAGTAACGGTCCTATGCTGGTTGACCATCATTCTTCTGCGTCCTCCAAAATGTTCACTTCTAGCAATACTGTATTTCAAACCATGATCTTTAATCCTGGCCAATGAAAATGAATCATCATCCACACTAGTCTCACTCTCGCGTGCTATATCTCTTAATGAGTTCAAAACATCAGCTCGATCCATTGCCCTGTGCCACAATTGCCCATAGATCAGCTGTGTTGACTTTTCTCAATCATTACTAGGTCTATGGTGGGCGGGGCGGCATGTGTCATCACTAGGCCTACACTAATGTATGTGCGATGGTTCAACGATGGTTGAACCATCGATATGTGACAGCTGTTAGAAACGTACGGAAAAATACACTGGAAGACGACATTACTGGTAACTACGTTAGTGCTAAATTTAGCATGTCTATTTGCAAGGCAATCATGGTCGACGGCAGTTTAATACCCCATGTGTACAGTGGGTGGAAGGGAGCGCGTAGGGAGGGAAATGGTTAAGTGATAGAAAGACTGCACGAAAACAAATTAAGACAAATGGATGCTAAAATAAAGAGTACACATTGTCTTGTCGAGATGAAGGTAGCAGTTTGTAAACTTGACATTTTCATCAGACAAGATAAGTTCATATTATTTGCTGTTCTCTGTTTATGGTGGGTTGGAAGAGCGTTACTGCTACCTCATACTATATATCAAAAAATCATGTCATTATTTTCATAATGCATTAGCACATGATTATAAGTTTTTTTTTTAAATGTCTTTGTTTTGACAGGTTGACGAATGTGTTGGGGCCAACCAGGATAAGCTTAAAGAACTTGTTGTAGCTCTTAAATAGATTTTTATTATTCATATTGAAATGCAGTCACATGTATTGGCTGAAATAAAATAAAACAAAAATTATAACATGGTGTGCACTATTACATTCTTTTCTATTTGATGTATGTTCTCACCTTCATAAACAGTAAAAACACATACATTACAAACAGATAAACCATACAAAGATTTGGTACTTTCTTGTTTAGCAGACATATAATTTGTTTCTGTATTTACAGATTTCAAACACCACTTTTCTGTGCAAACCTTTTATTTAAATAAAGCTCATCTTCTTCGGCATGTTCTATTCTTGTTTTTTATTATAAGAACTTTTACACACATGTGTATACGCAAGTCTTGTGCATCAGGTTCAAACGCTGTGCGTCAAATGATAAAAATGTATGCGCTAACACACGGTAGCGCAGCTTAGCAGGAACATTGCTCTGTGAAGTCTATGAAGTTTTGTAGTCTTAGTCATCCTTTGGAGAACTACTGCACACACACAATCAAATGTGTATACACATCAACAGCATTTCTCGGTTGTAATATTAGGCTGTTTGCGCATATGATAAATTGCTGTCCCTTGTTGTTTTATATTCTCAGTTGTTCCCCCTTGTTAGGTTATATTTTGCGTGTTATTATATGTACACCTTTTCCCCCAACTCATCCGACTTTAATATGGAATTCAGACGCCTTGCTGTGCACATTACATCTTTATGTACTAAGATTTGTGATGTTAAAATGTGGTCGTAAGAGTAATAATACATTATATATTTGGAAACATTTGTTTATCGCAGACTCTCATGCTAGTACATCCTCAGGAGATGGTGACCACATCATCCCTTGTGGTCTGAAAAAAACATGTTCCTAACGATGATTCACTGAAATCAAAAGATCAGATCACATTAATTACCAAGGAAGTAGAGGATGTTTCCCAGGGAAAAAATCAGACATTAGTGGTGTGGATAGACTTGGAAAAACCCTTTGAATGTGTGTGGAAAGATGTCCTACTTAAATTACAACAAAACAGTGACTGGGCTCAGGCACTTTTGGATAAAACACTACATGCACAACCATAAGGCAGCAGTGAAGCTTGAAAAGAAGCACAGCAGAAAGAAACTCTTCACGCATGGAGTAACACCGGGAGGTGTTCTATCCCCCACATTATTCCTGAACAACATTGACCAAATCCTCTCGCGTAAAGTAAATGCTGCAATGTATGCAGATGATCTGGCAATATGGTGCAGCGAAGAAATAGTAGGCACAAAAAAAGGTTACAGGAAACTATGCACAATTTGGCCAAATGGAGACCATGTCCAAAAATCTACCTTTACTGTCTTCATCATGTCTAACTAAACACAAAAAATCCTACTAACCATAAACGGTCAAACATTGCCAAAAGATGAGACATACCTTGGAGTCACTTTTGACCCAAGACTTACATAGAAACTGCACATAGACAAGTGTCAAACAAAAGGTATAACTCCTTAAATTGGCTGGAACAGATTGGGGTGCAAATGGGGAAATTCTAAGTAGAGCACATACAGGTTACGTAAGGCCAGCTTTGAAATGTCAGCATGGGGCACTGCAGCCAAGAGCAACACTCAAAAGAACTCAAAGATACAAAACCGCAATCTCAGAATTATAAGGAGGTATGAATACTACCCCAATCACAGAAATGGAAACATGCACAGGTTTGCCATCAATGGAAGAAAGAGGAAATGAAAATATCCTCACACAGTATGCAAAATTCAAATGTTTGGAGTCATCAAATGAGCCAAAGGCCTACAAAAGAGATGGCTTTCTACAGATAGAGGAGATGAACACACAAGGAAGAAGTGACAGTATGTTCAAAGAGATGATAACGCTAACAGGCGACTTCAAGCCGGCACTAAACATCATTAAACAGAAACATGGTAATAAATTGATATAAAACAAGGATATCTGGAAAGAGGGAAAGGATGCTGTAAGGAAATGAATGAAGAAAGCCACAGAAACACTGAAAATATCACCGACAATAGCAGTGAAAGTCAGATGGTCCATTAAAAACCTGAAGAGAGGGAAATCGCCAGCGTGTGATAATATAACTGCTGAAATTATCTAGGCAGGAGGAGAAACCATCTATCACACACTCTGCACCAAGATCTGGAAAAGTGAAGTTTGGCCCAAGAAATGGACACGATTAGTCCATCGAAGAAGGAAAATCTAACACTATGCACCAACTACAGAACAATTGCACTGATCAATCATGCCAGCAAAATACTACTTGGTATCGTCATAAAAATATTGCAACATGAGCTGGAAGAAGAGTTAAAAGAAGCACAGGCAGGTTTCAGACAATGCTGAAGCACCATAGACCATATTTTCAATATGCGGAACATCATAGAGAAATGCAGAGAGTTTAATGTCGACATCTACACATGCTTTATTGACTACACCAAAGCATTTCATTGTGTACATCACAAACTTTGGAATATCATGAACGACATGGGTTTCCCGCTACATTTAACTCGCCTCATCAAAACATTGTATCAAGATCAGCAGTCGTGAGAGTAGATTGGTTCAGCGTGGAAAAAGGAGTCAGACAAGGATGTGTCCTATCACCGTATCTCTTCAACATTTATGCAGAGAACATAATGAGGACTAAGGAATGACCAACAGAGACATACCTTCGATCCACTCAACATCAGAGGTTACAAGATACCAGAACTAAGATATACTGATGATACAACATTATTGGCACACAGTCAAGCAAGTCTTGAACACACCATCACCGCCGAAGACGGATGTGTCGGGCCATTGGCGCAAATAAAACGGCGACACAGCGCATTTCCATTCTCTGGACTACATTCTGCTGGAAATCTAGTAGGACATGTACGCTGAAGAAGAACACACCATCAGCTTCTGTGAAAAACACAACCTATTTCTGAATTATGACAAGATAAAATGCAGTATTTGACAGGTTTTTTTGTGTGTAACACCACTAGCAAATTCTCAGTCAGTATCAACAACAGCGAATTAGAAAGAGTCATCCGTTTTGAATACCTTGGTTCTCTTATCAACAGTAACGGTGATTGTTTTGAAGATGTCACAAGAATGCTGGCTATCGCATCAAAGAAGCTGATATAAATGAAAAGCATATGACTGAGCTGCTGCTAAACAATAAAACTAAGAGTTTGCATATTCCCAGTGGCAATATATGGGTGTGAATCCTGGACAATCAGCAACAAAGTGAAAAATTTAATAGTAGCATCTGAAACAAAATGTTACAGAGAACTCCTCGGAATTCTATGGATCACCAATGTAGCCATCATGAGTGAAATGAATGTAAAAGAAAGCTGACTAAAAAGGCATGGTTCTTTTTTTTTTTAAATACAATATTTTGGCCATGACAGCCTAGAGAAAACCACAACGGAGGGGATGATGCCAGGGGAACGAACAAAAGACAGACCAAGAAGAAGATGGACGTAAGACATCAAAGACCAACTGAACATGACAGTAACAGAAGCATGAATACTGGCTCAAGATCGACAGATGTTTCGAAAGGCTGTAATAATTGCTACATCCTGTTCAGGATATGCTACCCGATGATGATGAGTGGTAACTATGTTTGGTACCAAATTTTTCCTCTCTCTGATATAGACCTCCTTCAAGTCGAAATCGACCCCTACGGTTCCATATAGACCACTTTGTGAAATACTGGTCTATACAGTCCCGGATTTACCTATAAGCTAAACACGTTAAGTATAAAAAAATTTTTATTGCACTATCTATATATTCGTTAAAGGGCCCCCATTTCTCAAATAGCTTGGGGCCCTATCAAGTCTAAATCCGGCCCTGGGTGTATACCATTTCAAATTCACACATAAAATTTCAATTAAACGCGGTATATGCCTATATTTATTTGCTGAGAGAAATGAGTTCACAGCTGATGAAACCTAAATTAGGGCCAGGAGTGAATGTAGTATAACTGTGTATACTGGCGCTATGTATACGGGCATTAAGTAGTAAATAATTTTATGTATTAGGGCATGAGTAAGAATAACACTCTCGTCATCATCATTAGGTGCCATGCCGACTGGCGTAGGTGATCATGGTTGGCCACAGCTCTCTATCTTCAGTATTATGTATCAGGATCGTTGTTGTTTCCCTGCCGTGCCAGGTTGCTAAACTGTCTAATATTTTCTCACGTCGTCGCCTTCTGTCTCTATTGCCTTCAATCTTGCCTATTGTGACTATGTTCTCCAAACATCCTTGTCTAATAACGTGGCCAAAAAAAATGAAGATGGTTTTTTTCTTATATTATTGATTAGGTTCTGTCTCGCATATGACTCTTTCAACACCTCCATATTAGTTTTCCTGCCGCTACATGCAATATTAGTTTTCCTGGCGCTACATGCAATATTAGTTTTCCTGGCGCTACAAGCAGCATTCTTCTGTAGATCACATCTTTATATATAGTTCTAGCTTCTGAATATGTATTAAGGCATGGGTGAGTACACGGTATGAGTGAGTATATGGCTGTATGAGTGAGTGTATGCAGGCACGATTCCTTGTCAAAAACAATAGTGCAGGGAACTGTCGAGGGTGGAAGAAGCAGAGGAGGCCAAATAAAGGCATGGACAGACAACATCAAAAAATGGAGAGGGCAAGATATTTCCATACTCATCCGCATCGCTGAGGATATAATTCGTTGGAGGACTCTGTGTTCTGAGGCATCCAATGTGGTACTCCTACGAACCTGAAGGGTTACGGGTTTATTGATTGATCAGTAGTAACACTGTACTGGAAGAACTTTGATTGAAAGGAGTCGAGCAAGAGGCAGACAGAGATGATTGGAGCATTCTGTTATTGTTGGAGTGCCGAGTCACGTGATAGGTACTATTGTTGTTCGTCCGGTGTAGACAAGCGATGAGGAGAGGGCAATGCTGATAATATGTGGATTGTGATTCAAAGATAATTTAAACTATCTGATGCACATTGTGACTCCTGGCCCGTGAAATAGGACAGTAAGATGATAGGTAGTTAACTATTCCGCCTTCACTCAATGGGAGGGACATTCTCATTTGCATCAGCAAGATAGATGATGAGGTAGATTAAGTATCCAAGAAATATGAGGTGTGACAACCCCGAATCCAATACAATTCAGGAGTAGAATACCCCATGAGCTCTGTTTCCATGTCCTAAAGTATCCCCCTTTTCCATATTGTACTCACGAAGGGAAACAGGTAATGAAGTTTTACTGAACGACGACTAACACACTATCACTGTCGGATGTTTAAATGAAATAATACACACAGCAAAACACATGATATAATCATACAAATAACAATACACAGGACACAATCGACGTTTCGAACGAAAAGACCTTTATCAAGATACGCACATAACATAAAAAGACGACGAGTAGAAATGACTACACCACAACAAGCGTGTCCGAGTGAAATATGGATGCGAGTCAGTCATTCATATTTCTCAAATCTATATTTCACTCGGAAATGTTAAAACTATATAACTCACTCGGAGATGAGACAACAAATAGCAACGGCCATTATGGAGATCACACGATGTTGTAATAAAAGTATCTTTAAAAAAAAACACCACTTGCATTGTGGTAAATTTACAGCTGCTTAGATCATGTTTTTATTATCTCGTCTGTAGAACAAGGTAGTATCACTTCTAGCAATGATTTTAAAAATGTTTTCATTTTGATTATTTATTATTTTAAAAATATTTTCACCTTATACAAGCAACAAACAAACATACTTATCTTCTTCTTTCCTTCCTCGTTTACGCTTTACGGGTGTCGAGGGAGATACAATGTTCTTGTTCTCGCTTTTCTGGCAGCTTCAGATAATGCCATATATTGTTCGTGTAATGTCTCTTTGATATTGTCGATCTAGCGTACTCTAGGTCTACCACTGATTCTTCTTTCTGCTTCTCCTCTCGTCATATATGATTTATATACTAATGAATCTATGACGGACCTAGCGAGTCGGTAGACGATTTATCCTGTTCATAACAAATAATTCGCTAAAATAAATTTCATGTGGAGAACATTCCAACAATGGCGGGCAGCGATCGAATTACAAATAGATGCCATAATTCACATTCGAGATACCAGCTTCCAAAATACACCAATGGAGCACGAAGTAGAACGTGATATCACCATTGCCATAAGTGATGCTGATTCATAACCTTTATCTGTTTTGTCTTATGCAATCAATGACTATGCATCCAGTCCTATATTTGTTTTTGGTAGGTGTATAATTTGTGTTTTAATTATGGACTTCACCATTTCACCAAACGCAATTTTTTTTTAAACGGACTACTTGAAAAAGTACACAAATTTTCCTATCTAGAAAGCAAATTAACACTCGACGGTGATGTCATGTCAGAAATTACAACTCGTATTGCATTAGCTTCAAATGCCTTTAACAGACTGTCTAATATTATGGAGGTCAAAGACAATCAGCACACACACGAAAATATACTTATTTAACTCCTGCGTTATTCTGGTGCTATCATATGGATGTGAGAGCTAGAAAAGTTCTTTATCTTCAGAAAATAAACTACTGAGTTTCGAGAATAAATGTCTTCGTAGGATAACTAACACCCATTGGAATGAATTCAAATCGAATGATAAAATCAGAGAAAAGACAAATCAAAACTTCACCACAGATGTTATCAGAAAACGCCGTTGGTCCTACATCGAGCATGTCCTACGCGCAGACATCAACATAATACACCATCAATCTCTTGAATGAGCCAGGGGTAGACCAAATGAAACACCCAGAAGAACAATACTTAGAGAAAGTAAAACAATCAATATACATACTATTCAAGAACTGCACAGAATAACTTTGAACAGACAGAATTGGAGAGAGCTGACCTCTGCGATAACTTCAGCGCCAAAGCAAAGTGAATGAATAATTAGTTTTGCAGAGAGACAGTAAAGAAATACACAGTAGATGTAGTAAAGCATACCAAGCCATAGGGCAAATGATGCCAATCTTCAGAAACATAAATGTAGAATTAAACACCAAAATAACACTATTCAAAGCGATTATTATGCAAACGCTGTGGTACCAAAGCCAAACATGGACAACGACAGCACAAAACAAACGTAAACTTGTGACAGCAAAAATGGCATGCTTACGCAGAATCCTATGAATATCGCTAAGAGACAGAGTGAGAAATGAGAACATTAGACAAAGAACCGATACCGTCCCAATCTTGGAGACAACAGATCAAATGGTTTGCACACATCAGCAGACTATAACCAGACAGCATGCTATGCTACACAGATACAGTGAATGCAGACCTAGAGGTCGACCACGAAAACGGTGGACCACCGAAATAAAAGAGGCGACAAATTCCACGATATACTCAGCACACACGAGGGCTATCTCCAGAGAACTCTTCTACCCCTGAAGCTGAAAGGCAATAAAGGGTTTAGCGAATAGATAGATATATAGTTCGAGACACTCTCACGTGTGAAAATTCAATAAGGAGAATAAGGAGAATAACACAATTCAGTAAGGATATCTGCATTTGTAGAAGAGTTCCACAACATACACGCAATACATATTAACCTCCCCTTCATTTACACTGAGGTATTACGCCATCTTGATTCACAGTTGTAGAGAGATAGACGCTCACACTGACCCACGCTTACGTGGATTCTTTTCATTTTGATTATTTGGAAAATCCTTCCAACATGTCAATCCAGCCCACAAATGTATTTGATACAGCATGTGAAAACCATAAAAACGGTGAAAAAACAGCTGTATTATCACAATATTACGAATATAGGCCAATGTTACGCCACAACCACCCTGCCGGGACTGAAGTTCGAATCCCAGATCCAAGTGAAGAATAATGATCCATCTCACGCGATGGGTAACTCTTAGGACTTGTTTAGATTTTTCACTAAACATGTTTAGAATATTCATTAAACATGGTGGAAATGATTTGTTTAAAAATTGCATAATCAGTTGCTCAAATTTATGGTGATATTTCCATCATTTCTGTTGAGTTTTAACTACAAGACTACCACTAGTCTACATAACTCGCCACCTCAGCCTGAATTTATTGAGCACGATTTCAATCGGCAAAGAAGTATTACGTTAAGTTTAACTTAGTGAGACTTAATTAAACGAAAATGGGAGATCCTGTAACCAGAAAAAGTGCAGCAGTTAGCCGACTAAGAAACAACCTGAGGAAGAAAAGGGAGGCCCTGGCCGATCAGTTTGACTTCAAGATGTACATATCATTTCATTTCAAAGAAGAGGTATACTTTTCTTTTTTTATGTTGCCCTTTTTTCTTCTTCTATGTTTGCTCTCAAATAACCGACACAAATTTACATGCAATTTCTACCGGCAAACATGAAGTATGTTGTGCTATCGTTGAATTATAGGCCTAGCGGATCTGATTCCATCATGCCTTTCATTTGGGTAAAATTAAATACATTCCAATGGTTATGCTTAAGAAATTTAGGTAAATTGTTCTTATCTACGGTCACTGCGCTATAAATAGCAAACTGTTTAGTGTTTTTATGTTTAAGCAGACGACATCACAGAGTTCCGCGAGAAAACTAATCACAGTGACGTGTGCAGTGACATCACACCCCGCCGACCGCCTAGCGATTGTATGCCATTGTGCTATAAATCATGTCGATTCACCCTTACACGATAATTCTTAGAGAATTAATTCTAAACAGATTCTAACCCTTCTCCCCCTCCTAAAAATATCTATAAACTAATTATAATCCTTTTAACCCCCCTTTACCAAAAGCTATGGTACAAGATTGTCATTCTGCCAGGATCATTATCATGTTAAGAAATACCTCAAAACATGGTCAAATTTCACTGTGACCATAGATACGAAAGATGCGCCGAAATTCAGGTAACTGCCCTGCACAACAGATGATAGAGCTAGGTACGTCCTTCAAAATAGGCATATTTCAGTTTGATACCCTTAGGCCCATGCACTTTGACTTTTGGCAGTTTTGGTCTTAATTTCGGTTAGGGGCTTATTCATTTATTTAAATTTTGGGGCCTTTGTTGTATTGTTTTTCATGCATTTTTCAGGTATATAGTTTTAGACTATAGTTATTTCATTCTGTTCTTATTCTCCTTAATTTTGTTTAATGAGCGACTATGACAATACTTGTTTACACATAGGTCCTACATCATTGTTACCTTGGACATCTCTGCTGTTCAATGTTTGCCATCTGTTTTGTGATAGTGCTATTAATTTTTACCATTTTTATTGTTTGTTTTTTATTTTCTTGAAAAAGACCCGTTCAAAAATTTAAAATTTCTTGTATATTTTTATTTATTTGGTACCAATAATATATATTCCGATAGTCTCATTGTAAAAACCTCATCAAATTTGTGTTCTACGTAATTACTATTGTTTTACAGCAGTTTCATGTATTATCAAATGCTGTTTTATTTTGGGTGGGCATCCCTAGCATACGACAGCCTTCCAATCTGTTGTCAAGTTTGTATGTGTTTCAGCTCCTCACCATGATGGTTTATGACCTACTGTCCCCATTGACTTTGCAGGCCAAAATATGTTCCTGGATGACAGTTTCAGAGGTGGAAATGGTAGGCAGTGAATGGACTTGGAGTCACACATTTACTACAAGTGTGTCAAAATCTGCAACACCTCCACAACCAGATATGACCTGTATGCACAGATGGAAAGGAAGCTCTGGAGAGATTTAGAAGAGCTGCAAGTAACCACTTATTTTCAAAACCAGACGTCACTTCGCGCATGACCAAAACCAATTGAACCAGCATGCATCTGGCTTAGTAGGTAGATCTGTCTACTGCCCATCACTGGTAACACAAGCTTACATGACATGACAATCCTGCTGACATGAGGGTGGCATCAACTAGGTGCATTAAATGGCTGTCATTCACACATCATCCACATCTAGTCAGTGGGAAGCAGAGATTCTAGCAGGCTACAGTGTAAATACAAGGATAACAACTGTAAACCAGGGGTTACTTGGATAACAGATGGTTCAGGTAGTGGAGGTCACGTGTAGATAGAACAATCTGGCCCAGTAAGGGAAATCTATCTATGGGATGACACCCAAACAGAAAGCAGTCCAAGTCCACCGAAGCGGCACTAGTCCTTGTGGTGTGGTGTAATCGGGGATGCACACTTATCTTTCTAAATCAATGAAGACTCTCCATTGTCCCCTGTGCCAGCGTATATTAAACCCTTTCTTATCTGAGAGCTTGGTTCTGGAATTGAAACATTTGACAGCTAGGGTTATGCTAAGGTTAGTTGGCCCTCTTAGCCAAGGTTTTGTTGACCATCTTGAACACCTTGTCCATGTTTGAGTTTCTATATACATTTTTTCTTTGGACTAAAATGATATGGTTTCCTGTCTTTTGCTTTATCACACCACATGCTTCTTCAAGCTAACTTGCCCATGTGTTACGGTGCCTGAAAGGGGAGCAAATAATATAAACTCTGTGACCTGCCATGCATGTCTTAAGAGATGACTAAGGGGGTCTTGAGTCGGGGTTTGCTGTCTCATCTCATAGAAGGCCAAAGTAATCTAGAAGTCATGTTGAAGTCAAATGTCTTAGGTCAAAAGGCACAAATATTACAGTAAACCATAAGATAACACATTCCGTTTAACATTCTGTTAATCTACAGGAGTTTAAGAATGAATGAAAAAGAAGTAACAAAGTTTGTTCTTGACCACGAACATTGCTTGTCTTTTCACTTCCATATTTTGTTTTCTATAATTTGCCAACACTTACATTTTGTGTTGCTCTCTAGTACCTGTCCTTCCTTCAACCTTTGGCATTGTAGTCAGTAGACATATCTCCAGAGACTTGCTCACTGATCATGCTATATATGAGCTGTGGTACTTGACAAGCATGGTTGTCCACGCCAGCCACTGTCATACGATGTGCTGTGACTTTTGACTGTAGGGGCAGAGGGTAATCTTTAATGATATTGTTTGTTCTGTACAAACAAATCTCGTTCCATCGCACTCTGCTCAGCCTGGACGTGATTCATAATGTGTTATCCAGAATGCTTTATATGAGTTTCGAAGCAATTTGTTTCCAGGGTGCACAACAAGGAGGGGTTTTTGTTATCACCTAACCCTGGGTTTACACAAGCAATTCAGATTCCTTTGCACCTCATGTGAGAATGGATGATTTAAGGCTGTACTACAAAGAGGAAAAAACAGTGCATCAGGTCTGGATGACATCCAGTATGAGGCCATTGCCAATTTAGCCAATACTGATTTGAAGGAGCTTGCCATGATGTTCAACAGGTATTAAAAGTGCCACAATTAAAGAGGAATGGCTGCACAGCTATGTGGTTCCTCTGCTGAAGATGGGTAAAGATCATTCTAAATTTCAGGGAAGCCGAGTCATCACCATGTAAAACATTCTGCAAGCTTTTAGAAAAGATAATAGCCAGAAAAATATCCTGCCAGAATGATTACCTACAGAAGTTTGAGAATGAACACAAAAAGTGTACCTACACCTTTTCCCAACCTATCCTTGGAGGATACCATCCTAACTGATAGACGGGTATATCTGCAGTATTTGCATATGATATGTATGGAGGCTTTCACTCTGGAGCGGAGACATGTACTACTGCAATTACCATCCCGAGAGACAGGTATATCCGCAGTATTTGCATATGATATGTATGGAGACTGTCACTCTGGAGTGGAGACGTGCTGCTGTAATTAACCTGGAGAACGCTTACCATAGAGTGCCCTTTGGAGCTTCCTAATTGAACTTTTCCAACTGCAAATCATTCCTTTGCTTGTAAATTGGGTGGCTGCAGCACTTTTTTTAGATAATAGTGGTGCTTAGATGCCACAGATGGACTTCCACGGGATTCACTCTTATCTGCTGTACTTTTCAATGCATATACTGTGAGAATCACAGATGAATAGATCATTGGAAGAGGAAGGGCTTATCATATGCTGACAACATTTTTGTTTATTGTCAGAGTAGAAATCGGGAGCAGGTGGTTGGAGAACTTCAGAAAGAACTGAACCGGTTAGGCAGGTGATGCTAAGAAACAGGTGCACTAGTCAATCCAACTTAAGCATCAGTAATTTTGTTCTCACAAAACAATTGTATTGTCAACACGCCAACACCAACGGTGGAATTGTTGCTATGAATGAAATGAAATATCTAGGAGTGTCAGTTGATAAATATCTGGCTTTCAATGAGCATGTACACCAGGTGATAGATAAAGCCAGGAGAGATCTGAGCACGTACACCAGGTGATAGATAAAGCCAGGAGAGATCTGAGCACGTACACCAGGTGATAGATAAAGCCAGGAGAGATCTGAGCACGTACACCAGGTGATAGATAAAGCCAGGAGAGATCTGAGCACGTACACCAGGTGATAGATAAAGCCAGGAGAGATCTGAGCACGTACACCAGATGATAGATAAAGCCAGGAGAGATCTGAACACGTACACCAGGTGATAGATAAAGCCAGGAATGGTCTGACTGCAGTGAGAGTAGTGGCAGTTGCAAACTGAGCAACACCACCTCGTTCTCTTGTACTAGGGTCTGGTAATTTATGTTATCGAATACGCTGTGGCGATCATAACTCTTTACAATATGCAAATGAAAAGATGAGAGGATGCAGAACGTGAGACAATGTACATCATACATGAATGCACTGAGGATACAGCAGCGATGTGCTACCTCCTTTATTTTTCAATCTTGAATAGAACAACCTTGCAGAAGATGGATATGTTGGGCCATTGGTGCAAATAAAATGACCATAGAGCATTTCCATTCTCTGGATCATATCCTGCTGGAAATTTAGTAGCGCCATTGTCCTGCTACAAGAGACATCCAGCAATAGTTTGAGAATGAACACTGAAGAAGAAGAATAGAACAAGGATCTGCCAAGCGCATGTTTTTCTTTGAGTTAGTGCAGACATAAATCATCCTCTGCGCAGACAAGTTAGGAAACAAAGGTGATCAGGGCTCAAAAGAGGAAAATCTTTGATGGGCCAGGCGAAGGATATTCAACATGTATAATCGATAACCAGAGGACATAGATCATGGTGCAGAATAGAAGAAATTGCTATCAGAACTACATACTGACTATTCAGTGTAGTTCAGTATTGACAAATCGTGTCGGCTACAGAACTCCATGGTGGTGGAGGCAGAAGTTCAGGAATTCATTGATGGGAATTCGTCCGAGGGAGATATAATAATTTTTATGATGGTTCTGTTTGGAATGTGGGCAGTTACAGCACAGGTTGGAATCTCAATCTACACTAAAGTATGATTTGTCAGTGATACATGGGCATGTTAAGAAAGATTTAGAATGAGCACATACGCAGTTGTTAGAGTCTGTGAAGTGGTCTAATCGCACAAAATATTAATATTTGTGCTTGGACATGCCAGTGTCAGGGAAAATGAATGTGCAGACAGGCTTCCTGGTACGGCGGACGAGCTGTGTTTTTAATGCTCTTAGAGAGATAGGAGGAGTGACTAATGCAACAAATGTGTGTGAATCTGCAACCTGGAGCAGACTACATAAACATTACGTCCAGAGGGGCATGGCTAAACAAGAATGTTATGCACATTTTTCTTCTTCTTCTTTCGTTCACTTGAAACATGTCTATATCTGCAATTCTGTCTCCTTAATAAAACTCACTGTCTTTTGTAGTTCATACAGTGTCCCATAGAGCTTTGATTCCAGTGTTGTTTCCTCTGGCCAATATGTCTGCCTCAGCGTTTCATGCTCAGAACACTCTTGAAGTATATGTTTGGCACTCTGTACTGCCTGTCCACATGTACACATGGCCGTGTTGCCAATCTTGAACTTTGTATACATGTGACTGCGGAGTCGGTTGTGTCCTGTTCTGAGACGTAGAATTATAACTTGTTCTGATCTGTTCATAATGTGATAGTCATCTTGTGTTGGTGGCTTTCTTATTGACTTGATCATCTGTTTTTTCTGATGGTAGGTGATTGGTATATCTGGTTGATCTTCGGCAGCACCTTCCTTAGCCAGTTGATCTGCTTTTTCATTTCCTGGTATTCCACAGTGAGAGGGTATCCACTGCATGGTTACCCTATACTGGTAAGACAATTCGCTAAGTAGTTTTTTCAAGTCTGTTAGTTTTCCAGACTGGAGAGCTTGAAGCACTGACCTTGCATCTGTCAGGAATACCACAGGCTGTAGGTCAGAGTTGGAGTTCAGCAGTTTTTTAGCTGCCACAGTAATTGCCTGGATTTCTGCATCATAATTATTGCAGAATTTTCCTGTCGGTGTTCTGATTGTATCTCTAGGCTTGTGTGGATATTCTATATATACACCTGCACCTCCATTCCTCACAGCATTCTGTGCTGACCCATCTGTGTATACTCTGACCCATATATCTTGTGGATATTCCTCGTCCAGGAAACTGAGGGTGACTGTCCTCCGCTGCACACTGTTCTGTTCTTCCTCGCTTAGTATTCCTTTCACATGGGTCTGAATGTATATTGGCATTCCATGCCTTTCACTCCATGGGGTTTGTTCTGGTACAGACCTTAAGGGGCTGTCAACTTCAGGTAGGTCTGTAAGTTGTCTACGGAGTCGTTTAGCTTGATGGATAAAGCTGCTTCTTTTCAGTCGCCCCAATGCTAGGTTTTGGAATCTTTCCTTCATTGGATGACTTGGCATACACTGAAACTTTTCCGCTTGAATTAGTACTTTTGTGTCTCTGCGTTCGCCAAGTGTTTGCATTCTTCCCATTTTCTGCATCTCTGCTATGGGTGTTGATTTCATTGCTCCCAACATTATTCTAAGTGCCTGGTTTTGCACTTTATCTAGATCTTGTAATGTGGTGTTTGATGCAGGACACCACGCAGCTGAACCATATTCCAGGTGTGGTCTTATGCCTTGCTGGTAAACTTTACTGAGTATATTCCCACTGGCTCCCCATGTGGTTCCACTTAGTTTTCTCAGGATAGCTAACTTCCTCCTGGCTTTTGTTGTTGCTTTGTTTATGTGCTGCTTCCATGTCAGCTTATCATCAAAAGTAATTCCGAGGTATGTTGGTTGTTTGTCTTCTTTCAAGAGCTCTCCGTCTATCTTGATATGACCGGCTTTTTGTTTTGGTGAGAGGGTAAAGAGTGTAGTGCTGCACTTATCTGTGTTAATGCTGACACACCATCTATTTGCCCATAAGGTTAGGGCATCGATAGCTCTTTGTATTTGTTTAGTGGCCACTGTCGCATGTTCTTCCGTGCACCAGATCACCAGGTCGTCAGCATACATTGCCACTTTGATCCCGTGTGGTAGTTCAGCAACTAGGTCATTGATGTAAACCAAGAAAAGTGTGGGTGACAGGACTCCTCCCTGGGGGACTCCATGACGCAGTAGGACTTTCTTGCTTTTGCGACCATCTAATTGTACCCTGGCTCTTCTATTATGCAGGTATGCTTTTACCCATTTGTACATTCTTGAGCTAACCCTGCAATTTCGCAATTTCTTTAGGAGCCCTTCTTTCCAGACCTTATCAAATGCTTTCCTGAGGTCTATCCATGCTGCTAGTACCAGTTTCTTATCTTGGAAGGCATCCTCAATCTCTTGGGAGAGGTAGGTTGCCTGATCTTCAGTAGAGTAGCACTGTCTGAAACCTGCTTGCTGTGATACCAGAAGGTTTTCACTTTCAAGGTACCACTGCATCCTAAGATTGATAATGCGTTCCATTGTTTTGCATAGACAGCTTGTGAGGCTGATGGGCCTGTAGTTGGAGACTGTGTTGCCATCTTTTCCTGATTTGAGGAGAGGTATCATTATTGCTTCTCTCCATGCCTGTGGTACATTACCTGTGGACCAGCTTGTGTTAAAGATTTGCAGCAGCTTTGCTCTTGCTGCAATTCCCAGGTTTCTAATCATTTCATTGGACACTCCATCAGCTCCAGGGGACTTTTTCATTTTCAATTTGGATATTGCATGCTCCAGTTCTCTCATTGTGATTGGTGCCTCCATGACTTCAGGTATAGGTTCGTCTTGTCCAATGTTTTGCTGGTTCGCTCGAACCTCCTGTTGTTTGTCTGGGCTGACTTTGACGTTATTGTCTTCTGCAAAGGAATCTGCAAAGTAATCAGCTGCATGTTTACCTGTTAAAATGTTTTTATCTTTATAAAGTGTGATCCTGGTATTTCTCCCTGTACCTTCATCATTTAGTTGTTTTACAAGTTTCCATAATTTCCTAGTATCTCTTTCTAGGTTCAGCGACTCTGTTTTTTCTTTCCAGCTGTTCCGTCTGGCTTGTAACTTGGCTCTTTGAAATTTAGCCTTTGTTTGCTGATATTTGTTGTGATGTTCTTGGCTAGGTCTGTTCTCAGCCTGCTTTCTAGATGTTTCCATCTCATTTTGCAGCTTTTCCAGTTCATCATTCCAGTAGGGTTTGTAGTTTTTGCGTGCCCCCCTGGGTATGGTTTTACTAGCAGCATGTAGTATACATCTATTAAATTCACTCACTGCTCTATTGATGTCTTTGTCCAAGTTCATGTCCTTAGCTAGAACACTGGTTAAATGCTGGTACATTTTCCAGTCTGCCCTCTTATAGTTCCACCTAGTGAGCGTGCTGCTGTCCTTGGTATATTCATTGTGAATTTCCAGAAATACTGGTCTGTGGTCACTACCCCCAAGCTGCTTTCCAACGACACGTGTGATGTTCCATTCCAGGCCTGGTGAGTGGAATGCCAGATCTGGTGTAGAGGTGGTGTGCCATGCTCTCGAGTAGAAGGTTGGTGAGTCAGCTGGCTGGTTAATAAGAATGAGATTATTTTCATCCTGCCAGCTCTCAAGTTCCTCACCTCTCTTGTCGATATGATCGTAGCCCCAGCTCTGAGAGTGGCTGTTGAAGTCACCACACACCATAAGCCTTTCTTTGTCTGGAATTGTGTCTAGTGCCAATGGTTTATCATTTGGGCAGTAGTAGTTCAGGAGATGGAATTCTGCACTGTCTGTTTTTAGGTGGAGCATCTGGTATTCTGCCCCATCCATGTATACTTCCAGCTGACATGCGCTGATATTGTTTTTAACTAGTGTCAGAATTCCACCCTTTCGCCTGTCTTTTCTGTCAGATCGGTAGCACTGGTAGCCTCTGATTTTGAAGGCTATGTCGCTGCTGAGGTGTGTTTCTTGGATACAGCATATATTAACTTGTTCTTCACTGAGGACATTTTCAAGTTCCAATTTTTTGCTGTGTCCATCTCTTTTACTGTTGACACCCTCAGCATTCCAGTGCATTATTTTTATTGGTCGTTTGTTTGTTTGGCCAGTAGCTCTATTCCCTTGCCTCCTGGCTCCTCGGGGCAATTGAGAAGGACTTCCAGTAACTGAGGTTGGGCCCTTTCGAGGTATAGGGCCCGGCACCGTCCCTGCCTGAACGTCCACCACAGGGCAGGCACCATAACGTTTATTAGATGCAGACATGTTTCCATTGTGTTTTATGCGTGGCAACCTGATTATCTGTGCGCCTTTTGGCTGGTTGCCTCCGTCTTCAGCACTCTGCTTACTTGGGCCGGACTATGGTCCTGCTCGAGTGGGAGTGCCCGACCAGTCTTAGTTTCCAGCCTCTGATGGCTGAACTAAGCCCCATCACCACTTCAAGGTTCTGGCCTCGATGGGGGTTATGCACATGACTAGTGGTGGCTCTTAAACCAGCATAGACTAGGTCAGTCGCTATACTGTGAGAAGATCCAAACACTTATTGACTGATGGTTCCATGTGCCAGTGAGGATTATCTTCAAACTAAGAGAAAGTGAAAAATAAAGTAGGAGAATTGAAAACAAAATGTCCCAGAAGAGTTATCAGAATACCATGGATAAAAAAAAAGGTCACCAAGAAGGTTGTCCAGAGAGAAATGAATGTGAAAGAAAACTGACTGAACAGCACAGTTCTCTCCAGAAAACTGGCTGAACAGCATAATTCTCTCCAGAAAACTGGCTGAACAGCACAATTCTCTCCAGAAAACTGACTGAACAGCACAATTCTCTCCAGAAAACTGGCTGAACAGCACAATTCTCTCCAGAAAACTGGCTGAACAGCACAATTCTCTCCAGAAAACTAAATTGGTTATGCATTCTTCAGATCGTTCCAGAAAGGAAGCATTTCACTCCCACATGGTCACTCCCTTTTCTATATTTCCATGAACATTGTCTCTTTATCCTCATCATCATCACTTTGTAGTGCTAAAATACTTCTTCATTGTTCATTCTCAAACTCCCTCTGGATCTCTCTTGAAGCAGAACAAGAGTTCCAACAGAATGTAGTCTAGTGACTGATAATGCATTGTGTCACCATTTTATTTGTATCAATGACCCGACACATTTATCTTTGGTGGTATTTTGGTCAATTCAATTGACATGATATGCTTGAAAATACCATAATGGAGAGGATGATGTCAGGGCCATGGAGGCAGACAGAGTAAGATATCTTAAACACAAGATATCAAAGACTACATGAACATGACACACCAGTAGGATGATTAACTTAAGAACAGCAGGAGTTTTGAAAGACTGATCTACATCCCGTTCAGAATATGCTTACCGTATGAAGCTGTCCATGTTTTTGAACCTCCTGTGATGATTTGAAGCAAATCAAACAGTTCATTGAAGCTATTTAATTTTTCAGATCTGATGACTACAAAGAATTATTCATTTTTCTATGATCTGGTAAATTTTACAACGTTAAAATATTTTTGAAATATTTCAGAAAAAAAAAAATGCACTATTTGAGGTAGCGGAGGTCCTGCCTGTGATGACAAATAACTATGAACACAGTATTCTACAGGGAGTGAAGGTAAGGTAACTATTAGTTTTAGTTTTTGGAACATTCATTACTTAAACTGCTTCTAGATAGACTCTTTGTAGCAGAACAGAGGTATTGCTAGATTTTCAGGAGGATATAGTTCAGATAACGAAAATGCGATATGTTAACGTTTTATTTGTGCCAATGGCTCAATACATTCAACTTCGGCAGTAATATGTTCAGTGCGTTACCAATTCCACTGGACCATGAATGTCCAATACCCATATCGATAATAGGTCAGGATAGTTTCAATATTTGTTTCTTGTTTACAAATTCCTAAACAATTCCTAAACACAGAAGACATGTGTGTCGGGCCATTGGTGCAAATAAAAAGGCGACACAGCTCATTTCCATTCTCTGGATTACATCCTGTTGGAAATCTAGTAGCATCATAGTCCTGCTACAAGGAAGATCCAGCGGGAGTTTGAGAATGAATGCTGAAAAAGAAGAAGCATACAAATTGTTCTACATTGCAGATTCAGTTTTGAACATCAAGAGTTTATCTAACAATCAAATATTGGTATTGTTTTTATTTTTACAAAACTCATATAATCTCAACAAAATGAGTTGATATTTATTTGTTTGTTATGTGGTCTTATAACGTAATGTTATATTGTCAAATAGCAAATTGTAATCATATTATCCTTAGGCACGCTGTGTTTAATTACGCAATTTATCTTTTGCTGCAGAATTAGTTTTTGGAAATTTTACGCAATCGTCGGTGGCCATTTTGACATCGCGATAACTTTTTTGTTGTTACAGATATTTAAATAATATTTGCACATATAAATAAAGAATTAAATTCTGCATATATTGGTGTAAGTTTTGTTTGTGTGTGTATGATACGAGACGTGATAAAGACAGATTTAGACCTATCTATATCTAGACCTACTGTATTTTTGATCGATCAACAGCTGTGAAATCTTTTGACTATTATATATTTTACATAATGGAAACCTCGTGGTATATTTTAAATAATGTATTTGAAGAACTTACCTCTCAAGTTTTCCACTTTTCCATCTGAATAAATTATGATTTCACTGAATATACAATGAACAAATAGTATAATAAACTTGATTCACTGTCACCAATAGTTAACTATGTCAATTGTCCTGCAACACAGACATTGCTTCCCTCTGATATTTTCCTTGAGATGTTACCAACAGTTAACTATGTTCCTTGAGATGTTACCAAGAGTTAACTATGTTAAAGGAACACAGTGTAACTGCTGGTAACATCTCAAGGAATATAGTTAACTGCTGGTAACATCTTAAGGAATATAGTTAACTGCTGGTAACATCTCAAGGAATATGGTTAACTGCTGGTAACATCTCAAGGAACATAGTAAACTGATTGTAAAACATCTCAAAGGAAAATGTCAGACGGAAGCTATGTTCTTTGAGATGTTACCAGCAGTTAACTATTGTAGAAGTTTTCCTCTGCGCCAGGAGGTCCCAGTTCAAAATTCAATTATCTTATTCTTCATCCGGATATCTATCCCCTTAATTAAATTCCCTAGATCTACTTCACCAACACTAAAACCACTCACTATGAAGTATCCAACAACACTGCATTTCTTACATTTAATGCCTTGACACCTCACTGTCCTCATATACAATAACACATAAAATAAAAAAAATACACAACAATATGCACACCAGTCTTCACATGAATACATGATTTGTCTAACTAAACTAAGTTCCTGAAATAAATGTCATACTTGATCTCACACAGAGAATCACATACAAGTCTCTGGATAATAGTATGCATCAAACCTTGATAGTAGAACAATAAGTTTTCCTCTCACACAGAGAATCACATACAGATAATAATATGCATCAAACCTTGATAGTAGAACAATAAGACTTGCTCTCACACAGAGAATCACATACAGATAATAATATGCATCAAACCTTGATAGTAGAACAATAAGACTTGCTCTCACACAGAGAATCACATACAGATAATAGTATGCATCAAACCTTGATAGTAGAACAATAAGTTTTCCTCTCACACAGAGAATCACATACAGATAATAATATGCATCAAACCTTGATAGTAGAACAATAAGACTTGCTCTCATACAGATAATCACATACAGATAATAGTATGCATCAAACCTTGATAGTAGAACAATAAGACTTGCTCTCACACAGAGAATCACATGCTCGTTGTATTATACTCTTATATCAACATGAATTTCTAATCCAAACACTAACACTGTCCACAGCAGTACAAAAATATATCCATCCTTACATGTTAATATCTGGGACATTCCCCCACCAGGCAGTCCTATATTCACCTAATACTCTCCACAAAAAAAACCTAGTCAAGGATACTCCAAATGGGTTTTTTGGTAACTACTCAACCTAAAACAATCTATTTATAACCCAGTTGCTTTTGTCCTTCTTGATCTGGTTTTGGTCAGAGTATCAAACCCAATTAATTCCCCCTAACTCTTGTCTTCCTTAATCTATCAGTCATATAATTAGCTTCCTTTTGACTATAATACCAACACTGTTAACACTATGTTCCTTGAGATGTTACATGCCGTTAATTATGTTCCTTGAGATGTTACCTATGTTTTTTCATTAAGAATTGATGGTGCAAACTGACTTAAATATGACTTTCATTCAGGAAAGAAGAAAATTCCGTCTACATACACATTCACTCCTCCTCAGTTCCATATACATATCCACAACTCCTCTTTGTTCCTTATATATACACATATCCACACCTCCTCTGTTCCTTCTACATACACATATCCACACCTGTGTTTCTACATACACATATCCACACCTGTTCCTTCTACATACACATATCCACACATCTCCTCTGTTCCTTCTACATAGAGACATATGGAGACAGCAGTTGGTCCTCCTCTGAGTAGGAAACACCTTCACAAAGCATATTGTATACAGTTGAGAAATCATCTGTGTAGAAAATAAATCTCTGCTCAACCCCCCCCCCCCCCCCCCCACAATCTAATTGCATATAGGATATAGGAGATTAAAGCTTCACTGCTGGGGATCAATACTACATGTCTTACCACATCATCCTTACAGAGCAGAAGCTGAAAGACAAATGTAACTTAGCACCTGTTTTCATAAGTCTAAATGCTGTGAATAGGGACAGAATGTTTACTGACTATAGTGGAGAAAATAAATAACAAAATGGTGATATGGAATAATTTGTTTTAAATTTTACTGGTAAATAAGCTATTGCACATATTATTTAGTAAGTGATCACCATTTAATTCTGCTGCAGAATGATTCTTACTCCTATGAGAGCTCCAGAGAATTGATTGAAAAGGATGTTGTTCAGTTTCATGCCCACAGATGGCAACCCATGAGAAGGGTAAGTTATATCTTTAGCTCCCAGAAATGTACCAGAAGTGAATGTATGTAATATAAATTGTTAGTGTGTCTAAAATGAGTCAAATTAATAATAATAATAATTTGACCCATAACCCGCCAGGGTTGTAAGGGCTCTACACTGAAGATACCAAGACAAAAAAGCTCTCCAAACATCTCTATCCTCAGCAATTTTGAGGAGTGTATAAAAATCACGCCCAGACCATTCCTTAATGTTATCAATCAAGGATTTTCTGCCACTCCTCTTCTCCTTTCACCCTTGGCTATTCCTTGCAAAATAATTTTGGAAAGTGAGTTAGAGTCTCGTTACATGTCTAAACTGAGCAAGTTTATGCCATTTCACATTTTCATGGGCAGAATTTTACTTGGTGGCATCCATATCCTCTCCAAAACTTGGCAAGTATAAAAGTACAACTGTTATTCTACACCATTTTGATTGGAATCAAATTGCATAGTTTTGAACTGCACTAAAGATATCTCCATTACAGAAGTAAGGTAATACATGTCATATGCATTAAAAATGGGGGCCTCTCATTGTTCTTGTGAGATTTCCATGTTTATCGTGAATAATGAAAATCTTAAAAGTACCTCTACACAGTGCACCCTTGAAACAGATGCACCATAAAAATGCAATAAAACTAATCCAAAATGTGTTCTATTTACTCAGGATGTTATTGGCTGTACCAGTCAAGTTGATTTCTTTCTGTGGCCTCGCAATGATATTGAAAGCATTCAGTGCCATTTATATTCTCGGTGGAAGGGAGAATGTACACCGTATAGACCTTTAAATGTAAGTAGCTATTTTTATTTTATTGTGCAATTTACATATTGTTAATGCTCTGATTTTCTAGTCCTGGGTTCAACTTCTAGTTTTACAGGAAAAAACTTGTTCACAAATGGTTGCTAGGCGTACCCAGTTCCCAAGGAAATGGGTACCAGATGCTTTCTGTCAGAATATTGCAGTGAGGGCTGTGGTAGAATTAACATTAAGTCACTTGTCCACCAAGACTCAGCTTTCCAGTTAACTCGTTATTTGTGGTTTAAAATTACTCACGTGGTTCACCAAGTCACAAGGAAGTGGAGTACCAGTGCAGATGCTCTGAAAGGGTTGAGAATGACACCATCTACACTGACAGCAAGTGCAGCGGAAACACTGATCAGATGGTTTCTTTTCAATCACTGACTAGGCAGTTGAGCACTTATGAGAAACCATGTGCTATGACACTGGTTCATGACTCAGAACTTACTATTACTTTTTAATGTAGTGGGTATATTGCTGACCACATGTGCCATTGATCACAGAAAAATATGTGCTAACATTATTGTTGACATTGATGTAACAGTTTTATGGAGTATCATATTTGTGCTTCTCTCAAGTGCCATGTTCGATCTTCTTCAATCACATTTTGCAGATTATTATTATTATTGGTTAGAAATCAATATCAGTGGCAATCTAGACAAATCAATATGTGTTCAATATCTCCAAGTAGATGTCAAATGATAGTGTGCTGATGGTTCTCGTGGCTCTCTAGTTAAACACTGTCACACAGGTTCTCAGTCCCACCAACACAATGTCCACTGATTAGGAACCAGCATCACTGCGCAAAGGGGATTCCAATAAATGTTCTGCTTGCCATTTCATCAATCATCTAAAGGTATATAAGCTCAGTGTCCCAGTCAGTTTGTCTTTACAGTAAGGATGCTGCAGAAGAGGATGCTGATGTAACATTCTCTTCATCATTTTGTAGTGTATCCATGACTGCTCTAATTAATTCAGTCTCATCTCATTATGTTACCATCCACTATAGCTTTACCTACCAATATCTCAACTCTTTTGTTATGCCTGACTCCCACATGACCAGGGCAGTAGATCCATGTGATGCTTTGGCTGTGTTTAGAAGAGTGTCCCATTATTTGCTTATCAAGCATTTTCCTATCTTGAGCATCATACTCTGGGAGTCTCGGATAGAATCACTGTTGGTGTTGGTTGTTGCATCATCTACCAAGTCAGAGCTGCTGTTACTGCCCCTATCTTCATACTCATGCTCGGTGTTCCTGCCTCTATCTCACTTCTCATGCGTGATGTGGTCGGATAGGCAGCAGATTTTTCCACCACCATCTTTCTATTTTGATAGGCGATGACGCCCCATCCAGATTTGTTTGCTTCTCTTGATACTGAGCCATCTGTGTAAATCATTATATCTTGTGTCTTAGAGTATTCTATGAGTTTTTGTATCATTCCCCGTCTTATCTGCAGCCTCTGTAGAAGACGGATGTGTCAGGTCATTGGTGCAAATAAAACGGGGGCATAGCGCATTTCCATTTTCTGGACAAAAGTATGTGAGTCAAAGCTTGTGAGTCAAAAGTATGAGATAAAACACGGGATCAAAGTGGCAATGTATACTGACGACCTGGTGATCTGGTGCACGGAAGAACATGCGACAGTGGCCACTAAACAAATACAAAGAGCTATTGATGCCCTAACCTTATGGGCAAATAGATGGTGCGTCAGCATTAACACAGATAAGTGTAGCAATACACTCTTTACCCTCTCACCAAAACAAAAAGCTGGTCATATCAAGATAGATGGAGAGCTCTTGAAAGAAGACAAACAACCCACATACCTCAGAGTTACTTTTGATGATAAGCTGGCATGGAAGCAGCACATAAACAAAGCAACAACAAAAGCCAGGAGGAAGTTAGCTATCCTGAGAAAACTAAGTGGAACCACATGGGGAGCCAGTGGGAATATACTCAGTAAAGTTTACCAGCAAGGCATAAGACCACACCTGGAATATGGTTCAGCTGCGTAGTGTCCTGCATCAAACACCACATTACAAGATCTAGATAAAGTGCAAAACCAGGCACTTAGAATAATGTTGGGAGCAATAAAGTCAACACCCATAGCAGAGATGCAGAAAATGGGAAGAATGAAAACACTTGGTGAACGCAGAGACACAAAAGTACAAATTCAAGCAGAAAAGTTTCAGTGTATGCCAAGTCATCCAATGAAGGAAAGATTCCAAATTCTAGCAATGGGGCGACTGAAAAGAAGCAGCTTTATCCACCAAGCTAAACGACTCCGTAGACAACTTACAGACCTACCTGAAGTTGACAGCCCCTTAAGGTCTGTGCAAGAACAAACCCTGTGGAGTGAAAGGCATGGAATGCCAATATACATTCAGACCCATGTGAAAGGAATACTAAGCGAGGACGAACAGAACAGTGTGCAGCGAAGGACAGTCACCCTCAGTTTCCTGGATGAGGAATATCCACAAGATATTTGGGTCAGAGTATACACAGATGGATCAGCACAGAATGCAGTGAGGAATGGAGGTGCAGGTGTATATATAGAATATCCACACAAGTCTAGAGATACAATCAGAACACTAACAGGAAAATTCTGCAATAATTATGATGCAGAAATCCAGGCAATTAGTGTGGCAGCTAAAAAAAACTGCTGAACTCCAACTCTGGCCTACAGCCTGTGGTATTCCTGACAGATGCAAGGTCAGTGCTTCAAGCTCTCCAGTCTGGAAAACTAACAGACTTGAAAAAACTACTTAGCGAATTGTCTTACCAGTATAGGGTAACCATGCAATGGATACCCTCTCACTGTGGAATACCAGGAAATGAAAAAGCAGATTAACTGGCTAAGGAAGGTGCTGCCGAAGACCAACCAGATATACCAATCACCTACCATCAGAAAAAACAGATGATCAAGTCAATAAGAAAGCCACAAACACCAACACAAGATGACTATCACATTATGAACAGATCAGAACAAGTTATAATTCTACGTCTCAGAACAGGACACAACCGACTCCGCAGTCACGTGCATACATAGTTCAAGATTGGCAACACGGCCATGTGTACATGTGGACAGGCAGCACAGAGTGCCAAACATATACTTCAAGAGTGTTCTGAGCATGAAATGCTGGGGCAGACATATTGGCCAGAAGAAACAACATTGGAATCAAAGCTCTATGAGACACTGTATCAAATTACAAAAGACAGTGAGTTTTATTAAGGAGACAGAATTACAGATATAGACATGTTTCAAGTGAACGAAAGAAGAAGAAGAAGAAGATAGGCGATGACGCCCCATCCAGATTTGTTTGCTTCTCTTGATACTGAGCCATCTGTGTAAATCATTATATCTTGTGTCGTAGAGTATTCTATGAGTTTTTGTATCATTCCCCGTCTTATCTGCAGCCTCTGTAGAAGACGGATGTGTCAGGTCATTGGTGCAAATAAAACAGGGGCATAGCGCATTTCCATTTTCTGGACTACATCCTGCTGGAAATCTCATGCATTCGGCTTCAGCATGACTTGTTAGTGAGTCACTTTGACTTCAGCATGACTTCTGAGTCACTTTGACTTCAGCATGACTAGTGAGTCACTTTGACTTCAGCATGACTAGTGAGTCACTGACTTCAGCTTGTGAGTCAAAAGTATGAGATAAAAGAAAAGTATATAAAATCCTATTCACTGTCATGTTGCTTCCTAGCAATGCCGATGGCTATAGATTGTTCGAATTTTAATTGCATAATCACACTTAAGTCTCCTAACGCCATTTTATGAACAGAAATAGGAAGTTAAATAATATATCTACAAGATTTGCCACTCAAAAAATAATTACAAATCTGGCTTTTTTTGGATTTGGGTTTAACACACTGGGTGACGGATTTTGACTTTCAGAATCAAGAAATGACACAATTCGGGCTAAATGTATCGCCTGAAATGTAAACACAGCGTGCTAAAGGTTAATATAACTTAAATTTACAATGACACAATTTCCAAACAAAACAATATATCCATTTTTAACAATAAATTTAGATAATTATTAATTTATATAGCATATTCAGAAGAACATTCTGGAATGATTTTCTTGACACATGTAATATTTTCACATCAGGCAGAGTACAGCTTTTGCAGTGATGATTATGAACGCCAATTGATGCGGCTGCTGACAGTGCGGGACAAAACTGGACTTATAGTTACAAACTCAGACCAAACAGTTTTCCTGTTTGTTGACAAACATCATATGCAGGTAGTTATTTAGGGAACCTGTAATGTCAAGTATACAATTATAGGCTATTTAACCCTATCACTCCTATGAGATTTCCCAATTGTCAATCCCCCATCCCTAACACAAGGGGCATAACTCCTCCAATTTGTTGATATGATGATATTAAAAATGCATTTTCTTTAAAACTGTCTGTCCTATCACACTCAGACTTGGCAGATAAACAGAAAAATGAACAGTCTCACAGGAAACTATACCAACAATAATCTAACACTTATATATTCCAAAAAATAAACTGTTAAAGTTAGAATTATGAGGTGAAAAAAATTTGTAACTTACATTTTCAGCACAGGAAAAGTATCTGGACTCATCAGTAGTCAACTTGTCAATGTTGCATGATACTGCGAGAAACATTCTCCCTTGCCCAGCCAAATCTGACACAAACTACAACCATAGACGGTCTCATGTGCCCTGTTTCTGCTTCCATGCTGCCGGTTCTTCACACACCAGAAACATGCCCTTTTGTTCCCTACCATACGAATAAGCCTGTGCTCAAGCAGGTTATTGTTACCGACACCCGAAGTTGCATCATGATTGGTGGGAGCCTTCCTTTTCTTCGATATGTTGCCACTTAAGAAAGCTGAGCTCAAACTCAATCGGAAGGCTATCTGCGCAACATTATTTTCCTTCGGGTGGGGTCGATGGGAACAAGAGTGAAGGATGGAGCTGTTGATGATGGCAGTTTGCAGGAGGAAGCGAAACATGTACCTCCACCATTTGACAGATTTCCTGCCCACAGGGTAATAGGAACAGAGTTGGTCAAATCTGTCTACTCCTCCCATAGACTGATTATAAACAGCCACCGGGGATGGTATCTGCAAATCTATTTTGCCGTGTGGGGTACGACGTGCCACAGTTGTGAGACCTGGTGTTGTGTTTGTACTCAGAATGGATACAAATCTCTTGTCTCTCCAAACAGTGGCCACTGTGTTACCTTGCTGCCTATACTGCACATCACCTCGCTTCATAGATTTGGTACTCTTAGGTTTGAAAGCATCTGGCCATCCCTTGCGATTTGGCCGTATCGTGGAACATGAGTATGATTTGTTTTGCAACAGATCATTTGCCAGCTGAACAGATGAAAAATAATTGTCATAAAAAATATGGTGATTCTTTCCAAAGAAAGGCCGACATAATTTAGTGACAACATAATGTCCAGATCCATGTGGCATTGGTTCCAGAACTTTGCCAACATAGACATCAAAGTCTAACAGATAACCTGTTGCAGAGTCGGCCGCACACCAGACCTTGATCCCCCATGGGTGAT
Source organism: Meghimatium bilineatum (assembly GCA_034231615.1). Classification (NCBI taxonomy): domain Eukaryota; kingdom Metazoa; phylum Mollusca; class Gastropoda; order Stylommatophora; family Philomycidae; genus Meghimatium; species Meghimatium bilineatum. The sequence continues at coordinate 349,211 of CM067315.1, read as the reverse complement.
CCCCCATGGGTAAAAAAGTTTTATTTTTCCGGCAGTTACGGGTGACCAGTACTTGTCTTCTTTTCCTGCTAGTTCTTGACGCTGTGTTGCGTACAAATTGGTCTGATCTGCTGCAAATTGATAAAACTCCTCATTGACGATGAGACTAAAGTAATCAAAAGGAGTAGCATTCGCATCAAGATCATGCACAGGGCCAACGTTTTCAATAAAGTTCTCGACTTCCACAGGAAAAATTTTGTCACTCCAGCCGTCATTCATGACGCTACTATTAGTGTCGCTAATTTCGTCCTCGTGGTCCGAATCACTATCGAAATCGAATATAGGAACTTCAACGTCGCTTTCAACATCTTCTACAGCATGTAAATCACATGCATCGTGCATATCACCATCGCAACTGCGGCCGGTCACATCAGTATACATACGAATAATATCTTCCATTTCAAAAACTAGGTCTAAAATTTCGCTACGTCTAAATAATTCGTATAAATACAGTCTTACGTCCTTTCGCTGCGATTGAAAAACTAAAAAGGACGCTGAACCACAGATCTGCGCAATGGTCGTGTTTTTGAATAGATCCGGTGGAAACTAAAAATGTACTATCGATCGCAACGGAACACGTAAAAAAAAGCGACTCCTCGCCGCTCCAGGTGTCAGCACATAGAAGCGACTCCGCGCCGCTCTAAGGGCGAATCGGTTAATGGTAACTTTCTAGCTCAGAATTTTGTGTTGTGAGAAATTAGTCATCTGCTCTGTATGACCTGACAGAGAAGTGCCCACAGCCACACACATCCAGTGGGGGTAGCATCTACACCCACAGAAGTAATGTTTCACCTGTCTTTCTTATAATGCTAGTTTTTTCCAAATTAATTAAGCTCTAGCTATTGAGGATGGGATATGAAAATTACAGATGTAAACATATTTCTCTGCTGAAGTCAGATGTGTCAGACCATTGGTGCAAATGAAATGGAGACACAATGCATTTCCATTCTCTGGACTACATCCTGCTGGAAATCTAGTAGGAACATTGTTCTGCTACAAGAGAGATCCAGCAGGAGTTTGAGAATGAATGCTGAAGAAGAAGATACATTTCCATAGGGAGATGGCAGAATTATAATAGATATCCAGGCAGTTATGAAAATATAGGAGGAAAATGTAACATGACTTTTCATGCCATTGAGATATACAGGGAATGTAGTGTTGAGCTGGTATTTTTCTATGATTAACTCTGATAACGGAATTATTCCAGAGGTTTGGACATAATTTTAGGCTAAATTTTTGAACCACAACATGATTTAGACACAAACTTCCTGAAGCAATTAGCAGTAGCTATGGAAGGTCATATACGGTATTAAAAGAAAGATAATTGAATGTGGAATCCATATACAATATAAAAATATAAGAATTATAACAACAAAATACAAAAATTACACCACAGGCAGAAAGTTAGATAACATAAAGTTTTGTTATGTATATTTTGTTCTACTCACCTTCAATTTTACTTGTCTTGAAATGTTGATATCCAATCATACTAAAGTAGATGCCTTGACTGTCCATTTACTGATCATAATTAGTTTATTTGAAGTAAATCTATCAACTGCCTAGTGTTGTATGCCATTTTTGTGTGTGCCATGTCCAATTTCAGAACCAAACAAAATATTGCAAAAATTGAGAAAATATTCCCAAGTATTGGATTTCCAAAGTTGAGCTTTATTCCACTCAATATTATCATCAAGTCTAACTCTATTTTCTGTATAATATAGTGCAAGATTATCATTGCTGTCACTGGGCCTATCTGATACTTCAGAAACAATAGCAGTGGGAACAGTTTTAGAAGTTTTAGCTTTTACCTATTAGGTCTAGTCCTATCTATTTTTTTATTTTCAACAAGTCTTCTTCTGCGTTCATTCTCAAACTCCTGCAGATTAGCAGGATATAGTCCAGAGAAAGAACAGAATGCGTTGTGTCATGGTTTACAGCGATATCTGCTCCTTTCGGCCTGACACATTCGACTTCAGCGTGGCTTTGGGTCACTGATCCTATATGGAATGGGACAGCCAACTCCATCCCATAACCTCCTTAGTCGCCTTTTATGACATGCATGGAAGGTAAACAGTGTTGCTATTCTTTGCTCCCATTTCGGGCCCCGACAACACACGGGCGACAACAAGTCTGTAATCTCTACTGTCAAAATGGAAAACACTGTTGTTTACCAACACATCACTGGAAATAATATCTCCAATGATAAAACTCTCAAAGAATAATAAAGCCCAATGTTTGCTAAATCTTTGAGCTCTCTTACTAGTTGAAGATTATTTCATTTTTTTAATATCAGGAAAGCTGAACCTACCTTGTTTGAATTTTAATTTTAAATAAATGTCACATGCGTCTAATTACACAGTACCATGAGGGTTTCCTTTCGTTAGCCAGATTTCTAAAGTTTAAACAGCTAAATAAGTTAATACTAATTAATTTACGATCCAGACGAAGCAAATTTATATGGCATATCTGCAAGGCCGATACATCATGGATAAGTCTAGAATGGGGGTTCTGCAAAGATATATCGATTTTAGGGGCGGATTGAGTTAATGACATTCCAGGAGATATGTGTTCAGCATCAAGTCAGCCGTCATTGATTTTCTGCTGACAACAAGATAGGCTATACATATAAATGTCCTAAATCAAACTTACTATTTTATGATAATATTTTCACCACACACATTAGAAGATTCATAGAAAAATTTGTGTATATTCAATCCCTGCTGATTTATCAACTTGATTAATTTCCAAGAGAAATGTTTTATACTGAAATATTCTCATCATATATTGCTTCCCAACTCAATATTTAAATTGAATCAAGGCATATGACAACTCACAAATGACAATACAACTGAATAGTTTCACATGGTAACAGGAGTAAAATAAGGCTGCATTATGCCATGATTGTTTTTTAGTTGGCTATAGATGGGAAAACTGTCTAAATTGACCACTATGTCATAAAATGGACAGATAATAGGGTTCTTGATTGTGCAGTTGACTTGGTTTTTTTAAGCCAAATTCTTAAGTCATTTTTGCAGAATAAATAATTCTTAAAGTGAACACTTCCAAGACTGAGATATTGGATTTCATCATTATAAATTTGATATTGTTCTCAATAGATAAACTATTCAACAAGTTGACAGATTTTCATATTTAGGCAGCAAAATAACATGCGAATGAGATGCAACAAAAGAAATTTCTGCTCTGTTTTGGCTTCTGTTGCATTCAACCATGTAAAATAAATCTGAAAATGATAAGTAAATATAGCAAACTGCAACTGTTGAACTCCAATGTAATATCTATGTTAATACCTGGAGAAAAGAATCAAGTACAGAAAAGGTAGGCTTGATAGGACAGTGTATGAGTTGGAGGCTAATTGGAAAATAGTATATAAAAACTCCTGATACAAATCATCAATCAGCATATCCTATAAAGAACACTGATTGTCAACTATTTTTTGTTGTTGGCATGACTGAAAAACTCTCTTCCTCACCTTTGTTGATAGAGACATCTAGATCTGAAGAACTCTCTTCCTCACCTTTGTTGATAGAGACATCTAGATCTGAAGAACTCTCTTCCTCACCTTTGTTGATATAGACATCTAGATCTGAAGAACTCTCTTCCTCACCTTTGTTGATAGAGACATCTAGATCTGAAGAACTCTCTTCCTCAGTTTTGTTGATAGAGACATCTAGATCTGAAGAACTCTCTTCCTCACCTTTGTTGATATAGACATCTAGATCTGAAGAACTCTCTTCCTCACCTTTGTTGATAGACATCTAGATCTGAAGAACTCTCTTCCTCACCTTTGTTGATAGACATCTAGATCTGAAGAACTCTCTTCCTCAGTTTTGTTGATAGAGACATCTAGATCTGAAGAACTCTCTTCCTCACCTTTGTTGATAGAGACATCTAGATCTGAAGAACTCTCTTCCTCAGTTTTGTTGATAGACATCTAGATCTGAAGAACTCTCTTCCTCACCTTTGTTGATAGAGACATCTAGATCTGAAGAACTCTCTTCCTCAGTTTTGTTGATAGAGACATCTAGATCTGAAGAACTCTCTTCCTCAGTTTTGTTGATAGACATCTAGATCTGATGAACTCTCTTCCTCAGTTTTGTTGATAGACATCTAGATCTGAAGAACTCTCTTCCTCAGTTTTGTTGATAGAGACATCTAGATCTGAAGAACTCTCTTCCTCAGTTTTGTTGATAGACATCTAGATCTGAAGAACTCTCTTTCTCAGTTTTGTTGATAGAGACATCTAGATCTGAAGAACTCTCTTCCTCAGTTTTGGACTATAATTTTCAAAATATCTAGTGACATTTATATTATATCTGTGTGTATACATACGTCTAAAATACAAAATGCTGGTTTTCAACTCAGGTGGAATCTATAACAGAGTTTCCTGGAATAATTTTAAAAAAAAACCAGACTTCACTTCCAACTAAAAGCATTGACACTAGAGATGATAGAAAGAAAACTACAATCCCAAGGAATGGACACATGCAATGAGTAATAAATGGTGGGGGTGGCATATTTATAACACTCAAAGACAGGAAGACACTAGAGATGATAGAAAGAAAATATAATCCCAAGGAATGGACACATGCAATGAGTAATGAATGGCAGGAGTGGAACATTTATGAGACTTAAATATGGGAAGACACTATCTGAAGCTTTTCCAACTGGAAAATCTCCAACTTTATAGCAGAAGCAGTTGCACTCCATCATGCAATGAAAGTCCTCACAGAACCAGAACACCAAGGACAAAAGAAGATAATTATATTCACAGACTGCAGATTCCTACTGGAGTCAATCCAGAGCACCAGAAATGAAAGCCTTCTGCACATCAGACAAGAGCTCAGGCATATCTAACAAACCTCAGCTATTATCCATCAATGGATACCCTCACGCTGGTGGAATCATGGGGCATGAGAAAAAGCTGATGTTCTGTAGAGAGCAGGTGGTGAAATGGAACAACACAGACACAACTGTCCTGCAGAGAAGCAAATACCATAATCCATACATGTCAAAGTGGAAGAAGCAAATGAAGTGGAAGACAAACCCAGTACAATACATTACTGACAAATATATCATCATAGCACTCTATTTTACATCAGAATGCAATACATCACCTCCAAATATATCATCAGAACACAGCAGACTGTTGGGCCACCTTTACTGACTAAGGATCTCATACACAGATGAATGTCCATGTGGATCTGGAATCCAAACCCCCAAACACATACTTCAGGACTGCCCAATATACAAATAACAGAGACTAAAGCAATGGGTCTGGTCAGAGGATACAGATGTGAGACAAAAACTATAGGTTTTTATAGCTTCTACAACTGCTTTGACCTGGAGAAGACAGTGGACTTCATGCTGATAACAGGCCTACCACTCTTAACATGATGCAGAAGAAGGCCATAAATAAAATATTTGAAAAAGTTCACAGACAAAATGTTGCCAGTGAATTGTCCCACTTTCATTTGCCCTGATTAAGTTGTGGTTCTGTTTGAAAATGTCTCTTGTTTGAATAACCACGCAATGAAAAACTGTATTCTCTTGATTGTGTGGAACACGATTGTCTATCCCCAGGTGGAAGCTGGTTGATAGCATCCACACTTGCCGTTATGCCTAGGGTTGCGAGTTGTACGTTTCTGTTCAAGGATAGTAGTGATGTCGTACTGAGTCTGTGTTTGTGGAGGGTGGTCTTATCAGTCCATCTCTTACTCTGTCTTCCCTTTGTTCTGTATCCAGCTGATTGTTTGGTCTATTCAATACACAGCATTATTTCTACTCTTTTTCTGATACCCTCGTTTCTTACTCTGTCAAGTTCGGTGACCAGTGCTGCTTTTCTTCACTTTATCTCACTTGTGATGATTTTTCTCTGCTGTGAGGTTGTTAAAGACCATGTTTGACACTGGTAACAAAGTGTTGGTATGAAAATTGTAGATATTTTCTGTCTCTTTATGTCCATATTGATCTTTGGATGCAGGAGTAATGGTGAAAGTTGATATGTCACTGTGTTTGCTTTCTGACATCTTGATTCTATTTCTCTGTCTAGTTTCCTATTTTCTGAAGAAGAAAAACACTTCCTAAATATTTGAACTTTTTGTTTGTTTCGCTGCTGAATAGTCTATTGTGATATCTATTGTTGTTTGTGGCTTGTTGATTTTCATAACTTCTGTCTTTTGTACGTTGATTTTCATGTTATACTACTTACAAGTTGTTGACAGCTCATCTATGTGAATTTGCATGTTTTCTACATCATTGTATATCAGGCTTTGATCACTGGGAACAGAAGTTCATTGATTTCACTTGTGATTTTCATCTACTGAGTTGTTTGCATTGTTTATATTTTCCTTTTTTAGAATAATAGCTTTTTTCATTATTCTATCCATATAGATATTGAAAAGTAAAGGGGAAAGCATACAGTCCTGTTTGGCCCCTGGTTTAGTTTCAACAGTTTATGTTGTTCCATCTGCTGTTTTCACTGCACTTATGCACATTTGGTATAGTGCTTTTATGTTGTCTAATAGCTGATCACTGATGATGTACCTGTCTAAAGTTTCCCATAGAATATTCCTATATAATCTATTGAATGCCTTTCCTGGTCTATAAATATAGTGTTGATATCTTGATTGTAATCAATAGCTTTTTCACTTACTTGTCTCAGTGTGAATAGTGCGTCGGTGCAGCTAGCCCCTCTTCTAAAACCAAATTGAGTGGGGCTCAGCTGAAGTTCTGTTATATGTCATATTCTTTGCTCTAAGATCTTTGTGTATATTTTTCTTATATGACTCAGTAAGGAGATGCCTCTATCATTCAAAATCCTTTTTATTCATATATTGGAACACTATCTTTGTTTTATTCTCAGACAAACACAAATAAAGTGCTGCTGTACAAGCTACACAGTGTGTGCCTTTATATGCCTCAGGTGAGTACCTACAGCTATCGCATCATATCTGTATACCTCTGTCATATCTTCATCTCATAGTATGGTCTTGTGCAGGGGAGTGAAAATGTTATAATACATAATTATGATACACCTTGATCCCAACTAGTAAATGTTGAGCAACAATCAATGAGACTGCAGTAACACTGTCATCAAATCAGCAAGAAACAGAGGACACAAAAACAGAAAACTGTATAGTAAGAATGGAATCCTTTTTTCAAGCACTATGAAGTGCATTTTATGTTTTGCCATCTTGTGTCTGTCTGTCAATTTGCTGTCTGCTGTGAAAATTCTGCACAAATATTGGCTATCTGAATATGTGTTATTGTCATAGTGTGTATATCGATGTTCAGTGCTGCAGGTGACTTCTTTCTTTTTGCGTTAATACTTGTTTATGCTTTGCAGCATCATGGGTAGAAGAGTTCTCTGGAGACTGACTTTTTGTATATGCTTGTTTTTGTTGACTTTTATTTCTGTAACCCATTTTTGCATGGTCTGCCTCTGCTTTTCATGCTTTTTGAGGGGCACCATCTGTTGGTAGTCTGGAAACATGTGAAACCACTTATCTGTTGTCTTTTGATGTAATCCTGACACTGTGTTTGTTAGTCTTCTGATGTTTTAATTTCTGATTCGGTTTCTTATTGTTACTCTGAGAATTCTACATCAAAAAGTAATTACTGTTGTAAAAAGTTTTTTGGATTTTGTTGTTTGTGTCCACCTTTGACATTGGTAGTAGTATAGTTATGGTATGATGATTGTTTTATATAGTGCAGTTTTGTTTTGTTATCAACAACAGCGAATTAGAAAGTCATCAGTTTTGAATACCTTGGTTCTCTTACCGACAGTAATGGGGGATTACTATGAAGTCACAAGAAGGCAGGCTGTCTCATCACAGAAGCTGATACAAATGAAGAACATGTGGCTGAGCTGCTGCAAAACAACAAAACTAGCTTGCATATTCCCAGTGGCAATATATTGGTGTGAATCCTGGACAATCACTAACAAAGTGAAAAATGAAATAGCAGCATTTGAAACAAAATGTTAAGAAAATTCCTAAGAATACCATGGACCAAAAAGATCACCAATGTAGCTATCCTGAGAGAAATGAATGTAAAAGAAAACTGCTAAACAGCATGGTTCTTTCCAGAAAACTGCAATATTTTGGCCATATGCAAATGCCATGACGGCCTAGATAAAACGATAATGGAGGAGATGATGCCAGGTAGACGAACAAGAGGCAGACCAAGAAGAAGATGGCTACATGACATCAAAGATCACCTGAACATGACAAAAATAGAAGCAGGAAGACTGGCTCAAGATAGACAGAAGTTTTGAAAGGCTGTGATGATCCTGCTTCAGTATATGCTATCTGATGATGAATTTTAATGTTCATGTTCACATGTTTGTTTTTGAAAATAGGAGACTTCTGCCCTAAGATCTGGTATGCTATGTTTAATTTCTTGGTGTTTTTCCCATTCTATGATATGATGTTTCCAAGATTTTTGAATTCTTTCACCTGTTTTATTTGTTGATTATCAATGAGATTAGTGGTATTTCTTTCTGTTTTTATGATTGACATTACCTTTCTTTTTTCTGTTTCTCTTCGTGTTGTTAAGTCCATACATGTTGTTTGGAGTCTATTTATATGTTGTAGTTGTTCTGATCTTAATATTATTGCTTGATGTCTGCAAAAAAAAAGTTCACTGAGGGGGTTGTTTATGTTGTCTTCTTCATTGGTGTTAGCAATTTTACATATACAATTGATATTTGTGATGAATAGCAAGGGAGATGGTTGGTTGCTGATCCAGCGGTCCATGGGCTCATGCCCTTTGACCCAATGCCATTAAATAGCATTATATTGCTGGGAAGTCTGGATTTTCGGCCCACCCTGGGCCAGAGCCAGAGAATAACTATCACACCTCCAGGAAGGTATGTTTCAACCTATGCACTGCTCCGAGCCACTATAGCCAAGATAGAGTTCACTGTGCTCATTCCCACCACCAATTAACTATTGGTTATGCTGAACTTCTCTATTGCTCCAGGCATGCAACCAAATGTTCAAGTCAAAAGGATTGTCACGTCCTGAGTCACTGTGCCTCTATGATGGGTCTCAACCATAGGAAAAAACAGTGCTGTCGGTTTCCTCCTCCCCAGTGCTGCACGGTACATCTCTGGCTCCCTTCCAACCACAGAGGGTGCATACATATATCCAAGTAAACATGAAACATTTCAACAACAAAATAAAAGCATAATTGTATAGATGATGTGCTATGAAGCTTCTATAAGAAGATAACCTCAATATAACGGCATGTCATCTACTAAGGTTTTATGTTGCATGGGTGGTATGTCTAGTGGGCCATTGGTGAGACCCGCAGACACAACCACATGCACAGCAAGGAAGATAGAACACATACTTGTCGCAGCACGACGGAGTGTATGTAGAATTACAGACCTTCATAATGTGTAACGATTATATATTTATTATTATAATGCTGCTGAAATGATATTTACTAGATGTCCTCATTTGTTGTTATAATTCTGATGTCTGTTTTTGTCAGGACCAGTTAATGAACTGGACTTCAGGAACCATTGAAGACTTGGTTGCCGGACACTTTCTATAAAGCTGACATGGATAATGAGAGTTTCAGCAAAGGTGTATAAGTATTATGTGGCATCAAGAAAAGCTGCTCTAATTTTATCTATATAAAATCTGTATTACTTTGTATAATTGAAACTCACAGTGCAGTTTTGTTGACCATTAGAAACAAAGAAATACGGATGCATTGATTTTAACCCATTTATAACTGGTTACTATTGAGCAAGGGATTGATGCCACGGAATGGTTGTTGTAAATTTTTTTGGCTGTACTATAAATGTTTAAAATCAGTGAAGAATTTTAGTTCAAAATTCGATGGTGTTATTAACCGATTAATGTGTAAAAAAATTACTGCTGGAAAAATGAACCTATAATTAGTGGCTAACTTTTATGATCTGTATAAATGATGTAGAATCATTTATTTAAATGAAATAAATATTCCAGACAGAAGAAACTATGTCATTAGTTTTCTAGTTTTGCTTGAGTAGTATCATGAAAGGACCATTATACCTCCATGTATGAAGCTTGTGTCATTTATGAGCTTCCACAGTGCTGGGCTGGCTCTTTTGTATCTGTTTTATATACCAAAGTTGACCATTTGCAGCTCTGATTAGCTACTTGTTTATGATATGCTACATACGGTGTTACTATGCTACATAGGGACTTCACTATGACATGCTACATACGGTGTTACTATGCTACATAGGGACTTTACTATGACATGCTACATAAGGTGTTACTATGCTACATAGGGACTGCACTAAATATAGAGGCATATCATATATTAAGCCACATAGGAAAAAAAATCTTTAGCAAGATACTAGAGAGAAGGATGCACGCTTATATAGAACCACAGCTCAACAACACACAACTGAGCTTTCGGAAAAATAAAAACTGTACAGATGCAATCATCGCCCTCAAACAACTTTCAGAAAGAGCGACAGAACATAACCGAGACTTATATTTGGCTTTTGTGGACCAAGAGAAAGCTTTTGGCAGAGTGGATAGAGCACAACTATAGATAACACTACAGACATATGGAGTTTCCCAACATCTGATAAACCTATGTAAGAGCATATACGCCGATAGTCAATACTCATTAAGAACAAGCGCAGGTACATCCGATAAATTTCAAATTCACTCGGGTGTGAGACAGGGATGTGTACTATCCCCCCTACTGTTCATAACATACATAGACTACATCTGCAAAGTAGCAAAGGCAACAGAAGAAAACAATTGGAAGGATAACTTAAACAAATTGCTATTTGCAGACGACCAAGCACTAGTAGCATCATCAGAGAGCAACGACAAATACACATTACATCAAACATGCCAAACCTTTAACATGAAGATAAATATAGAAACTGACCGAAATAATGAAGATAGGAAGAACAGAAATAAACACCAATATATATTTTGGAAACAACAGACTTAAACAAATGACAAAATTCACATACCTAGGAAGCAATATAACAACAGATGGCAAGAGCAGCAAAGAAATACACAATAGATGTAGTAAAGCATACCAGGCCCTAGAGTAAATGACACCAATCTTCAGAAACAAAAATGTAGATTTAAACACCAAAATAACACTTCACAACAATTATTCAACGCTGTGCTACCAAAGCCAAACATGGACAACGACAGCACAAGACAAATGTAAGCTTGTGACAGCTGAAATGGCATGCTTACGCAGAATCCTAGGAATATTGCTAAGCGACAGAGTGAGGTATGAGGACATAAGACAAAGAACCGGCACCACCCCAATCTTGGAATATATTAAGAGACAACAGATCAAATGGTTTGCACACATCAGCAGAGTACCAGCAGACAGTATACCACAGCAAGCTATGCTACACAGACACAGTGAAGGCAGACCTAGAATCCGGCCATGAAAACGATGGACCACCGAAATAAAAGAGGCGACAAATTCCACATTATGCTCAGCACACACGAGGGCCATCTCCAGCAAACTCTTCTACCCATGACGCTGAAAGGCAACAAAGGGTTTAGCAAATGGATAGATAGACATAAGCTGTGGTGTTAGTGGATCTGTCATAGGTTGATCATGTGGAAATAAGTTGGATACATAGTGATGTGACTTTATCTTCAACTATTTCTACATAACCATTATGTGATGTCTAGCTGAAATGATAGAACTATAAATATATATGGTCATATTTTGTAAATTTATGAATGATGGTTTTTCACATAATAGATCAGTGAGCTTTATTTGTGCATCAGTGGTGTGTTTTCTTCAGGGTTCATTCTCAAACTCCCGCTGGATCTCTCTTGTATCAGGACAATGGTCCTACAAGATTTCCAGGTGGATGTAGTCCAGAGAATGAAAATGCAGTGTCACTATTATTTTTGCCAATGGCCCGAGACATATGTCTTCTGCAGGGCGTTTGTTCAATTTCTGGCACATAAATTTGTCAATTAATAAAAAATTGCTATCTGGGCTTTCTGTGAATTGGGGAAAATTGATAATTTAAAATTTAGAATCATTTCAAGAGCTACTGTGTCAGCACCATGTTCCTATACTTTAACAAGGGGTGATAGCTAACAGAGCCGCCCACCTGTGAAGGTCACATAACTGCATAGTTGTCAGATGCTATCTGGGTTTCTATTACATGTTTTTCTACAAAAGATGGTGTCACAACTAAGTTTACACAGACATTATACACTTGCTTCCAATACCTAGAGTATTTCCTTGTAATACAATTGTAGGCTAATCTCAAGAACTTTGATGCATTTTTTGCATTTTTGTATGTTCAAAATTTGAGTGCTTCTGATTGTCCTCTCCTTCTAGTAGGATCATGTGGACACAACTGCATTTTATTCTGCTGATCAGACTAACATGTGCTCTTGTTAGAATTAACTATTGTCCCAGAATGTTTATTCCTGTTTCTTCCCTCCTTGCAAGATTTGATAACTGTTCATAGGTGTATTCATTCTAGGGTGTAAGAAAACAAATTATATACTGGTGTGTATTTTGTCTTTCCTTACACATACAAATGTTAGGATAAAATGAACTTCATTTGTAGTATATTTTATCCAATGATGTTATATGTAGGCAAGTTTATATGGAAGCCATAATATATTTGGACAACCAAACACAAATTAAAAATAAATCTCCTATTACTGTAATCATATTTCTATGTATGGTTTTCGTTAGTAATATTTCAATTGTAAAAAAAATGTCACATTTTAGTAATTATATAGACCACATGCCAGAGATATATCGGTCCATAAAATATTGAAATGGAAGAGTCAGGGGAAGTAAAACAAGATATCATATGATAAACTTGATGCGGTCATCATGGTTTCAAGATGTGCTGTCATAAATAGATTAGATGATGACAGAATGCAGTGTAAAAAAACACATAACTATCATGTCATTTGACAAATCTTATGTTCCACACAAAAACTCAAAATAACAGAGAACACACACATTTTTCATACACTGTATAAACATGCATACAATAACTTGAGTATGTGAGACCAGCACTGGAATATAAGATGTGGGGTACAGCAGTAAAAAGTAACATTGACCAGATCTTTATGACACAAAACTTAAAATTGTAATAGGTAGTAAGAAAACCATTCCAATATTGAGTTTGTGGGCGTCTGTGACTATGTTGTTAGCGACGCAGACAGCGGCAAAGCGGTCAATCAAGTTTGAGTGTGGTTAGCTATGAGGTTGGTGACGAGCTTGTAGTTTGGGAACCAGTTCTCTCATACAGATGGCCAACTAGCGATATGGTTACATATGTTCTGTGGAGGTAGTAAAAGTACGGAATATATTAGTTACCACCAAAGTCAAATGTGCCTGGTGATTGACACACATGAACAAAATGATGAAAAAACACAATTTCTGTTCTCTAGACTACATCTTGCTGGAAATCCAGTTGTCTTCTTCTCGTTCGCAGTTTAACATGTCTACACATCAAGCCAAGTTTTCTTAATAAACGCTGTCATGTTTGTGGTTTAATGTAATGCATTGCAGGATATGTTTAGCGATCTGTGCTGTCTGCCCACATGGACTCTGAGGTGATAGAACAAGTTTTAGTTTATTTAAGTGGCCGTTGAGTCCTGTTGTGAAGCGGAAGATACTAACCTGCTACAAGAGAGAGCCTGTGAGTGAAAAAAAAAATGATTGAATAATCTACGGATATTTATTTAGTAGGAAAAAAAGATTTTTCACAATTCATGAAGTTTTACCCCTGGAGAACCACCAAATGTAACCAGAAGAACCTACAAAAGTGTGACTCAGAAATAGCTTTTTTGTACTGCACAACAGAAATCCCACTCAGGAACAGACTTGATGAATCTACATACCTATAACACATAAGTAAACGTTGACTAGGATCAAATCATATCAAATATACCAGCTATCATCACAAAAACTGAAGTCAAAGTACAAATATTTTAAAGAGAGCAAAAACATTACACCAAAAAAAAAAACAGTTTGTATATAAAAAATAAATGGATATATAATGAAAGCTATAGTCTCAGGAGCAGAAATCTGTATTGTGACTCTTTTCTGCAGCTGTCATTAAAGAAACAGTATTTCAAAGAGTCCCAAACCACTACGGTAAACTGGAAAAAAAAACACGGGTGGATCAGTCACACAGAAATTGAAAATGACATCACAAATCTAAAATTTTGATAAGCATTTACGAAATACTGGATGATATCACCAACAGTGACATCGAATGACAGTGACATCGAAATGTCACCAACAGTGCCATTGAAAGACCTCAACCATCAAATGTAATTTTAAAAAAGGGTTGAAGCAGCGTAGAGGATTGACATCATTGTATTTGGGTTACCCCATATGTACTCTGTCCCTCTCACGCCGCCTTCTGAGTATCACTCATAGCACGTAACTCCATAGCTTCAAATGATAATTACTCAGGAGATCTAAAAAAATCCACTTTGTAAACAAGAAAATATGAGCAGGATTTTAACTTGCTACCTCTTGAGTACAAAACGAGCAGCTTAACCATTATGCTAGAGCAAAAAATAACAACCAAACCATGATCTTCAGACTCTGAACAGAACACAACAGACTGAGAAGTCTCACTTACAGAAAACTTGAACATTGACAGACTAGTCCTCTTGCAGGATAAACTCAGAAACTGAAAGACATACATGGATTTTCTATAGAAAATTAAACACCCACTGAGATAACACTACCTCCATGACTGAGGGAATTCATTGGATGACATGAAGTGAATCACACAATTCATGGAAACTTTTATGTTCAACTCAACACTACCTCCATGACTGAAGGAATTCATTGAAACTTTGATGTTTCACCTGACACTTGTACTTCAGCATATGGTATTTATGCATATCAGTTTGACTTTCCTACGAGATTGGTTCCTTAATTGCTTCTTGTTCATCCATTCACATGAGGATGATGACTATTTGTTATATCCACTTTTGAAATTTAGTTAAGAGTTGTGTCTTTGGTTATGAGTTTTCAGATGACTAATAAGCCCTATGTGAGCCACAAATGTCTTTGGACAGTTCTGACATGGAATAACCACTGTATCCTGCTTTTGGTTTATTAGTGACTTCTAGCTACTCTCTGCTGTTGAACTGCTGCATTTATCCTCTTTTCATAAGATGATGCACCTTGTTTTGACTAGATCATCATGCATCTGTATTTTGTACAAGTTCTTCAAATGTATCTTGGTCTATTTCAAAGGCTTTCATTGAGGTCTAGTTAGTCCTTGTAGTGCTTCTTCTGGCCACCTTGGGGTAGTATGTCTTTCTGCAACTCACCATAGAGGAGTATCTTTGGCAGGCGATGATCTGGCATGTGTACCAGATGACCTGCCCAGCGAATCTGTGTCTGCATCAGAATAATGTCAATGCTAGGGATACCAAATCTGTCAAAGACAGCGGTATCCAGAATCTTGTTTTGCCATCTGATGTTCATAACATTTTTGAGACAAGTTGTGTGAAAGTGATTGAGTTTCCTCACATCCCATCTATAGACAGTCCATGTTTCACTAGCATATAACAGTTGTTTCTAATGACATTTTTGGCAGGCAAAGTGCTACTATTAATTGTCCCTTTCTTTAGCCTAATCCACACGCAGGCATCATCCTTGTAAAAGCAGGTGTGGTCTTGTTTAAGTAATATTCTGTATATATTTTTCAGTTGCACATTGGAATACTACACTACCTTTCAGTATCAGTCATTAGTTCCACATTTAAATTGTTGCATGCACAAATATTTGTTATGACATTGAACCACGATTTCAACATATGTCTTATAGATTATTGAACCTAGCAATTGTACCTGCATATGAAAATTTGGATAGTCCTTGAACGTGTGTATATCTCATAGCCACTTTTGATGATACAAAAGTTAGTTGGCCACTCTCCCTCAAATTTACTTGGGTTTGGAGCTGAAAGACATTCAATCATAGGTTGAAAAGCAATGTCATGTACAGGGTATGGCTTCTATTGGTGTGTGTCATCATTGTGATCAATATCGCCTTATTTCAAGATATGCACACTCTTTGTTATACCCTGGCTGTCACAAGATGTTCACAAGAATATGCCAGTAAGCACTAGTGAAATATTTGCATAATGATTGTTCCCATGGTTGTAATAAATTATGAATGGAACAATTAAATATGTCTGGTAATAATCTTAATAACATGGTGCAGCTTTTCATGTTTTTTTAGTTTGAGATCATTGTGAATTAATTTTTGCAAGTTAATAGGAACTACTAAGCTTTGTACACACAGTAAAATATAAGAAATGAATACAGTTGATGATTTTGATGTTCCTCCTTCGCAAGTGAAGTTGAGCATGGCAGGAAAAACAATAAATGTGATGAACAGGTAGAAAAAAAAACTATTTGTGATTGTCTAATATGGTTTGTGTGTTCGTTGATGTCTGATTTGTGCCAGGAAAGTTCGGATTTGTCCTTCCACTTCAGTCGCTTGTAAATTGCCCGCAGTGAACTGGGTGTGCCAAGCTGAGCGATCAATGACTGTAGTCTCCAAGGAGCTAGGATAGCAGTGCTTGAGACAGTTTTTTAGGTGATCCTTGAAACACTTTTTCTGCCCTCAGCTTGATCGATTACAATTGCACGGCTCCTCGTAGAATAATGTCTATAATGCGCAGATGGCCCATCATATCCGTCTTTGGTGGAATTTCTGGCAGAAAGTAAATAGAAGGAAAAATCATTTACAGCATCTGAAATACTGTTTCTGTGATGAACATTATTCCTGCCATTGACAGAAAAGTCAAATTCATGGAACACATTGAACAATCAATGCACTAACACACATATCCCAAACACATGGGTCAGCCCTTATATGAATGCTTTTCTATGGAGTTGAGAACTGAAACTGTCAAATAAACAAAATATTATTTTAAAAGCAATCTTCATTCAAATGTTATTCATCTATGATTCTACATATCTCCACGAGATTACCTTCTGCATTTGTTCTCAAACTCCTGCAGATTAACAAGATGTAGTCCAGAGAATGGAGTGTATGTGTCATGGTTTACAGCATTGCTGTGATATTTGTGCCTTTCGGTCTGACACATCCTACTTTAGCATGGCTTTGGGTCACTTTGACCCTACATGGGATGGGACAACCAACTTCGTCTCTTATGACATGCAGGGAAGGTAAACAGTGTTGATATTCTTTGCTCCCCTCTCAAGCATCGGCAACACATGGGCGTCCATGATTAGATTTTCAACTTCATTTGAAAATCAGTGAAAGAAACAGATAACATTTTGAGAATAAAAAGAGGTTAACATTAACTAAAACTCAAGCGTAGACTTTGAAGCTTATTAACCTACTTTAACTATGTCATGAGTTAAAATTATGTTTAATTATTTTATACTGAAAAAATCTATTATCGATATATTATATTTTATCCTATTAAAAGGTTTTTTAAAATGTTTGGGGATCGCAGGTCACTTTTCTCTATGAAATTGCTACTTGAAAAGGTTGGCAACATGCGAATTAATATAAACAAGACATGACAAAATTCATTTTGAAACATAAGTTAGAAAAGATAAAGCTAATTATAATTAGAAATGCAAAATAAGATAATTAATTAGAAATGGTAATTAAAAAAATCTTCAAAAGTTTGAAGTAGTTGAAATATTTTTATAATCACTTTCTTCTTAGGCATATATCGTGCTGTGAAGATTTCATGCATATGACAAACATGGCTTTTTTTGATAAAATACAGACATATTCCACATTGTTAAGATTGATTGATGTCTAAATGGTTGGTTGGTTGCTGATCCAGCAGTCCATGGGATCATGCCCTTTGACCCATTATTATGCTGGGAAATGATGTGATGTCTTAAAAAAATTTGTGATTGCTGCTGCTGCTATTTGATTTGAATGTTCTATTTTGCATAACAAAATGTGAACCTGCCTTAGACTGTCTTGGACTTCATAAAAGAAAGTAAAACTGGTGTTTGTCAGATTGTTTCTTTTTTCTTTCTTTACATTTTACTTTTGTTCTATTATTAATTTGTTTCATTGTTTGTGTAAATATAAATCTGTTGTTTAATCAGTTAAATGTATTTATAACTTTGAATAAACACTAGCCAAATCACCAGCTACATAGTGTGTCTTACTGGCAGTAGCAGCTTAAAGCTTTGCACAAACTTCTGGCATCTTCTTCTTCAGCATTCATTCTCAAACTCCCGCTGGATCTCTCTTGTTCTGACCATTGTTCTACTAGATTTTCATCAAGATGTAGTCCAGAGAATGGAAATTCACTGTGTCGCCATTTTATCTGTTCCAATGGCCCAAAGAATCCATCTTCAGTAGTGGGGATCATAAATACTATAATAGCTCTTCTGCATTTATCTTCAAACTTTTGTCAATTAGAGAATGAAAGTTAGTTTTGAAAATGGAATGTCTTGTGTTTTGTCAGCTAGACACATTCAATTTCAGCATAACTGCTGTCACATTTTATCTTTATGATAGGGCAAACAATTCCATTTTTGTTGTGCATCATTGTGTCCGTGGTTCTATGCAGCTGCTGCACCACTTGCTTTTGTGGTGCCAGTCAGATCTATGTTATGCAAGACTCACCCATGAATTTGTCTCTATTGAAGTGAATCAGTGATGTCTTGAGAGTGTCTTTAAAATGCTTAATTTGTCCTCCTGCCATGTGGGAGCTCTCCATAATAAAAAAATTTTGGTATGTTTTTATTTGATGATCTTTCATGCTGACCATGTGGCCCAGCATCAGGGGTCGAATTTTGTTTGTTTTGAGACAGCCCTCTTGTGTGCTGAGTATATTGTGGAGTTTATTGCCTCTTTTATTTTGGTGGTCCATCATTTTTGTGGTCAGCCTCAAGGTCTTCATTCACTGAATCTGTGTAGCATAGCTTGCTGTGGTATGATGTCTGATGGTAGTCTGCTGATGTGTGCAAACCATTTGATCTGTTGTCTCTTTAATTTTTTTTTGAAGATTAGGGTGGTGCCGGTTTTTTTGTCTAATGTCCTCATTCCTCACTCTGTCACGTTGCGATATTCCTAGGATTCTGTGTAAGCAAGCCATTTCAGCTGTCATCATATATATATATATATATATACACACACATAAGTACCCAAAAGAAGTGCTACAAGGACTCATTAACGACCTCACAAGAAATAGACTAAAATAAAATATGAGAGCTACATGGCGTTCTACAGTCAAAATGAGCACATCATTTTGGGAAAAGATGATAAATGCAGCAGCGAAGAGTAGCTTGAAAGTCACGGATAGAACAAAATCTGTCTGTAGTGGTCATTCTATGCCTGAACTGTCCAAGGACAAATAGGACTTATTAGCCTTTTACGAACTCATAATCAAGGATATAATTCTACCTGAATTTTCAAAAGTGGATGTAACAAATGGTCATCATCACTTGTGATGGAAGAAAATACACACAGACACCCATATATATATCAGCTTCTGTGGTAGAGGGTATAGTTAATGGTAGCTAGTATAGTATCACTATCCCAAACCAACAATATAATATGTACCTACACTGAGACACGTCAACTATGGCGTCCAAGCTTTGACCAACCACTTGTCAAAGAATTCTCGGCTGACTCACTCTGATTCACCCCCCCCCCTTTTGCATTCTTATTTGATGTGTAAGAAAAGGGCAGTGAAGCAAGCTTAATAGGAAAATTACAATTCCCTATTTAAACTACCATAGTTGATCATTGTTCTTTTTGGTAGTTCATCATTGTTCGTTTTTATAGTTTGTTGGATATAATTTATGTTTATTTGATATAATTTATGTTTATTGGATATCATTTGTGTGTATGAAATTTTATTTATTTTTTAATGACTTTAAAACATTTTTGTGAAACATTAATTAGTCAAAATTTGGCTTAGTTTGTATCCACTTATCTTCCATAGTCTTGTATTTTATTATTCTCTATCATCCAGCTAGTTTGTCAGCTTCATACATATGCTTTGTTGAGACATTTTTTATAGCTAAGAGTTTTTTTATTTGTTATTCATTTGACTAATGTTAGATGAACAGAAATGATACTTCAGTGTTGGTTTTTTTAAAATTAACATTTGTATTTGTTGTAGATTTTCTGTATTCTGAGTTGGTTATTGTAATATTTATAGTTCATAATTCAGGTTCTTAAATTTTGTCAATGTTTGAACAGTTTCATGTATTCTACATTTATATTCATTGGAGTAGGAAAGCAAATGGAGCAACTAAATTCTTATTGTATTATTGAAATTTTGATACTTTTTAAAGATTTTAAAAATTTGAGTATACAAGATTCTGAATTTTTGTTGGATAATCTAAATGAAGATAATCCATCCCATATGTCAGCCTGTTTTCCTTTATAATTTCACCTTTTCATTTATATTTAGCAATGTAACCCTTGCATAATTGATATAACCTTTTCACAGTTTGCAAACTATACTGTTAAAAAAAAGAACATAACATTATTTCAAATGTGTACCAAAATATTATTTTACAGAATTGTTTCAACATTGGCAACTTTAGGACTTTAACTATGGTAAACCAAACCCATCTCCAGTCATACCCAACATTCCATTGACAATGCTGGTTGACCCATTGCAATCGGTTCTGGTGATGCCAATCAATAAGAACAGGACATCTGTAGGGTCTTCTAGCCCAAAGACCAGCGTTGTGTAGTCGATTCCTGATTGTTTTATTAGAAATTTGATGAGCTGTTGGCTATGGAGAACACAGAAGCAAATCGATTCCTGAGGTAAAGTAGCTGTATGAAGCGTTCTTCGACAGGAGTTATGACTGGTTCTTCCACTTCGCGGCCTGTCTGCCACTAAGCCAGTTTTATCGCCTCCAAAGGCATTACACTATGTGGTTGTCCAGTCTGTAAGCGTCTATTGATGATGTATCATTCTGTAGTGAGATGAGTTATACGTGCGAATTGAATTTTCAACTGAACTTATTCAAGGACCATCAAATCTTTTATAGGCATTCAATAATATGGTCAATGAGTTCTGTGTTCAGTAAGTATCATGGGAATCTCATGATCTTGTCACAAATTATTGCCAAAAATGTTGTTTTGACCGTGACCTCTTTCATGACCTCATAATTGATGAGGTGAGTATAATTCTGGTAATCATGAGAAGTTAATGAGCAGGTGAAACACAGTCGATAGGTTGAATAATGTCCAATCAACGAATGTCTATAATAAAAGTAACTCCAAAAATGTTGCATTTGAACAGTATAATTTCCTGAAACTGCAGATTGCAGATGCACTTCAGGGGGCAGGAATCTACATTACCTTTATACAAACTATGTAATAAGGTATTCCAGAAGTGAATATAATATGGTCTTAAAGATAACATCTCAAATCAAATATAAATGAAAAAAATGGAACATTTGTTTCTAAAATTTCATTGGTTATTCATGTGTGTAAAAGAGGTCTATTAGCATTAATTCTCACTCTCATTGAACTCTTGTAGCAGGACAATGGTACTACTAGACTTCCAGCATGACATAGTCCAGATAATGGATATATGTTTTGCCATCATTAAATTTGTGTCAATAGACCAACAGATCCGACTTTGGTGGGATCCCCGAATACCGGTAATTATAATTTATACATATATTTATCTGCTGTAAGGTTTTTTCTGTTTTAGTTAACTCTGTGAATGTAAGGTTGAAAGAAATATAGGTCTACAGTACAGTATAGAACTCTGTGAATGTAAGGTTGAAAGAAATATAGGTCTACAGTACAGTATAGAACTCTGTGAATGCAAGGTTGAAAGAAATATAGGTCTACAATCCAGTACAGTATAGAACTGTGAATGCAAGGTTGAAAGAAATATAGGTCTGCAATCCAGTACAGTATAGAACTGTGAATGTAAGGTTGAAAGAAATATAGGTCTGCAATCCAGTACAGTATAGAACTGTGAATGTAAGGTTGAAAGAAATATAGGTCTGCAATCCAGTACAGTATAGAACTCTGTGAATGCACAGTTGAAAGAAAGATAAATAGTATAGTATAGATATCTCTGTAAGGTTGAAAGAAAGATGTGCAGTACAGTACAGACCTCTGTGAATGCCAGGTTGAAAGAGTGATGGGTATGCAGTACAGTATAGATCTCTTTGTGAATGCAAGGTTTGAAAAATGTAGTTCTATTACTGATGATAAAGTGAGAGTTAATAGTCAAACAAAGTTACATAGAGTGTGCTCATAAGAAGATAGTCTGAACAAATATTTGGAGAAGAAAAGTCATGTTGAATCACAAACCATAACATTTTTCATATCATGTGTTGGTATGCGTGAAGGAAAGGTACAAAATTCTCAAATTTATGTAAACCTATTTGGAGATTTCTGCCAGTTGTATTCTTGTTGAAATTTAGTATTGCTTTTTAAAAGTGAAAAAAGTGATTAATTCTAGCCCAGTATCGGTTATCTTGTTTTTGATGGTTGATTGGTTTATTGTTGATCCAGTGGGTCCATGCCCTTTGACCCAATTTCATTGTATGATATATGCATGTGTTTGTGAGTTAATTTTTGTTCCATTGATCTGGTCCTGGAGATGGAAACATTTTTCTGTATCATTTTTTAAAAATGAGTCACCACACCTGTTATATTTCTTTTATTGATTCTTCACTATTTCCTTGGTATTTATTTCCCTTTATATTTTATGTTTCAATCATCATATGTTGTGAGCAATAGAGCTCTTGTATCTTTTTGTTCAAAGGAGAGTTTCTGCAAGAACTTAATGTCATACCCAGAATACTGAAATGTTCTATGTTTGCAATGCAAACCTTCTACTCTGAAAGTGTAATAACATAATTGTAATGATGAAGTTCTGTGTGACTTCCATAAGAGAAAAAATCTCACAACTCCAGTAGTCTGACATTGTGGCATGGCAAAGTGTCAGCAACATTTCTGATAAAAGATACTGGAAATAAGAGTTGTGGGGGATCTATGATTTCCTATGTCAGTGCATGCCATCTACTAGGTGGGAACTGTTGCATGCTGGTTGGTCTAGTGAACCACTGATGAGACTTACCTGGTTTACGCATGCCGGTTGTTTTCCCCTTGAAAAGGAATGTTTTATGTTCCACTGTTTACAGCAAGGCTGCAATATGTGTACCTGGCACATCTCCATTTTAAACTCATAATTTTCTGCCAAGTTTTACCTTCCTAAATTCATCCTTACACAAAAATAGTAATAAAAAATTATATAAATACACAATCCTGTATGTAAGCTTACAGAATGTGTGTGTCATGTGAAGGACAACCTGATCAACCTGACTGATAAAACCTGATGGTTATTTCATTAAAATATTATTGATTAGGAACCAGATTGCTGCGTTGATGGCCATTCCCATAAATGCTCATCAGAACAGTCCATCCGCCATCTAAGGTGTATAAGCTCAGTATCCCAGTCAGTTATTGTTTGTGTATTCTTCAGATCTTTTCAGAGAGCTGGAATTGTCATTTCTCTGAATATGCATTATCTCTTTCAGCCTCTTCATCATCTCACTTTGTAATGTCAGTCTCTTCTTCATCTCACTGTGTAATGTCAGCCAAAACTAGCATATCATTAACTCAGATCTGGCTCTTATCACTGCTTGCCCATGAATGAGATCTTTCATTGTCCCTTTAATAACAAATAAATCCTATTTATTTCACAATAATTTTCAAAATCTCCAATTATATTTATTCTTTATTGTTTATACTGTCTATAATTAATTATGTTATTACACAGACACACACACTCACACAGACAGTGATATATATATATATACACATATCGTTAATCCATCTGTTGTTAGTACATGGTGGACTATTCAATTGGTTTAAGTCCTATTGAGAAATCTCAGTGCTGTATTTTTACAAAAACAAAAATTGAATGATGGTTGTTTTATCACATAAGAAGAGTATCTCACCATGGAAGATGGAGTAACCCAAATCCAGCACAAGGGTGTTGTCTTCTGGATGAAACTGACTTGTAAAACACATTTTTAATAGATGTCAGCTGAACAGACTTGGTTCAAATCCTGCCTGCTAGTTTCTGAAATATTGCTATAATAGAATCTCTTTGCTCTATTGAGCAAATGCTCCATATCTGGGACATAGTGGGCAAGGGAATCGTGTTCTTGATGAAACTGGTTTGTAAAACACATTTTATAAGATCAGACATAATTGACTCAGCTTCTCTGGCTTATGTTGCCCAACACAGTACAGAGAAGTGCGGGTTCTGTAACCCATGCAACCCTTCACAACCATTACAGTACAGAGAAGTACGGGTTATGTAACCCATGGAGCCATGAGACCCTTCACATCCATAACATGTCTCTATCAAATAGAGGTCGACCTATCTGCGATTTGATCTAATAGTATTGATCTTACGACTCGCTAACAACAAAGTTTGAAGAAGTTACCAGCAAGTACAGAATGGAAATCAATTCTGAAAATAGTCAGATCTTGGTTAACATAGAGGCACAAAGCAAAATTATGATGAATGTGTATAAACTTGAAGAAATAAATACTTTCAAATATCTATGATGCTGCATAGGCAGTGATGGAAAATCAAGACTGATTTAAATACATGGCTGGAGATGGCTTTGCTGCTGTATCAAGACTGATTTAAATACATGGCTGGAGATGGCTTTAGCTGTTGTATCAAGACTGATGTAAATACATGGCTGGAGATGGCTTTAGCTGCTGTATCAAGACTAAATCTAATATGTAAAAGCAACATCAGTGTTGGAGCGAAGATCATAATTTATAACTGACTAGTGCTTTCTGTTATTTCGTATGGTTGTGAGAGTTGGGCACTCACTGCAGACGTAGAGAGATGGATACAGATTTTCAATGCAAATGTTAGACTTATAGATGAATTTCTTGCATTTCCTATAGAGAGCATAAGATAAATGTGTACGTCAGAAATCAAGTATAGAATCTCACAGGTTCAAAAGAATCACTACTTTCAATAGTAAAATGAAGAAAACGTGCAGTTGTATGGACATGTATGCCCACATGATTCCCTCTCAGAAATGATAATTCAAAGTACACTTGAAGGTGGAAGAAGCAGAGGGGGTAAACAGTATAATAAACTGGGTAGGCCAAGATTTCATCCGCATAGCTGACCAATAGAAATCAAAAAGCGTAAAGGATTGACTTGTTGACTTGGGATTTTCCTGATGTACTGTCTCAACGAATCCACACTTCGCCTACCGAGAGAACCACACATAGCATGTAACTCTGCACCTCCAATAGATACTCCACAAGGATCTCAGAAAAAATGCACTTTATAAACATGACGTCACCAACCGGATTCGAACCCATGGCCTTCAGAGCACAAGGCGAACAGCTTAGCCACTATGCAACGGAGATCACCGATAGAAATCGCTTCCGCGCACAATGGTTGATGAACCGTCACGGCAGAGAGTAACAAAAAAAGCACATACCGTGCGTGTGGATATATTGAAAGACATCACAGACGTGCATTGCGTGTTGAAAATGCAACGCTTGAGACCAAAAAGCGTTAACAAAATTGCTTCGCACGATCTTTGACGCAATATGTTTTTAGAGTGCACCACGAGGAGATGCTTTTAAGATCTTGGTTATGTGCTAGCCCTGGAATTGCACGCGGGCAATGTATAGGCCCCTATCCCTTTGCAACTCACATTGCTCAAATCGCACTAGAAATCACTTTTGTGTTGCCGGGGTCTAAATTGGGAACAAAGAATAACAACTGCTTACCTTCCATGCATATCGGAAGAGGCGACTAAGGAGATCGTGGAGTGATGTTGGCTGTCGCATCCCATATAGGTAAATGTGGCACAAAAGCCTTGCTGAAGTTGGACGAATCAGACCAAAAGGCGAATATATCGCAGTAAAGATGTAAACCATGACACAATGCATTCCGTTTTTCGGAATACTCAGTAATAATCTGCAGGAGTTTGAGAACGAAAGTAGAAGAAGACACGATAAATCGTGGTGATTAATTGAGAGTAGAAGCAGAAAACATGATAAAAATATGGTCAGTGATTATGAAGCAGTCATACAATTTCAACTCATGTCAATTACTAGACCTAATGAAAAATATATAATTGTGGCATAAATATTCAACACAATATGCGATGGTGAAAGTCTATTCAGTTAGTTAGTCGTTGGATCATCGTCACTACATTCTGAACAAAGTCTATAGGTGCTCAGATCTCTCATTGAGTGCATCCGCTATTGGTGTTGTTCGTCCATCACAAGTGATGATGACCATTTGTTACATCCAATTTTGAAAATTCAATTTTAGTTATGTCCTTGATTATGAGTTCGTAGATGGATAATGAGCCCTATTCGAGCTGTAAATTTCCTTGGACAGTTTGGACATGGAATAACGACTGTAGACGGATCTTGGTCTATCCGTGACTTTCTAGCTGCTCTCCGCTGCTGAGCTGCTGCATTTCTCTTCTTTTCACAAGATGATGCGATCTTTTTTATTTTAGAACGCCATGTAGATCTATTTTGTTCAAGTTCTTCCCATGTATCGTGGTCTATTTCAAAGGCTTTCAGTGAGTCCTTTAACGAGTCCTTGTAGCGCTTCCTTTGGCCACCTTGAGATCGTATACCCTTCTCTAGCTCACCATAGAGAAGTATCTTTGGCAGACGATGGTCTGGCATACGCACTAAATGACCTGCCCAACGAATCTGTGTCTGCATCAGGATCGTGTCAATGCTTGGGATACCAGCTCTATCAAGGACAGTGGTATCTGAAATCTTGTCTCGCCATCTGCTGTTCATAACTTTTCTGAGACAATTTGTATGAAAATGATTGAGTCCATGTTTCACTAGCGTATAGCAGCACTGGAAGTACCACTGCTCTGGAAACTCTCAGCTTAGTCTGTAGGTTAATGCCATGTATACGCCAAACATTTGCGTACAATCTGCCAAAAGTACTGCTTGCTTTTACACGTTGACTGATCATCATTCTATCTCGCCCACAAAACCGCTCCTTTTTAGCGACACCACATTTCAAATAAGCTCCCTTATTCTAGTCATGAAACAAGAGTCATCGTCACTTATACAGTTGTGCCTTTTCCCTTAGTGCGTTCAAAATGTTTGCCCGATCCATCGCTCCATTAACAGCCGTAGTAGCAGCGTGTGCGGTCAATCTATCTGCTCTCATTACCATGGACTCCTGCATGTCACGGCACAAAAATCACTTTACGCATACAGAAGTCTTAACTGCATCCAGTCACTCTTCACGAATGTACCCCGCCTGAATCTTCACAACCATGCACATCGAGCCGCAGAGTACAGAGGCTGCGAGCACACCCATCTCAAAGCACCGCCAAGTGATTATTCAATTCAATGATTATTATTACAAATAGGAGCCAGCTGTTTCGTACTCATTGGAGCGAATCATCAGCAAGCGTAACCATAGTAGAGACTATTGGTGTAAAAACATCTGAACAGAAAGTAAATACAACTTTGTTCGTTATTTTTAAAAATTATAGTCGTGATTTTCGTTAGCCAATATTTATATACTTAGAGTCGCAATCCCAAAAGAGTCAAGGCTAACCAACGAAATGCTCTGAAATAAAAAAAATCAGTCTTTCAGGTCATGTTATTTTCTGTACACAGGTCTTTACTGAAGACCAGTCTGCCATAGCAAACCTTTCATGACCTTCATTAATTCTAATGCGTTACGGTCTGAGCATGCGCCTCGTAGACCAGTGTTTCTCAAACTTTTTTCTGCAGTCGTCCCCTAATAATTATGCTGGTCGGCGCCCCTATTCTACAGTTTATATAGGCCAGCGGTCTTCATACCACATAGACTACACATAATTTTTTTTAGAAATGTCTTACTCTCCCCTTCACCTGCGTTCGTTCTTAAATTCTTGCTGGTTTACAGGATGCTGAAGTTGGACCGAAAGACGTCACAATTGTGCATTAGGACTGTTAAAAAAGCAATGGCAAATTACTAAAGTACTATTTATATTATTCCTAGAAAAGCACTACAGCCCAAAAAATGCTGAGTTCATGGCTAAGTTCTGAATAGGAAATGCTACAATTAAAACAACAACAACCCGGATGCAGTCTGGAGAACTGAATACATTGTGGCATGGTTAACAGCTTGAGTTAGATGTTTGCGGCTTTTAGCCTGACATGTCAATGTATTTTTGACTTTTCTCACAATTACCTATGAAATACGATAGCCAACACCACCCCCAAAACCTCCGTAGTCGCCTTTGACATGTATGATAAGCAATATTATTGTTATTTTTTGTTCCCATTATGAGCCAGGTAACGATCTGACGATCATACTATTTCTTATTGCATATAGTAAACAATATAACTAAACACATGTAAAACAGAGACTATAGAAGTTAAGTAGAACTTAACTTTCTACTGTTCAAATGTTTTCTGTAAATGGTAAAAATTTAACCACAGTTCAAATATTAAGGAATCGTGATTATAGAGGATGGAAAACTAGATAGAGAGATAGAACCAAGATGCCAGAAATCCAGTGATGTGACTTACCAGTTGTGCCAATACTCAAACACCCATCTATCTGCATGACTACAAAACGACAATTGATAAACAGTATTTTTTATACCAACTCCGTGTCACAAAATTATAGGAAATAAAGATCAAGCAAGTATAATATTTTGGACACATTAAAAGATATGACACCATGTTGAAGACCTTACTTGAGGGTAAAGTCGAGGGGAGGCGAACAAGAGGTTGACAGAGATACAAGTGGGAGAGTAACATCACAAGATGGACCGGTTACAGTCTATCAGAGTGCACCACCAAAACAAGAAACGGGATGTTTGAGGTCAACCTTAGTTGCGGAGATGCACTTAATGATGATGATGTTTTAGCAATATCAAACATGGCGCCCTTGACAAAGACACTAGCAAAAAAGATTCCAGTGTGAAGTGAGGAAAACTTTACGTGTCACAAAAACCCCTGACCCACCCCACATATTTCAACATTCTTTATCTCAAACATTGTAAACACTACGATCAAATTTCTTTAAACAAAATGTGCATAAATGCATACTCTTTAATTTGATACCAATATCTTCGCATAATTAAAAATCGGTATTTTAAAAAATGACCTCGGTGTAACTGCCCCCTTAAATCGACTGCCTTTTGCTTTGACAATTTCAGGGTGCTCTTTATCAGCGGAGAACTGTAGGTGGGCCCACCCCTGCACAACTTTATTTTTTACTCTGCAGTTGGACAATCAAGTATCTCTATCTCTGCCCTGCCTATATACCAATATGTCATCAGTGTACGACATAGTTCTCCCCGGCCCTTCAATCTGACAGCTCGTAATTTGAACTGTATGCACATTGAATAATACTAAATAATAGAGAAGTGGTGCAACGATTTTGGAGCTTTTGTTAATCAATAAATTACATATTAAGTTAATCCGTAAACTACTACCGAGCAAAGTCATTATCATTTTTATTTTATTTGCATTATATATTATATATTTCCACTCTTCTGTGCACTTACTTACCACTTTCATTTTCCCCACACACTCTATTTCTCTGTCATGATGTCCTATCTTTATTTCCTCCGTCGTCTCCTCACCACTGTCTCTATTTCCTCTTTTTTCCTTCATATCACCACCACGTGTGTCTCTATGTAAGAATTGTTTATTATTGTCCTTTGTCCTAATGAAGATTGTTTTAGCCAAAACGTCATCTGTCACCGTGTCTCGCTGTGATGTTGTTTTATGATTTATTTTGCTAACACTTATACATATTTTTGTTCATTTTGTTATCATTATTATCCTATAGTCTGGGGTTATGGTTTTATTTATAGGACGATCTGGGATTATTTCCACAATATCAGTGGTAATACCTCGGGTATTTTAAATACCTTCAAATACCTCGGAACCAGTATATGAAGCGATGGTAAATGCAAAGCAGAACTAAAAGTAAGGCTGGAGATGGCTTTAGCGTCCTTGTCAAGACGAACTGTGATTTGGAAAAGCAACATCTTTCTGTTGTGTTGTATGGTTGTGAGAGTTGGACACTCACTGCGGACATGGAGAGAAGATTACAGGCTTTCGAGTACAAATGCTACAGACGAATTCCACGAATTTCCTATAGGGAACATAAGACCAATGTGTCCGTACGAAAAAAAGTAGAGATGTGTGCAGGTGTTGAGGAGCCATTGCTTTCAATAGTGAAACGACGAAAACTAGCATGTTTCGGACATGTATGCAGGCACGATTCCTTGTCAAAAACAATACTGCAGGGAACTGTCGAGGGTGGAAGAAGCAGAGGAGGACAAATAAAGGCATGGACAGACACCATCAAGAAATGGAGAGGGCAAGATATTTCCATACTCATCCGCATCGCTGAGGATATAATTCGTTGGAGGACTCTGTGTTCTGAGGCACCCAATGTGGTACTCCTACGAACCTGAAGGGTTACGGGATTATTGATTGATCAGTAGTAACACTGTACTGGAAGAACTTTGATTGAAAGGAGTCGAGCAAGAGGCAGACAGAGATGATTGGAGCATTCTGTTATTGTTGGAGTGCCGAGTCACGTGATAGGTACGATTGTTGTTCGTCCGGTGTAGACAAGCGATGAGGAGAGGGCAATGCTGATAATATGTGGATTGTGATTCAAAGATAATTTAAACTATCTGCCAGAAACTACTACACAATTAGCGTTTGGAAACGTTTCATTTTGTGATAGTGATATTATTATTGAATATATTGTGTGGTAAAACTCGTAGGTAGGACTGTCACTATGCCGTGGCTATCGACTATACTACAGACACAGGCCTTCTAGTTGAATTAATTTGGACAATGTTCGTTAAGTTTTTGATTATTGTTTGTATTTTGATTGGTCGATATTTACATACTTGGAGTTGTATGTTATAAATAGCCAAGGTCAACCAATAGATCAATCGTAAATCAGAAACCAGTTTATGTTTTACTGTTTACGTTTTGGTTGACAGGTCTCCTACATTGTAGACCGATCGTTCTTATGCTTATTCTTTGCAATTTGTTTATAGTCTCAAGTCTGCAACGAATGTTGGCAAACAGCATAGGTTCAAAGTTCATCATGGGTCTTGAATGATATCTCAAAGATCAAATTACTTCTCATGTTTGCAGATGTCGATTGTTGTGGATAGTATTGGTTAAATCCTCTCATCAATAAACATGTTTATCAGAACTGCTTGCAAACTAGCAAGTGGATTCTCACAGCGTTTATGTTGTACGAACATACTAGAATGTAGACACGATACTAGTTATTCTCGGTGTGATAGGATCATCATTGGACTAAAGGGATATTTATATTATAAACAGTTAAGACAGTATTCAAAATATGGGAGTACTGGAATCACACTACAAAATAAACACTTTGACGTTATTAGTGAAGAAGTGCAGGTTAATAGGAATTCAGAACAATTTGTACAAAATATGATTCATTGGAAAAAAACAGTAGAGGCATACAGAAAGGCTGTAGATATATCTCTTGCAGGAACTGATGAAAAGTCTATAAAACGACATGTGGAACATTACGGTAAAATGTTGATCACTGATAGGGTCAAATCATTAATTGACAACATGGATGATTTTCTAGAACTTTCTGTCATAGGAGGTATAGGGATGGATTATGGACATGTACCCAGGGCAAATATATTGACAGGTAGGCCTAGTGGTTTATTTATATCATGTTTTGGGTCAAAGGGCATGAGCCTGTGGACTGGTGGATCAGCTACCAACCAGCCATATCATATATAGTTTTATTATTTATTTGTTTGTTTTGCGTTCGCTCCATTGTAATCAGCACGAATACTGAATAAACCCAAACCAAATACCAATAAGAGCATATAACAAAAGAATATCCGTACGTAAAGCCAAAGATAGACCAAGAAAACGGTGGTTAGAAAACCATCAAGATAACCTTGAACAAATGAACTAAATGCAACCACAGCAACACATCTGGCCTTGGAACGACAGCTTAAGCTCCCCCCCCCCCTATGCTTAACAGCAAGTGTGAACCATCATTCACCTGGGGATAGACAATTAAAACTTTACTACCTTGTAATATAAAACAAGAGTGACCAGAAAACACCATTTTGGAGCTGAGATTAAAACTCTACTAACTTGTAATATGAAACAAGAGTGGCAAGAAAACACCATTTTGGAGCTATTCACTTACACTTATACAAACTCTTACACTTGTATATGAAACAAGAGTGAGAAAAATACACAATTTGGAGCTTAGATTAAAACTCGTACACTTGTATTAGAAACAAGAGTGACATATCACTCAATAATAATATCACTATATCAGTACATATCGCTGGCAATCAAATCACAGGTGTTGGCAGAACGATGTCATATGCCAATGATATCCTGGTGTATAGACAGGGCAGAAATTGAGAAGAGTGCGTCGTGGAACTACAGAAGGAGCTGGACAGACTGACAAATTGGTGTCGAGATATGGGAGCAGTGGTTAATCCGTCTAAGGCATTCGTTACGTGGTTTTCCTTGAACAATCACATGGTAAAGACACCCATGCCACAAGTTTCCTTGTCCGGGAAAAGTTTAGAAAGAACTAGCACAATGAGATATCTGGGTGTGTTTTTTGACAGAAGCCTGAGTTTCAGGGAACATGTTGACCACATTATCATAAGGGCAGGCAAAGGCTTAGCAGCAATGAAGGTTATGGCTGCTGCGCAGTGTGAGCAAAGATTGTTATTTCTTTTGTACCAGGGTTTGGTTGTGGCTGTGGTGGAAGATGCACTGGCAATTCTGACTCTTAGCCAAACTCAGATCAAAAGACTGGATAGAGTCCAGAATGCAGCAATGCGTATCATTCTGGGATGCACAAGAGACACATCGACAAGAGCTATGCGATACCTACTTGACTGCCCAACAGCTGAGCATAGATTACAGTATTGCTGTGCATGGGCGTACCTTCAAATACATGCAGATAAGGAACACCCGTTGCATTCCGAAATACAGAAAGTTAAAGGCAGCAGACTCAAGAGAGGAAGGTCGTGGATGGGACGTGCTGAGGATGTAATACAAAGCGTGTGCAAATTACAGGATGTGGCAGCAGGTGCGGAATGGATAGGTCTACCCACAGATTTCGAAACTTGTTTGAGAGTAGTAATATCACTTAGCAGGGAATGCAGAGAATGGTGTCCCACAGCTGTGGAGAAAGAAGTGCAGGCTTTAATAAGTGAGAATACCAAAGAGGGGGATGTGATTATATACACTGATGGATCTGTAATTAGGCATGTTCGCAGTGCTTGGGCCTTTACAGCTCAGTGCACAGGTAAAACGATCAAGGAGGAAAGTGGTGCCTTTGCGGTCACTACGAGTAGTATGGAGACTATGGCGGTGACCAAGGCATTTGAGTGGCTACGCACACAGAAGGTAACGCAGGTCTGCATCTTGAGTGACTCTATGAGTATGATTAAGAAGGTACTAGTGGGTCTCATTCGCGAACAGTGGATTGAGGCCTTGAGAAATGCGAGCTTGAAAGCGGTTACATTTATTTTCATGCCAGGTCATGTGGGCGTTCGAGGCAATGAAAGAGCGGATCAACTGGCATCATGTGCGATTGTGGCACAGGGCGATGGGGCAATGGATCGCGCTTACGTTTTGAACTCCTTAAAAGATATAATACGCGAGAGTGAGACTAATGTGGATGATGATTATTTTTTAATGGCTTGGATTAAAGATCAGGGATTGAAATGCGGTGTTGCTAGAGGTGAACATTTTGGAGGGCGCAGAAGAATGATGGTCAACCAGCATAGGACCGGTACTGTCAGCAGAAGTGTGATGGCGGATACACTCAAGGAGAGATCGGAGCAACTATGGATGTGTCCAGTTTGCAGTGATGATGATCCGACGACTAACTAACTAACTAACAAAAGTGACAAACTCATTTTTCCCAGTGGTTTTATCATCATCTCTTTAGATTTCATTGTTTCTGTTGATTAAAAGTGTCAAAAACTGTTTCATATTGTGACTATTTCTGTGTCAGGTATAGGGAAGGTGATGGGTCACTATTGCTTGATTGCTGCTATGGATGGAGCTTTCAAAGGAGGGGCAGTCTTTCCTATAACACTAAAAAAACACCTGAGAGCGCATGAGATAGCTAAGCAGAATCGACTACCCTGCATTTATATTGTGGATTCTGCCGGGGCATTTCTTCCTCTGCAGGTAAATACCTGTCATGTCTTGTAGGTATTTTATATAGTGGATTCTGCCGGGGCATTTCTTCCTCTGCAGGTAAATACCTGTCATGTCTTGTAGGTATTTTATATAGTGGACTATGCTGGGGCATTTCTTCCTCTGCAGGTAAATACCAGTGTTTGGATACATTTACATGCTTGTGCATGTTGTGTGGGTATCTTTCTTATATCTATGTATTTATCATTTTAGATATATACTTATGTTTGTTCCTAGTATACTTGTATTTGTATGTATGTTTGTATATATATATATATATATATATATATATATATATATATATTTGTTATTCTCATTTATGTGTATCTATATCCACATTTGTGTGTGTGTGTGTATATATATATATGTGTGTGTGTGTGTGTATGTATGTATATATATATATATATATGTACCGGGTATATGTTGTTGTGTGTTCAGGTACCTATGTATGTGTCTATGTTTCAATGTGTACTGTGAAATCACTATATACTTTTGTATATGTCTGGTTGTTTCTATGTATATGTGCTTATATTTATAGTTATCTGTGTTTGTCAGGTAGAATGTGTGCATGTTTGGTTCATGATTTTGTTTTGATGTGTGTATATTTTTGTTGTCTATCCTGTGCTGTCAAATGCTATTCTTCTTTGAACATTTCTGTGTTCCCTGTGTCTATTTGTGGCCCCCCCGCTCCTACGTGCATTGTCTTTCTCTGTCCTTTCCCCTTTTGTCTCCCGTTGCCCCCCTCCCCGTTCTTGGCAGTGCTGTTTGGTGTCCCCTTTTCTTTGGTTCTGCGTCTTTCATCTTTGGAAATTTCATAGTATGGACATGTTGAACGCATCGATGTGCACTTGTTGGAATTGTGTTGCACTGGATCTGGTGTGTCTTTTTGTTGATTTCCTGGTGGGAGAGATCCATTTTGTTTATATTCGTTATGGTCTTTTGTTCTTAACTGTTTTTGTTGTCTTTAAAGGTCCCAATTGGACCGACACGTTGACTGTTGTGTTTGTTCCTTTTATTTATTGTTATTTTCTATATTTTATTATTTTATATTGATATAGTAACCTATTTACTTTATTTGCATTCACCTCTATTTATATGGTTACTGCGGCATTTCCTTTTTGTCGGTCATCCTCCGATATTTGGGTTATTTATAAGCCCTATTAGATAAAGTAGTGAAGGAAAGTGAAAACAAAGGCCTCAGTTTAAACAAGAAGAAAACAGAAATAATGGTAGTATCAAAGAGATATACACCACCAAGATGCAACATAATAATTAATAACACAAAATTAGCACAAGTTGAAAAAGTGAAATATCTTGGCCCCCTGTTACCATCAGAAGGTAGACCAAAAAATGTTAACCATTTTTTGCATTGGAAGTCTATCAATGCAGACCCGAATTCGGGTGTTAGATGTTATATAGAACCAATTCTTTTTTATGGATGTGAAGCATGGACTGTAAACAAGAAAATTCAAAGCGCATTAGAGGCTACAGAAATGTGGTTTCTGAGAAGAATGATGAAAATACCATGGACAGCCAAGAAAACTAATGCAGAGGTTTTCATTGATGCTGGCGTAAAAAAATCAATCATATCAAACATTAGGTGCAGACAGTCAAGGTTTCTAGCGCATGTGCTGAGAAGAATACAGCTTGAACACTTAATAACCACTGGAAAGATCAAAGGGAGAAGAGATAGGGGTGAACAAAGAGAAACGTTACTAGATGGGCTTGTATCGTGGCACGGTAGAAGCTCACCAACCGAACTTAATGACAACACAAGAGACAGAGAGTCGTGGAGAAACATGATCGTCTATGCCAGTTGGCAGGGCACTTGATTGATTGATGTTTATGTTTTTCATCTGTGACTTCTCTGATTATCATGGTTTTTGGATATTTATATCCAGCCAATATTCTTGATGTATCGGCTTGATCTATAAGTCTTTGTAGTTCATGTTCACTTCTGCTAAAAGAACAGTGTCATCTGCATGTCTCAGGTTGTTTATTATTTTTCCATTTATCTTGAGTATTGGCATTCCTTCAATCTGTTTAAAATTATTCTCTGTGCAGATATTAAATAGACTG
Source organism: Meghimatium bilineatum (assembly GCA_034231615.1). Taxonomy (NCBI): domain Eukaryota; kingdom Metazoa; phylum Mollusca; class Gastropoda; order Stylommatophora; family Philomycidae; genus Meghimatium; species Meghimatium bilineatum. Next base: position 312,818 of record CM067315.1, on the reverse strand, counting down.
GGTGATAAAATATATCCTTTTCTTACCCCTCTTCTTATTTCTATATATGGTGCGTAGCTATTTTCACACGTTATTGATGCAGTCTGTTCCAAATATATATTTCTAATCAGTCAGATGATTTTTCCAGCTATGCCTATTTCTTGAATACATTTGATTAATTTTTCATGTTGGATTCTGTCAAAGGCCTTGCTGTAGTCTATGAAGCAAATATAGATGCATTTTTTGACTTCTATATATTTATCTATCAACAGTTGGATACTAAGTATAGCTTCTATGGTTCTTTTAGTTAGTTAGTCGTCGGATCATCATCACTGCAAACTGGACACATCCATAGTTGCTCCGATCTCTCCTTGAGTGTATCCGCCATCACACTTCTGCTGACAGTACCGGTCCTATGCTGGTTGACCATCATTCTTCTGCGCCCTCCAAAATGTTCACCTCTAGCAACACCGCATCTCAATCCCTGATCTTTAATCCTAGCCATTGAAAAGGAATCATCATCCACATTCGTCTCACTCTCGCGTGTTATATCTCTTAAGGAGTTCAAAACGTCAGCGCGATCCATTGCCCCATCGCCCTTTGCCACAATCGCACACGATGCCAGTTGATCCGCTCTTTCATTGCCTCGAACGCCCACATGTCCCGGCACGAAAATAAATGTAACCGTCTTCCAGCTCGCATTTCTCAAGGCCTCAATATGGTTCTTTTGTTTTTTCCTAAAACCGAATGGTTTTTCACAAACCTCAATGTCTATCTTGTTTTTAATACTTTCATGTGTTATCTTGAGTAGTATTTTAGTTATATGACTCATTAAATTTATTGTTCTATATTCTTTACAGTCCACAGCCCTGGGCTTCTTAGGTAGTGGTATGAATATTGATGATTTCAGGTCTTTAGGTATGTGGCCTGTTTCATATATGTCATTGCAAAGTTTCATGATAGTTTCCACACCAAATTCATTTCGAGTATATATTATGTCTGCTGTTATGTTGTCAGAGCCTTTTGACCTTTCCACATTTTATTAATTTTATTGTGTTTTCTACTTCTGCTTTCAGTATTGCTGGTCCATCATTGTTGTGTATTGTAGGTTTTTTGTTCCCTTGGTCATCAAACAGTTCTGTCACATAGCTTACATCATGAAAGACCTGAATACTCTCCAAATAACAACAGTATGCAAAATGATTGAAGATACGTGTACCCCAGAGAAGCATGGATACAAATATATGTCGACAGACCTTTTTTATGATGTGTTGTTTGATTTGGCCTAAATATTGTAACTTTTCTATAATGTCATGTGGTTTGATTTGGACAAAATATTGTAATTTTCTAGAGAGAACCTTGTTGTTTAGATGTCCCTATTGGTGATGTTTTTGATCCATGGTATTCTAAGGATTCTTCTGTAACATTTTGTTTGAAATATTGCAATTATATTTCTCACTTTATTACTGATTGTCTAAGATTCACATGTCTTAGTACATGGAAGGATATTATTCCAAAAAAATAGGCTACAGTCCTAAAAAAATTTGAAAACCACTGCTCTAATGTATATATTTATTATTGAATATTTTGTAATTTATTTTCTGTTTAAAGTGATATTTTTATCATCAGTATTTGAAAACAAGGTCTTATGTTACAGGCAGAGATCTTCAACCCTGGAGGTAAAACTTTTTATAATGAAGCTGTCTTATCTGCACTAAATATACCACAAATTGCTATAGTATGTGGAAGTTGTACTGCAGGTGGGGCCTATATACCCACAATGGCAGATGAGGCGGTCATTGTTGACAAGACTGGAACAATATTTCTTGGGGGACCACCTTTGGTGCAGGCTGCTCTTGGAGAGATTATCTCAGCAGAGGACTTAGGAGGTGCCACATTGCATTGCAGGTAATGGTAAATCACGGAACACTATAGAGCCCAGCTATGTTACCTATTAACCTGCACAAAAGACAAATGTAAAAATGCAACAGGAAAAGTTGTCTTCTTTCATTTGCTTGGAATGTGTTTATGTCTGAAATTTTGTCTCTTCTATAAACTTGACTGTGTTGTGTAACTTATTCTGAAGTCTAATAGTTTTTTCACCGTTGTTTCTCTGGTCCAGTGTATTTGTATTAGCATTTCATATTCTGGGCATTCCTGAAGAATATGATCTGCTGTCTGAGGTTCCTGTCCAAATGTACGCATGAAGATGATATACCTTATAGAACAGGTGCATTTATTTATAAATTGTAATTATTCAATGCACGAATTGCCAATTCATAAATAAGTATTATAGTGAACAAGTGAATATTTGAATATAAGTCATATGTGAATATAAGTCATATGTGAAAATAAGTCATAAATAAGTATTTATAGTGAACAAGTGAATATGTGTTACAAATATCTATCGTTACTAATAAGAGGATAATAAAAACAACAAAGATGATAAAATGAATAAGGACAACAGTGGTTGACATTTTGATTTATGACCTAGTGATTGCCAAAGAAATTAAGATATTAGGAAAGAAGTAAAGATTATCTCAAGTAAAAACTACATCAAGAGGCAGCAAACCAGATGGTTTGGCCATGTCATGAGAATGGAACCTGCGCAACCAGTCCTTTGTGTATACATCAACAGAAGACCGGGCTATATGGCACGAGGAAGATCAAGAACTAGATGGGCAGAGACAATCAAAGAAACATTAAATAGACACCATGGCCAATACAACTCAAATGGCCAAAGATATAAAACTCAGACACCCCCCCCCCACTACGCTTAACTGCACAAGTGGAAATAACAGTAGAGAGATAGATAGATAAATAGATCTTTGAGCAATCATATCATAATTAGAAAACAAAGAATAATACATAACTAATTATTAATTAGAAACATCTTTTAAATAAAATACACAAACAGTGTGACAGGGAAAGATGGAATAATCTCATGACATCATGCACACAATTTGTGTAATACTTCACAAGAAGAAATTATTGAGCATGATCAAACAATTCAGTGCTATGAAGAAATGTTCAAGACAAAGACAAGAAACCAGGATAATATAAAATCATAGACACAAGAGAGAGACACAATAGAATAGGTTACTATGTACTCCCCCTGGATGCAAGATTGAGTTAATGAAATACAATAAACACATTTTAAATTTATTTCCCTTTCTGCTAACTCAATCTTGCATCTAAGAACTTCCTACATAAAGGTGGCTTTTACGTACATATGTAGAAGACATATCCCACCATTTTGTATTCAGTTCTACAATCACATCAGAGTCTGCAACTATTTGGAGGTATCTATGTTGACCTAGCTTTGATCACAAAACTCATGTGACTGTATGCTTTCAATACAGCCAGACTAGAATTATCTAAACATGATTTATCCATGTCTGCTAAAACATACTGATAGCATTACACCTGGAAAATTATCTTCCATTATTGACCATGCACTAGCTAACCTTATTTGTGATTGATGGCCAACAATAGATGGATGATAAGTAAGAGAAGATTATAGTTCCCTGTATAGGACATGGCAATTCTCTTGCAGTGCTTGGGACAAGGCAAACATATTCATCATGTATCTTTGGAGAGCCAACTTGAATGGTCAGAAATGCAGCGTTCTTCCCTATCTACACACCAATGACTGAAATCTCAAAACAAAGGTCCTCTGAATATTTGTTGGAACTGAATATGGCATATGATGGTTATTATTCAGATGACATGTGCTTTCCGCAGAAAAGTCATATTTATGGATACTCTGAACAACTGTCTTGTAAAAATAAATGTAAAACTCAGCAGCATGCTCATTGCAGAATACTAAACTGATAACTATAGATCTCAGCAAGATAACATCAACAGATCAGATCAGCAAGAACATCAACAGATCAGATCAGCAAGATAGCATCAACAAATTTAACAGAAAGAAGCAAGCCATGATATTTTCACTGAGAACATGACCCTGCCATCTAAAAAAGTATACTTACACTTAATCAACCCTGCGGGGGATACCGACCCCTACCAGGAGCGTCCACAGGTGGCGGATAGTGGAAAAGCCTCTTGAGGCCAGCTGTGAATAACCCTCTGGGCAAATAAACAGCCGCTGACCAAACGGTGTCGCTGACCACGAGGACAGGGTGGAATATCAGTCGGCGCTGATATCCACACTGAAATACCCCATATGTCCATTGACTGGCAGCATCAAAGCGAGTATGAGCCACTATAAGCTCAGGTTGCTGTGGGGAGGGGAGGGGGATAGGGGTTTAGGTAGGGTTAGAGGGTTGGGTAGGGTAAATGGGAAATTATAGATATTAGAACAAGAGAGCAATGTTCTTAAATCACCTTCCCTGAGTGAGAGGTGTCTTAGATCACAAGAAATAAACCACAGAGGAGGATAATGAATACCTGGCAACAAAAAAATTATCCTAGGAGAGGGGAACTCTACCTCAAAACCCTGGGCAGATGGTGCTCGTTAACCTTGTTAGGCAAGCTGTCTAGGAGAAGGAAAACTCCAAAATGAAACCTCCACTGCCCTGTGGACAATACTTGGATGGATAAGGGCTAGGGAAACACATCCTGACTCAAAAGTAAGATGGAAGACGGAGACACTGGACCGAAAGGTACAAAATAGTCCAGGCAAGGCTGAAAACCACAGTGTCACGCAATGACTTCACATGTTAAATAAAAGGTTACAGATGATTCGTTTTGGTGCTTCATCTGTGGAATCCTGTCAGGCGGATGAAGTGCCGGACTCTAAGCCTCGAAGGAGCCCACCCTCAGCGACTGGTGGTACCTCTGTCTCAATTTGTGGAGCCAGGAAAAGAGATCAGAGGAAAAAAAACTACTGGTTCAAAAAAATCACATATAGATCATGATGCAGACAAAGACAAAAATAAGCACTTAAAAATATTGCAGTGGAATGCAGAGGGCGTGTACAATAAAAAGACTGCACTTGCAAACCGATTACACACAGAGGAAATCGACATAACATGCATACAGGAAACACACCTCACAAACAACAATAGATTCAACATCCGAGGATACCAAATATTTCGGAACGATAGAGAAAAAAGACATAAAGGAGGAGTTCTTATACTTGTGAAAAACAATATCGTTGCCTCTGAAATTCGAGTAGACACAGAAGAACAGGCTGAAATCATTGGAACCTGTTTAACCCTTCCAACTAAAGAGGTCACAGTATATAACTATTACTGTCCACAAGACAAGAGCCTATCTCTACACACAATTAACACAGAAAAAGATAACTGTCTTGTAATTGGTGACTTCAATAGCCACTCACAGAGTTGGGGATATACAGAACAAGATACTAGAGGAGAAGAAGTGGAAGACTGGCAGTGTGAGGTGAAACTTCAACTGCTTAATGAACCTGAAGACCACCCAACTTTCTACTCTAGAAGATGGCACACCACCTCAACCCCTGACCTAGCCTTTGCAACAGACGCCTTAGCGAAAATAACATACAGGGAAGTGCTGGAGCAGCTTGGTGGAAGTGACCATCGCCCCATCAAACTCACCATTGACATTAACCATACCCCTGCTGGCCCTACAACCACACCCAGATGGAACTTCAAGAAAGCAAACTGGAGTAAGTTTGCTGACCTGACAGACAAATTCACAAAAACCTTAAATCCAAGGATTAAAATCCTGAACAAAACTGCACAACTCCTGGCTTCTGCACTTCTTCAAGCAGCCAAGCAAACCATACCAAGAGGTGCTAGGAAAAATTACAAACCGTACTGGTCTGACGAACTCGATGAGTTGGAGAAAGAAGTGTCAAAGGCCAGAGACACAGCAGAAAAAAGCCTATCCACAGAAAACAACATATAACTAAAAGCTGCTGTAGCCAAACTAAGAAAAACGACAATTACAAACACAAGGAAAAGCTGGCATGAAAAAACAAAATTTAAACTTCGACAAAGAGGGAAGAAAGCTATGGAAAATTAAAAAAATGCTCAACAACGAAGATAACAAAACAGCACCAGTAGCTATAGAGAATGGTGGAGATGTACTCACAGGAAAGAAGGCTACAAATCATTTTATACAGCATTACCAAAGTACTGCCTGCCACAAAATCGATGAAAATAGAAGAGAAGTAAGAAAAGAACTATGAAATATCGAAAAAAAGATCAGCAAAGATAAACAAGATGTCATGAATATTCCATTCATGATCAATGAACTAAATGAAGAACTAGCAGTATTAAAACTTAGGAAATCACCTGGCCCTGATGACATACCAAATGAACTGCTAATTCACATCGGACCATCAGCAAAAAAGAAATTAGTAACATTTTTTAACAACTGTTGGGATAGAGGTCTAGTGCCACATGTGTGGAAAACCGCCATAATGATACCCATCCACAAGAAAGGCAAGCCAAAAAATAAGGTGGACAGCTATCGCCCAATAAGTCTGACCAGCTGTGTTTGCAAATTAATGGAGCGCCTGGTAAACAGAAGAATGATGTGGTTCCTAGAAAAAAATAAAATCCTACTAAATCAGCAAGCTCGCTTCAGAAAGTGTAGATCAACTGAAGACCAGATTACACTAATTGCCCAGGAAGTAGAGGATACTTTCCAGGAAAAAAAGCAGACATCAGTGGTGTGGGTAGATATGGAAAAAGCCCTTGATTGTGTATGGAAAGATGGACTCCTTAAACTACAACAAAACAAAGTGACAGGGCGCATGTATTACTGAATAAAACACTACCTGCACAACCGAAAAGCAGCAGTGAAGCTTGAAATGAAGCATAGCAGAAAGAAACTCTTTAAGCATGGAGTACCACAGGGAGGTGTTCTATCCCCCACTCTATTCCTTATATTCATGAATGACATTGACCAAATTCTCTCGTGTAAAGTAAATGCTGCAATGTATGCAGACGATCTGGCGATATGGTGCAGTGAAGAGAGCGTTGGCACAACAAAAATAAGGTTGCAAGAAACTATGGACAATTTGGCCAAGTGGACAGACCAATGGGCCATGTCTATCAATGCCCAAATAACTACCTATACCATCTTCAGCATGTCTACCAAACCACAGAAAATCCTACTAACCATAAATGGTCAAACATTGCCAAAAGATGAGACACCTACATACCTTGGAGTCACTTTTGATCCAAGACCTACATGGAAACAGCACATAGACAAGTGCCAAACAAAAGGTACAATGAGGACAGCACTCCTTAAAAAATTGGCTGGAACAGATTGGGGTGCAAATGGAAAAATTCTAAGTAGAGCATATACAGGTTATGTAAGACCAGCTTTGGAATATGGAATGTCAGCATGGGGGACTGCAGCCAAGAGTAACACTCAAAAGATTTCAAAGATACAAAACCACAATCTCAGAATTATAACAGGAGGTATGAATACTACCCCAATCACAGAAATGGAAACATGCACAGGTTTGCCATCAATGGAAAAAAGAAGAAATGAAAAAATCCTCACACAGTATGCAAAGTTCAAATGTTTGGAGAGTCATCAAATGAACCAAAGACTAAGCAGACCTACAAAAGAGTGACTCAAAAGAGGTAGCTTTCTACACTCCGCTAAACAGCTCCAGAAATCACTCACAGATACAGACCTACAAAACCTAAAACCACTAAACACCTTTAACACATACCCAACATGGGACAGGAAAAACTTCCCAAGAATTATGGACAATATACCAAGCATTATTTCGAAAACAGAAACTACTATACAAGTACTAAAGGAGACAACTAAGAATCACATACAGAAAGCATACCCAAAGGATATATGGACACATATATATACAGATGGATCAGCGAAAGAGGCAGTATTAGATGGAGGATCAGGAATATATATAGTAACACCAGATGGAAAAGAAATAGAGAAATCCATACCCACAGGCAAACATTCCACAAATTTCAAAGCAGAAATGGAAGCCATAATAGAGGCAGCCAAAATGCCCATGAATTGCTTGCAGAGTCACAACAGACATGTAGTATTTCTAACGGATGCAAAATCAGTATTGCAGGCATTGAAAGATCCAAAGAACACGAGCATGAATGAACTTACGGCCTGCTTACTACACCTCAGCAGTACCACCAAAGAAACAGTACTGCAGTGGATCCCAGGTCACTGTGGCATATCTGGAAATGAAAAAGCTGATCTCCTGGCAAGGAAAGGGGGATCACTGGAACAAATAGAAAATGATAATACATACTATGAAAGTAAGACCATGTTAAAAGCAGAATATAAGAAAAAGTGGAAGCAAATGCACCCAACTGCAGAACCAAATGATCCCTACCACCAAATGTCACGCAAGGAACAAACCATCATTTTCAGACTACGAACTGGTCACAACAGACTGAGAAGTCACATGTTCTGAAAGCTGAAGATTGGTGAGACAGACCTGTGCAACTGTGGACTGAGCCCAGAGACTGCAGAACACATTCTTCATGCCTGTCAACTCTACCAAGAAGAGAGGGAGAAAATATGGCCTACTGAGACGGCACTGCTTCCAGACTTGAGGGGTTCCATGGATGACCTGAAGCGAATCACACAATTCATTGAAGCTATTGGTGCTGTAACCTGATATCTGACTGAAGCTATTGGTGCTGTAACCTGATATCTGACTGAAGTTATAGGCGCTGTAACCTGATATCTGACTGAAGCTATTGGTGCTGTAACCTGATATCTGACTGAAGCTATAGGCGCTGTAACCTGATATCTGACTGAAGCTATTGGTGCTGTAACCTGATATCTGACTGAAGCTATAGGAGCTGTAACCTGATATCTGACTGAAGCTATTGGTGCTGTAACCTGATATCTGACTGAAGAACGATGAAGAAGACTTAATCAACATCAGTGATTCTGTGGCCTCCATCTGTGAAGCAACAACACAGATACCAGAACATATACTAGACGACAGTCCCAACTTTTCTACTCACAGAATGACAATTTGACCAGCATGAACGTCTCTGTAAACCAAGTTGTGGGAAACCCACAACAACCTAAAACAAACTGCTCTATACCTGACCAATATTAGACTGGATGTATAGTGGTTCATCACAGACAGAGACTTATCAAGCATAAACAAAAAACAGCTGGTTAAAGTGTGTGGCACATTGGTGAGAGGTTAGAGTGTTGGTCTCACAGCACTGAGTTCGAGGATTTAACTCCTGGTAAGGACTCCTTCAAAGAAGTTCAGTTTGGAAGGAGAAGAGATGGGCAAAGAAAATTCTGGATTGATAACATCAAGGAATGGTCCTGTCATGATTTTTCTACACTCATAATGGTTGGAGGCAGATGTGTTGCACCCCTACAAGTAATGGTTGAGGGAAGATCTGTGGCACCCCTACAAGTAATGGTTGAGGGCAGATGTGTGGCACCCCTACAAGTAATGGTTGAGGGCAGATGTATGACACCCCTACAAGTAATGGTTTAGGGCAGATGTGTGGCATCCCTACAAGTAATGGTTGAGGGAAGATGTGTGGCACCCCTACAAGTAATGGTTGAGGGAAGATATGTGGCACCCCTACAAGTAATGGTTGAGGGCAGATGTGTGGCACCCTTACAAGTAATGGTTGAGGGAAGATATGTGGCACCCCTACAAGTAATGGTTGAGGGCAGATGTGTGGCACCCTTACAAGTAATGGTTGAGGGAAGATATGTGGCACCCCTACAAGTAATGGTTGAGGGCAGATGTGTGGCACCCCTACAAGTAATGGTTGAGGGCAGATGTGTGGCACCCTTACAAGTAATGGTTGAGGGCAGATGTATGACATCTCTACAAGCCTGATGGGTTATGGGTCTTATTATTATTATTATTATTATTATTATTATTACCAGTATTATTATTATTGTTGTTTGTTGTTGTTGATGCTGCTGCTGTTGTTATTATTATTACCAGTATTATTATTATTAGGACTATTTTCTTTTTTTGTCTGAGGGTAAATTTTTTAAAAATAAAACCACCCTGTAAATGTCATGGGGACAACAAGGGCATATGTTGCTTATATCACACAAGTACCCCCTGAAATCACTAATGGGAAAACGTGCAGTAATGATATGTGTTTTTAAAGAAGTTTAACTTGAAAACAAGCCCATTAATAAATCCATTGAAGAATATTCTAAAATCTTTATATTCAGTCAGATATCCTTCACTGTGTCTTGTATGCTTAGCTTAAATAAAATGTTTTTCTCTCATATGAGTGATTGCACAGACGACTTTGCCAATAATAAAACTGAAGCATTCCAAATGTATCACTTCATTGTGTTTAGTATCTATGTTCCTTCAGCGCAGAACACTGTGCATAGGGCACAGAAACCAGAGCTCTCCAGCTCGAGCGATGTGATGCTACTGTGTGCAATTTTTGTGTGTTGTTGAGACCCATAGTCATACCCTCTTTGATGGTTGTACTGTGAAGAGTCTCTCTTGGTCTTCCTCTTTTTATTTTGCTATCTAGTACCCATTTTAATCTCATATGCTTAGCTGAAATAAAATGTTTTTCTCTCAGTACAAGTGGTTGCACAGACTACTTTGCCAAGAATGAAATTGAAGCATTCCAAATAGGGCGGAATATTGTGGCCAGTTTAAATTTATCCAGCAGTAATGACCATCTTATTTGTGAGTTTGATGACCCTATTTATGACATTGAAGACATTCTAGGAATTTTACCATCCCCAACCACATCACAAAATATCAATATGTATCAGGCAAGTAATCTGTTGTTTTTTTGGTCTGTATAATACTTTTATGTCATTTTAGAACTTATTACACTGAAGTTTTAGTGAACTGTATCATTTCAGATTATCTATAGTGTACAAGATTTATAAGTAGTACCATGTCTGTCTTGCGTTTCAGACATGTTTGAAGAATGTGTTTTGTGCTTTCTGACAGTTCTTTTTTTATTTTGTCTCTATTTTCTAAATATCGGGTCTCCATGTTAGTCTCTTATCTAGTGTAGTGCCCAAATACACTGACTCGTCTTCTGTTTGGATACTTACATCTCCAAGTTTTATTTCTTTTGCTGTGCCTTTATTTCAGAGCATGAAGAGTGTTGTTGAAGACTTTTTAACATTGATCTTTACCATCCATTTTTCTGCCTAGGCTGCTATGTTGTTTGTTGCCTTTTGTATTTTCTTTTTGACAATCTTTAGATGTTCTTCTATACACCACCAAGTATCATCATACATAGCAGCTCCTACACAGTGGCAGTTTGCAGATTAGATCGTTTATGAACGCAAGAAACAGAGTTAGGGGCAGTACTGAGCCTTGAGGAACTCCATGTTTTAGGATAATTTTGTTGCTGTTGTGACCTTCCATAGTGACTCTTGCTTTCTGATTATGTAGGAAGGATTGTATCCACTTACTCATGTTACCCCTGATTCCATTTGGCTGCAGCTTTACTATCAGTCGATCTTTCTAGACCTTGTCAAAAGCTATTTAGAGATCTTTCCACGGGGTGAAAACTTTCTTCTTTTCTTGAAATGCATCTTCTATGATCTGGGGCAGAAATGTTATTTAGTCTTATGTGCTGTTACACTTTAAACCCAGCTTGTTCTGGCATCAATAGCTTCTCTGATTCTAGGTACCATTTCAGTCTTCTGTTGACTATCCTTTCTATTGTCTTGCAGACACAACTGGTTAGGGCTTATTGGTTTGTAGCTGTCAGGTTTCTGTTTGTTCTTGTCTTTCTTTATTATAGGACACATCAGCTCTTCTCTCCACAACTGTGGTACATTCCTGTACCCCAATTGTAATTATATATCTGTAGTAATGTGCACAGTGCTGCATGTCCTAGGTTCTTAAGCATTTCATTGGTGATGCCGTCTATCCTTTCTTGTAGATACATTCCTTGTAGATACTTTTAGTTTTTCTAGTGTGAATGGTTTAGACATGGAATCTGGACAGTTTGTGTTGTTTTTATCATTGTTTACCGGTATTTCTTGATAAATATTTCATTGTGTGAATGCATTTATAGTAAGGATACTTTCTGTTCTATAGTATTCTGCAAGCATGTCTGCTGCTTGCTTCCCAGTGTAGAGTTTACCTGAATCTTCCAATGTAATTATTTGTCTCTGGGTATTGCTATCATCATTTATTTCCTTGGTTAGCTTACACAATTTTCTCCCTTCCTTTTCAAAATTTAATTTGTGGGTCTTTTCCCTCCAGCTTCTTCTGTGTGTTTCTATATTTTCTTTAGAAAACTTTGCTTTGGTCTTTTGTAGTGTGATGTTCTGTTGGGATGGTTGCGTCTCTGCCATATTATGTGCTTCAGCCAGTTCTTCCTGTAGTTTTTGGAGTGTGAGTCCACTATGGTAGATAATTCTTCCTCGCTCCTCTTGGTATTGTCTCTTTAACTGCTTGAAGTATTCCTTTATTAAACTCCCTGACAGTTGTGTTGATATCTCTGCCTGTAACTTGCATGTCTTTTGTGAGTAGGTTTGCTCTATGTTTATATATGTGCCAGTTTACTTTCTTGTAATTCCATCTTGGCTTAGTTGGTCTTGTAATTATAGTTTTGTTCACTTAGATGATGATTGGGTGATGATCACTGCCACCAAGCTGTTCAATTATTGTCTTTTCACTATTCCAGCCAGTTCTGGGGTGCAGAATGTCAGGTCTGGTGTGAAGGTGTTATGCCATCTTTTTGAGTAGAAACTTGTTGGATCCTGTTGATTGTTGAGAAGCATTAGGTTATTGTCATCTTGCCTTCTTTTCTTCTGTCTAAATTGTTGTATCCCCAGCTTTGGAGTGGCTGTTAAAGTCTCCCACTGCCAGGAAGTGTTTGTTAGGGATGTTAATACTGTTCATGTTTAATGAGATATCATTTGGGCAGTGGAAGTTTAGTATGTGGAGTTCCTGGGTGTTTTAAAAAACATGTGAATTATCTGATATTCAGCACCTTCCTTGTGTATTTTGATTTCTGTGGCATTGATGTTATTCTTGACCAGTGTTAGTATGCCACCTTTCCTCCGATCTTTATTGTCAACTATAAAAAACATTTATAAATATTTATAAACACTAATAAGATAAACGTTGGTATTTTGAAGGTTATTTTTTTCATTGTAGTGGTAATCCTGTATGCAGCAAATACTAATATCTTTCTGGTGCAAGGTGTTTTCTAGTTCTGTTTTGTTGTTGTTAACTCCCTCTGTGTGATGTTGAGAGGGGTTGTTGTCCTGTCCGGTTGGCCAGTCGCTTTCCTCTTCTGCCTCCTGGCTCCATAATGTAGACTAGAGGGACCCCAGTAACTGGTGGTGGATTCTGTTGAGGTTCAGAATCCAGCACTACTCCTGCCTGGAGGAGCTTAACCAACAACTTTGGGGGAGTCTCAGCAACAGTACACAAGTACAATATCATCAAGTGAAGTCTCAGCAACAGTACACAGTTACTATATCATGGTCAAGTGAAGTCTCAGCAACAGTACCAAGTACCATATCATCATCAAGTGAAGTCTCAGCAACAGTGCACAAATACCATATGGTCAAGTGAAATCTCAGCAACAGTACACAAATACCATATGGTCAAGTGAAGTCTCAGCAACAGTACACAAATACCATATGGTCAAGTGAAGTCTCAACAACAGTACACAATTACTATATCATAGTCAAGTGAAGTCTCAGCAACAGTACACAATTACTATGTCATGGTCAAGTGAAGTCTCAGCAACAGTACACAAATACCATATGGTCAAGTGAAGTCTCAGCAACAGTACACAATTACTATGTCATGGTCAAGTGAAGTCTCAGCAACAGTGCACAAATACCATATGGTCAAGTGAAGTCTCAGCAACAGTACACAAATACCATATGGTAAAGTAAAGTCTCGGCAACAGTATACAAATACCATATGGTCAAGTGTTCTGAATGTAATCTCATTGTTTATTTTCTTGTGTTGTATTATTTCTAAGAATTTAAAAATTGACCAATATTTTTTTGCCTGAACAGAGCTTCTCATCTTTTTTATTTTATCAATCTCTGAAATGTCCAGATTTTTTAAATGTACCAGGTACATGTCATTTTATCATCCATCTGTAATACGATTTGGCCAGGTCTTCTTTCTATGTACTCATTGCCAAACTTCTGCTGGTTCGCAGGATGTAGCACAGAGAACAGAATACATTATATCATGGTTTACAGCTTGGCTCTTCAATATCTACTTAATTCTACATGACTTATCCTAGTTCATCACGGACTATGCTAGCGTTTCTCAACACTTCTAGAAGAGCACCCCCCCCCCCCTATCAAGAACCATTTTTGTAAACCTTCACCCTTTGAGAAACAGTGGACTAGATTTACAATCAGACATAACTTCACACATTTTTTTCTATACCACCAAACATATGACTCGAACTCAGGACTTTTGGAGTGACAGGCCAGCGCAAATTCTCATTGTCATCATCCTCTCACCTTTCATCACAACTTCCTTTACCCTGTATCAGTTGTCATCTGTGAATCTATAGTGATTATTATGACATAACAGATACCCTGTCTCAGTTGTCACCTGCTCACAGTTAAAAAGATTATTTCATCATCATTATCATCCTTCTTTCATTCTCAAACTACTGAAGATTACTAGAATATAGTCCAGATGATAAATTGTGTTGTGTCATGGTTTACAGCTTAGCTGTGATATCTGTGCCTTTTGACTTGACACATTCAACTTCAGCATGACTAATGAATCAATGATAGTTTATGGGATGGGACAGCTAACTCCATCCCCAAAACCTCCTTAGTAAACTCTTATGACATGCCCAGCAGGTAACAGTATTGCTATTATTTGCACCTGTTTCAGGTCCCGGTAACACATATGCAACTAGTTTATTTAAAAATGTATCTCCTGAAGCTACACGGTTACCTGTAGCTATAAGCGGTACTTTTGACAGATGGCATGCATCTCTCTATTAAGAGGGATGGAAGTCACAGTGGGAAAATGTCAGTCATCTGCTCCTTTAGAAATACAAATTTGTTTGATTTTTGTGCTCATTTATTATTTGTCTGATTTTTGTCCTCATTTATTATTTGTCTCAGATAATTGCTCGACTGGTTGATGGAAGCCGGTTTCATGAGTTTAAAAAATTATATGGGAGGTTTCTGATCACAGGATTTGCTTACATGCAAGGGTAAGAGGGGGCATATTTTCAGATCATTCATGACATTCTACTATCTAGATGTTCATTTGTTGTTGCTGATTGTGTTGTGACTATGATAACATTGTTATTGTATGTGGGAAAATATACAGTAGGTACTATTTTACTTCAGGTTTATTGAAGATACAATGTGACCTGTATATTTATGTAACTGTAAATAACCTCAACTGTTTTAATGAGTTATTCACAGTGAGACAGTGTCAGCTTAGGCATGCATGGCTTAATCATTGATAACAGCTGGTAAGAAAGTCAGGTTATCAGGTCCTGTAGCATACACAAGTGAAATAAGTAAGCAAGTCTCTGATGAAATATGTGTGTGTGTGTGTGTTCATTCTGAAACTGTCGATGGTTCTCTTATAGCAGGACAATGGACTAGTAGAATGAGAACAGAAATGCATTGTGCTACTGTTGTATTTTGTGCCAAAGATCTGATACATCTGACTTCGGCATGTGATGAAATGAAAAAATAGTTTTATATCTATGGGCACTGGAGGAAATGGACCATCTAATTACACCAGGACAGCTCAGTGGAACACCTTGTATGTGATGGGCAAGGTTGATCAAGTCTAACTCCATGCCCACTGGATCCAACTTGAAATCTGAGATCCAGGGGAATATAAGAATCTATATGTCAAATGGCACAGTCGATGCTAAATTAAAATGTGCTGAGAGACATCAATGAAAAAGAAAGCCTTTAGGCAAAGGTGATCATGCCATTCCTCAGTCTTTCCAGCCCTGGTACCCTTCTTCCTTGTGGCTATGGGAATCACCAATAATAAATGAACTCGAAACTCAGGTCTGCTGATCGGTGGACAAACAACATAGCAACACACTATACTGATGTAAGATAATGGTCAGAGTACATAGCAACACACTACTACTTCTGTGAGATAGAGGTCAGAGCACAGAAACACACTACTACTTCTGTGAGATAGAGGTCAGAGCACAGAAACACACTACTACTTCTGTGAGAGAGTCAGAGCACAGAAACACACTACTACTTCTGTGAGATAGAGGTCAGAGAACAGCAACACACTACTACTTCTGTGAGATAGAGGTTAGAGCACATAAGAAAATGTATCGGCAGAGAAACACACACACACAGAGAGAGAGAGAGAGAGAGAGAGTTAGAGAAAGACAATAGTGGACAGCTTAACATTATGTGATGGAATTATGTCAACAACATAACTGATTGCCATAACTAGGTGCAGAGTTGTGGAGATCAGCTCTAGGTACAGAGTTGTGAAAATCAGCTCTAGGTGCAGATTAGGGAAGATCAGCACTAGGTACAGATTTGTGGAGATCAGCACTAGGTACAGATTTGTGGAGATCAGCTCTAGGTGCAGATTTGTGGAGATCAGCACTAGGTACAGATTTGTGGAGATCAGCACTAGGTACAGATTTGTGGAGATCAGCTCTAGGTACAGATTAGGGAAGATCAGCAATAGGTACAGATTTGTGGAGATCAGCACTAGGTGCAGATTTGTGGAGATCAGCTCTAGGTGCAGAGTTGTGAAAATTAACACTAATTGCAGATTAGGGAAGATCAGCTCTAGGTACAGATTTGTGGAGATCAGCACTAGGTACAGATTTGTGGAGATCAGCTCTAGGTGCAGATTTGTGGAGATCAGCTCTAGGTGCAGATTTGTGGAGATCAGCTCTAGGTGCAGAGTTGTGGAGATCAGCTCTAGGTACAGATTTGTGGAAATTAACACTAGGTACAGATTTGTGGAGATCAGCTCTAGGTACAGATTTGTGGAGATCAGCACTAGATGCAGATTTGTGGAAATTAACACTAGGTACAGATTTGTGGAGATCAGCTCTAGGTGCAGATTTGTGGAGATCAGCTCTAATGGAGATCAGCTCTAGGTGCAGATTTGTGGAGATCAGCTCTAGGTACAGAGTTGTGGAGATCAGCACTAGATGCAGAGTTGTGGAGATCAGCACTAGATGCAGAGTTGTGGAGATCAGCTCTAGGTACAGATTTGTGGAGATCAGCTCTAGGTACAGATTTGTGGAGATCAGCTCTAGGTACAGATTTGTGGAGATCAGCTCTAGGTACAGAGTTGTGGAGATCAGCTCTAGATGCAGAGTTGTGGAGATCAGCTCTAGGTACAGAGTTGTGGAGATCAGCTCTAGGTGCTGATTTGTGGAGATCAGCTCTAGGTGCAGAGTTGTGGAGATCAGCTCTAGGTACAGAGTTGTGGAGATCAGCTCTAGGTACAGATTTGTGGAAATTAACACTAGGTACAGATTTGTGGAGATCAGCTCTAGGTACAGATTTGTGGAGATCAGCACTAGATGCAGATTTGTGGAAATTAACACTAGGTACAGATTTGTGGAGATCAGCTCTAGGTGCAGATTTGTGGAGATCAGCTCTAGGTACAGAGTTGTGGAGATCAGCACTAGATGCAGAGTTGTGGAGATCAGCACTAGATGCAGAGTTGTGGAGATCAGCTCTAGGTACAGATTTGTGGAGATCAGCTCTAGGTACAGATTTGTGGAGATCAGCTCTAGGTACAGATTTGTGGAGATCAGCTCTAGGTACAGAGTTGTGGAGATCAGCTCTAGATGCAGAGTTGTGGAGATCAGCTCTAGGTACAGAGTTGTGGAGATCAGCTCTAGGTGCTGATTTGTGGAGATCAGCTCTAGGTGCAGAGTTGTGGAGATCAGCTCTAGGTACAGAGTTGTGGAGATCAGCTCTAGGTGCAGATTTGTGGAGATCAGCTCTAGGTGCTGATTTGTGGAGATCAGCTCTAGGTGCAGAGTTGTGGAGATCAGCACTAGATACAGAGTTGTGGAGATCAGCACTAGATGCAGAGTTGTGCAGATTCATGATTACCTTCAATATTTGGAATGACACGAAGAAGTATTCTCAATATTAACATGTTTGTCTCTACTCCCATAGTTCCAAGAGGAATATTCATGAAAAATGAAGCAGTATTATCAATGAAACATGTTCTGCCTCTGTTCCCATAGTCACCTTGTTGGTATCATCGCAAACCAAGGTGAGATAAAGGACAAGGAAGCTACAAAAGGATCCCACTTTGTACAGTTGTGTTGTGAGAGAGATGTGCCTTTGGTGTTTCTACAGCACACATTTTCAGACATGGAGTTCTCATCTCAGGCTGAAGAAGATAGTAAGTAAAAAAATGTTGTCATTCGCTGTAATTTGTGCAAATACGGTACCTATACAAGAAGCTCCATATTTAAATATAATATATGTCACTGTTGTAGAAAGTGAATCTATATGTCACTGTTGTACAAAGTGAATCTATTGCAAAGGTGGAACAGCATCACTTCTTTACCATATAATTAAACCTATATGATATAGTATGTTCTGTATCTTAGAGTTTGGTGATTATTCAGATTATTTGTCCTGTTCTTGAAGGTAGCAAAAAATACCTGTTTTGTTATATCAAGGTAGTGATAGTTTGTGTCTTTGCATCTAAAGACAATGCATCTAATTACACGAACAAGTTCACTGACTGCTGAATACCTCATGCAAGATAGACATAAAGGACAAACCGTCTTCACAGAGAGCCAGTACACATTCGCTGCCTGGCGACAGATAGGAAAGCTGTCACAAGCTAGGGTAGACACCCAAAATGTCAAGGCATGTCGAAATCGGCTGTGCTGGACCTACAAGACACATAATAGTGGCACAAAGTAACTACTCTCCTGGCGGAAATCACACAAATATCCGTGCTGATTATTATGGAGTGAATGCAAAACAAACAAACATATACTTATTATATATCAGACAGTTAGATATCAGATACTTGTTATATATCAGACAGTTAGATATCAGATACTTGTTATATATCAGACAGTTAGATATCAGATACTTGTTATATATCAGACAGTTAGATATCAGATACTTGTTATATACCAGACAGCTAGATATCAGATACTTGTTATATATCAGACAGCTAGATATCAGATACTTGTTATATATCAGACAGTTAGATATCAGATACTTGTTATAAACCAGACAGTTAGATATCAGATACTTGTTATATCTGAGGCAGTTAGATTTGATATACTTGTTCTGCATCAGACAGATATCTCAGACAGAAAGCATATAGTTGTTATATCTGAGACAGTTGTTACATTTGAACATCTAAGGTAGGTAGATATATTTTAGAGATTTTCTTTTCAACACAAATTACAAATGTGCTATAACTTTTTCCTAGCCATTGCTGCTAGCATATCTTTGAAGTGCAAAGCAAGAATGTTGGCAGCTGTCAGTTGTGCAGAAGTTCCAAAATTGACTGTTGTCATAGGCAATGGTTTTGGCGTAGATCATTATCTAATGGTATGTATTAATAGTGCTGACAATTTATCTTCTTTGTTGTTGTTGTTCTTCTTCTCTTGTTCTCCTGTCAGTCATATTCTGATATGGATTTCTTCAATAAACTATACTATGTTTAACAACACATAGACAGGACTGTAGAGCTTATCCATCAGAGCTTTTTCAGATGGCTATAATTTGATTCTTGTTATGTGGTACAACAGGCAGATCTGTAAAATATGTTCTGTGTTTTCAGATTGTCGACAGAGTTGTGGATATATGTATGAATGTACATATTTGCTCAAATATGTGCTATTGCGGCACAGATCAGTGTTGCCAGTTCAAAACATTCCATATGTGTGTTGTTTTTGTCTGTTGTGCATATTAGTGTCACCAGTTCTAAACCTAGCATGTATGTGTTGTTTGATTCTGATGTGACCTTTTCTCAATATAAAAATGATTGTATGTTCATTTCTTCCAAGCCTGTAAATGACAAAATCTTTTTTGACTGCATGGATGAGTTGAGTTCCATTTCATGTTTACAGAACTTTTGATGATGGACTTCATTTCTGCTAAAGATACAGAATCCTGGATCTGTTGATTTTGACAGTAACCTTCATTTTTGACATACTGATTAGCCATCTCATTTCACCTGTTTTGAGGATGATCTGGAATCCCTTTGAGATGTAATTCATTTGCTTGGTTGTTTAGTTGAGGTATACATGATTTTAAGGCGTTTAGGTGAGACAACAGATCAAGTGGTTTTCACATGCTTCCAGACTACCAACAGATAGCATGCCACAAATGGCCATGACACATAGACATCAGGGCTATAAAGCCAGAGGCAGACCATGTGAAAGGTGGATCACAGAAATCAATGAAGCCACCGGAACAAGCTTACAAACATCACATAGAAGGCCATCTCCAGAGAACTCTTCCACCCCTGACACCGCAAGGCAAAAAGGGCCACATTGTATAGATAGATAGAGGTGGGATGTGGTTGGGTTACAAAGGCTTGCAATACATATTTGTCATTGGTCAGAATCACTATCTTGGTTTCCTTCAGGTGATATAATCCCACTAAAAAATGTGTTTTTTCTTTATTTTTCTTCAGTTTGTCTCAGTTGGACCATTCTATATGAATGCTGCCACCACCATCTCTCACTGCCTCTCTGCTGAATCATTTGTATATACTCTGAATTTAGATTTTGGGCAATCATTATGAAATATTGTCAATGCTAATTGTTTTAGGACACTTAGATCAGCTTTTGTCTGTATATTGTGTATAGACTTAGATCTAAGGTCAGCTTTTGTCTGTATGTGTAAAGAGAAAACCCATCTTATGTAGTACCTGACTTTACAATTAGATTAACTTTACTACTAGGAATTTAGCCAAAAGGTGGGTAAAAAACACTCCACCCTCCCCAATGATATTTTGCAAAAATGTCATCAACTCCCTTATGAAATATAGGGAATTATACATGAAAATCTTGTCAAAGACGGATATGTCAGGCCATTGGCGCAAATAAAACATTGACACAACACATTTATATTCTCAGGACTACATCTCCTGCTGGAAATTAGTAAGACCACTGTCCTGCTTCAAGAGAGATCGTGGGAGTTTTAGAATGTGTCTTGCTACAAGAGAGATCTAGTGGAAGTTTGAGAATGTGTCCTGCTACAAGAGAGATCTAGTGGGAGTTTTAGAATGTGTCTTGCTACAAGAGAGATCTAGTGGGAGTTTGTGAATGTGTCCTGCTACAAGAGAGATCTAGTGGGAGTTTGAGAATGTGTCCTGCTACAAGAGAGATCTAATGGGAGTTTGAGAATGTGTCTTGCTACAAGAGAGATCTAGTGGGAGTTTGTGAATGTGTCCTGCTACAAGAGAGATCTAGTGGGAGTTTGAGAATGTGTCCTGCTACAAGAGAGAACTAGTGGGAGTTTGAGAATTTGTCTTGCTACAAGAGAGATCTAGTGGGAGTTTGAGAATGTGTCTTGCTACAAGAGAGATCTAGTGGGAGTTTGTGAATGTGTCCTGCTACAAGAGAGATCTAGTGGGAGTTTGAGAATGTGTCCTGCTACAAGAGAGATCTAGTGGGAGTTTGAGAATGTGTCTTGCTACAAGAGAGATCTAGTGGGAGTTTGAGAATGTGTCCTGCTACAAGAGAGATCTAGTGGGAGTTTGAGAATGTGTCCTGCTACAAGAGAGATCTAGTGGGAGTTTGAGAATGTGTCTTGCTACAAGAGAGATCTAGTGGGAGTTTGAGAATGTGTCCTGCTACAAGAGAGATCTAGTGGGAGTTTGAGAATGTGTCTTGCTACAAGAGAGATCTAGTGGGAGTTTGAGAATGTGTCCTGCTACAAGAGAGATCTAGTGGGAGTTTGAGAATGTGTCCTGCTACAAGAGAGATCTAGTGGGAGTTTGTGAATGTGTCCTGCTACAAGAGAGATCTAGCGGGAGTTTGAGAATGTGTCCTGCTACAAGAGAGATCTAGTGGGAGTTTGAGAATGTGTCCTGCTACAAGAGAGATCTAGTGGGAGTTTGAGAATGTGTCTTGCTACAAGAGAGATCTAGCGGAAGTTTGAGAATGTGTCTTGCTACAAGAGAGATCTAGTGGGAGTTTGAGAATGTGTCCTGCTACAAGAGAGATCTAGTGGGAGTTTGAGAATGTGTCTTGCTACAAGAGAGATCTAGTGGGAGTTTGAGAATGTGTCCTGCTACAAGAGAGATCTAGTGGGAGTTTGAGAATGTGTCCTGCTACAAGAGAGATCTAGTGGGAGTTTGTGAATGTGTCCTGCTACAAGAGAGATCTAGCGGGAGTTTGAGAATGTGTCCTGCTACAAGAGAGATCTAGTGGGAGTTTGAGAATGTGTCCTGCTACAAGAGAGATCTAGTGGGAGTTTGAGAATGTGTCTTGCTACAAGAGAGATCTAGTGGGAGTTTGAGAATGTGTCCTGCTACAAGAGAGATCTAGCGGGAGTTTGAGAATGTGTCCTGCTACAAGAGAGATCTAGTGGGAGTTTGAGAATGTGTCCTGCTACAAGAGAGATCTAGTGGGAGTTTGAGAATGTGTCCTGCTACAAGAGAGATCTAGTGGGAGTTTGAGAATGTGTCTTGCTACAAGAGAGATCTAGTGGGAGTTTGAGAATGTGTCCTGCTACAAGAGAGATCTAGCGGGAGTTTGAGAATGTGTCCTGCTACAAGAGAGATCTAGTGGGAGTTTGAGAATGTGTCCTGCTACAAGAGAGACACTTTGAGTGTTATCACTGAGTTTATATTCCTATCTTATCCTGATTGTTTGTTTGTATACTGGTGGTTTTGCTTCATGTGACTGACACTGGTCCTTTCAACCTTGGAGAGATATCCTTCTTGGTTATATCAGGGTGTCTGGAAGCCTTTGACCTTCACAGAACAATGTGACATTCTGAAAAGGTGACATATGGATGAGAAGCATGGGCACTAAATAAAACATTGTTCAAAAGAATAACATCATTTCAATTATAGTGCTACAGAAGAGGTCTGAGAATACTATGGGCAGCAAAGAAAACAAACCAGGTGGTGTTAAGCACAATCAGTGTCCAAGAGGGCTGACTTCTAAAAACCATATTTAAAAAAATCTAGTTTTTTTGGTCACCTTAAGAGACATGACGGTATGGAGAGAGTGATATTGGAGGGGATAATAGTAGATAACAGAGGTAAAGGCCGACCAAGACGCAGGTGGACAGAAGACATAAAGGAATACCTGCATATGTCCCTAAAGGATGCTGGACAACTTGCTCAAGTCAGAGGAGAATTCAATAGATCCATAAGGAAGGCTATGTTCTGGAAAGAATATGTCACATGATGATGATGGGAGCCTTTGTGTCTTGTGGAGTATTTGCCAAATTGGTGCTAGAACTGTTCTGTCCAGCCACGTTCTAGCGTCCAGAGACTTCTAGCTGAAGCCATTAAGAGAACTATATTGTGGCTTGTTCTTGATCTTCTGATGGACTATGGAGAAGCCTGGTTTGGGTAGCCCTTAGAAGGGCTTTTTTGGGGTATAGTTTGGAGTGGTCGTCTATAGTCTATAATTTTGGTTGTAAAATATCTGTTGTAGTTTAACTGGAATGTGGGGGGGGGGGTTTCTTGTGTGTAAATTCTGCCTATATTCATTGTAAAATATTTTATTGTAGTATAACTGAATGGGTGGGGGGGGGTCTTGTGTGTAGATGCTGCCTATATTCATTGTAAAATATTTTATTGTAGTATAACTGAATGGGTAGGGGGGGGGGGTCTTGTGTGTAGATGCTGCATATATTGGTTGTAAAATTTATGTTGTAGTTTAACTGGTATGAACATCATTTCTTAGGGTGGCCGTGCTGTGAGTCCTAACTTTCTATTTGCATGGCCAAATTCTCAAGTGGCAATTATGGAACCAGACAAACTAGCTCAAGCTATAATTCAAGAGGTAACACAGTATAGGCTACTTGTAACACAGTATAATCCACTTGTAACACAGTATAGTATACTTGTAACACAGTGCAGACTACTTGTAACACAGTATAGTATACTTGTAACACAGTACAGGCTACTTTTAACACAGTATAGGCTACTTGTAACACAGTATAATCTACGTGTAACACAGTATAATATACTTGTAACACAGTATAGGCTAATATAAATAACCAAATATAAGAGGATAACCGACAAAATGGAGAGTGCCACAGTAACCAAACAAATAAGTAGGAAATACAAAATGAAGTAAAATGGTTACTAAAGAATACCTACCTATCATTAGTAAAAAAAAATAGCTAACAATAAAACATAGAACAAGGACAATATTCTACGTTATGGTCCAACTAGGACCTTTTTCAAGAAACAGAAACAAAAAACTATAAATATATTAACAGCTTAATGGCTTGAACCTGTCCCCCTCACAAAGAAACAAGATCAAGTGAAAATATGCAATGCATGTCTAATAAATAACAAATTGCGTGCATTCTTCTTCTTCAGCATTCATCTCAAACTCCCGCTGGATCTTCCTTGTAGCAGGACCATGATCCTACTTGATTTCCAGCAGGATGTAGTCCAGAGAATGAAAATGCGCTCTGTCACCGTTATATTTGTGCCAATGGCCTGACACATCCGTCTTTGGCAGAAAATTGCATGCATTCAATATAATTTTTCAGTAACTGGTTTGTTACATTGTTCTTCTGATGACCGGCAACGTCAGTCTTTGGAATTTCAGCTCATTTGCCATATGGGAGTCTTACAACCAAGCGACATGAACATTAATCACCATTTTGTTTGATTCACCCACTTCTTTGTTAACCTCTGCTCCTGTATTCTACTGATCTTTGCTATTGTTTGTTTTTTTGCTCGCTCATTAGTTAGTATTTGTGTGTTTGCAAGATTTCTGTGTATTTGTATTATGTCTGGTGTTTAAGTGTATCAACATGTGATTATTTTGTATTATAATCTGTCAATTGCACATTATTACACCTTGTTGAGTCATCTTGTTTCATCATTTACATATCTCAACCTTTGTTATTGTTTCATTTCCTCAATATATTATTGTAATTGTTTAACAGATGGGTGACCACACATTTATACATATTTGTATATGCATATTAATTTACATGGTTCGATGTATCCATATAGTTACTTTGGTTTGCACATTTGAATATGTACATATGTTTGTGTTAGAGAAATGCATGTGAATATCTTCATGTGAGCGAGTGTTTATGTTGATACTTCTTCTTTTTTCGTTCACTTGAAACATGTCTATATCTGCAATTCTGTCTCCTTAATAAAACTCACTGTTTTGTAGTTCATACAGTGTCCCATAGAGTTTTGATTCCAGTGTTGTTTCCTCTGGCCAATATGTCTGCCTCAGCATTTCATGCTCAGAACACTCTTGAAGTATATGTTTGGCACTCTGTACTGCCTGTCCACATGTACACGGCCATGTTGCCAATCTTGAACTTTGTATACATGTAACTGCAGAGTCGGTTGTGTCCTGTTCTGAGACGTAGAATTATAACTTGTTCTGATCTGTTCATAATTTGATAATCATCTTGTGTTGGTGTTTGTGGCTTTCTTATTGACTTGATCATCTGTTTTTTCTGATGGTAGGTGATTGGTATATCTGGTTGGTCTTTGGCAGCACCTTCCTTAGCCAGTTGGTCTGCTTTTTCATTTCCTGGTATTCCACAGTGAGAGGGTATCCACTGCATAGTTACCCTATACTGGTAAGACAATTCGCTAAGTAGTTTTTTCAAGTCTGTTAGTTTTCCAGACTGGAGAGCTTGAAGCACTGACCTTGCATCTGTCAGGAATACCACAGGCTGTAGGTCAGAGTTGGAGTTCAGCAGTTTTTTAGCTGCCACACTAATTGCCTGGATTTCTGCATCATAATTATTGCAGAATTTTCCTGTCGGTGTTCTGATTGTATCTCTAGGCTTGTGTGGATATTCTATATATACACCTGCACCTCCATTCCTCACAGCATTCTGTGCTGACCCATCTGTGTACACTCTGACCCATATATCTTGTGGATATTCCTCATCTAGGAAACTGAGGGTGACTGTCATTCGCTGCACACTGTTCTGTTCGTCCTCGCTTAGTATTCCTTTCACATGGGTCTGAATGTATATTGGCATTCCATGGCTTTCACTCCACGGGGTTTGCTCTGGTACAGACCTTAAGGGGCTGTCAACTTCAGGTAGGTCTGTAAGTTGTCTACGGAGTCGTTTATCTTGATGGATAAAGCTGCTTCTTTTCAGTCACCCCATTGCTAGGTTTTGGAATCTTTCCTTCATTGGATGACTTGGCATACTTTTTTTACTAATTGGATGACCTGGCCTATTGGTCCGAAACGTCGACTTTGTCCTGTGTATTGTCATTTATAGATTATATTCTGTGTTTTGTTTTGTTGTATGTACCATATTTACATCCGTTAGTGATAGTGTGTAGTGTTTTAGTCGTCATTCAGTAGGACTTCATTACCTGTCTTGCACGTGAGTATTATTAAAGATCTGCAGCAGCTTTGCTCTTGCTGCAATTTCCAGGTTTCTAATCATTTCATTGGACACTCCATCAGCTCCAGGGGACTTTTTCATTTTCAGTTTGGATATTGCATGTTCCAGTTCTCTCATTGTTATTGGTGCCTCCATGACTTCAGGTATAGGTTCGTCTTGTCCTTTGTTTTGCTGGTTCTCTCGAACCTCCTGTTGTTTGTCTGGGCTGACTTTGACGTTATTGTCTTCTGCAAAGGAATCTGCAAAGTAATCAGCTGCATGTTTACCTGTTAAAATGTTTTTATCTTTATAAAGTGTAATCCTGGTATTTCTCCCTGTACCTTCATCATTTAGTTGTTTTACAAGTTTCCATAATTTCCTAGTATCTCTTTCTAGGTTCAGCGACTCTGTTTTTTCTTTCCAGCTGCTCCGTCTGGCTTGTAACTTGGCTCTTTGAAATTTAGCCTTTGTTTGCTGATATTTGTTGTGATGTTCTTGGCTAGGTCTGTTCTCAGCCTGCTGTCTAGATGTTTCCATCTCATTTTGCAGCTTTTCCAGTTCATCATTCCAGTAGGGTTTGTAGTTTTTGCATGTCCCCCTGGGTATGGTTTTACTAGCAGCATGTAGTATACATATATTAAATTCACTCACTGCTCTATTGATGTCTTTGTCCAAGTTCATGTCCTTAGCTAGAACACTGGTTAAATGCTGGTACATTTTCCAGTCTGCCCTCTTATAGTTCCACCTAGTGAGTGTGCTGCTGTCCTTGGTATATTCATTGTGAATTTCCAGAAATACTGGTCTGTGGTCACTACCCCCAAGCTGCTTTCCAACGACATGTGTGATGTTCCATTCCAGGCCTGTTGAGTGGAATGCCAGGTCTGGTGTAGAGGTGGTGTGCCATGCTCTCGAGTAGAAGGTTGGTGAGTCTGCTGGCTGGTTAATAAGGATGAGATTATTTTCATCCTGCCAGCTCTCAAGTTCCTCACCTCTCTTGTCGATATGATCGTAGCCCCAGCTCTGAGAGTGGCTGTTGAAGTCACCACACACCATAAGCCTTTCTTTGTCTGGAATTATGTCTAGTGCCAATGGTTTATCATTTGGGCAGTAGTAGTTCAGGAGATGGAATTCTGCACTGTCTGTTTTTAGGTGGAGCATCTGGTATTCTGCCCCGTCCATGTATACTTCCAGCTGACATGCGCTGATATTGTTTTTAACAAGTGTCAGAATTCCACCCTTTCGCCTGTCCTTTCGGTCAGATCGGTAGCACTGGTAGCCTCTGATTTTGAAGGCTATGTCGCTGCTGAGGTGTGTTTCTTGGATACAGCATATATTAACTTGTTCTTCACTGAGGACATTTTCAAGTTCCAATTTTTTGCTGTATCCATCTCTTTTACTGTTGACACCCTCAGCATTCCAGTGCATTATTTTTATTGGTCGTTTGTTTGTTTGGCCAGTAGCTCTATTCCCTTGCTTCCTGGCTCCTCGGGGCAATTGAGAAGGACTTCCAGTAACAAAGGTTGAGCCCTTTCGAGGTATAGGGCCCGGCACTGTCCCTGCCTGAACGTCCGCCACAGGGCAGGCACCATAACTGTTATTAGGTACAGACATGTTTCCATTTTGTTTTATGCATAGCAATCTTATTATCTGTGCGCCTTTTGGCTGGTTGCCTCTGTCTTCAGCACTCTGCTAACTTGGGCCGGACTATGGTCCTGCTCGAGTGGGAGTGCCAGACCAGTCTTAGTTTCCAGCCTCTGATGGCTGAACTAAGCCCCATCACCACTTCAAGGTTCTGGCCTCGATGGGGATGTTGATACATGTATATAACTCTATGGGTGTGAATGTTTATGTTATTGCATGTATTTATATGATTAAATGTTTATGTTAATGCATGTATATATTTTTATGTGAGTGCTTGTTTATGTCAATGCATGCATCTGTTCTTATGTACACCTATTCTTGTGTGAACTCTATTCTTGGTTTGCTCCTTACTTGTTACTCAGTGTAAATGTCATAATTTACATTGACCACTCCCCCCCCTTTTTTTTGTTGTTGTATAAAGGGTTTAAATGACACCAAGCATCACCAACTCCTTTAGCAAATGTTTATGTTACACACTGCCAATAAATACACAAATCTGGTTTATGCCATAATAGAAGAAATTAAAATTGGTTACATATCCTACTCAGATTTAACTTCAGCATGAGTTTTGTGTCACTTTGACCTTCTATTGGATGGGACAGTCAACTCAACCCCCAAACCTTCTTAGTTGCCTCTTACGACATTCCTAGCTGGTAACATCGCTATTCTTGGCTACCTCCGGAGAATAGTGAGGCTCATTATGATATTCTGAATAGGATTATACAACCAACAATAAACTTTATGCTGTGTCTGTGCTTGTTTTTTTAAAGTTAAAATAATTCTCTTGAAATTCTTTCTTGTCAGAGTATAATTTCTAGCACAGATGATGATTTGAAGAAAGTTTCTATCAAATGTCATACAGAATCTACTGCAATATTTGGAGCAGCTCGAATCCTGAATGATGGAATTATTTTACCCCAAGAAACCCGCAAGGTAAACATTATATAGCCTATTGCCAAGAACTAGCTGAATGTAGTTTCCTACCTTTGAAATTAGTCACGTAATGATGATATGAAGTTTTGTTTATATGTTTGTTTCCTCATAACCCTCTTAATAAGTGAGACTGCTGTATAACAATAGTACTGACGTAAAACACAATGTTGATTAGTTTTATAACAAACACACAGACTATCAGACTATAGGGTGCAGGTATGAACAAATACAGGTAACAGTATGCATGACAGTTTCAGCTTTTCAACTGTAAACCTTTCAATCCTGGCCGATCAGGAAAAACTCAATAATATGTACTTGCTGTGAAAAACTAAAATTCAACAGATAAATCCAAGAACAGGGTAATGAAGTTTTGCTAATCACTAAAGACACACATAATAACAGACACAAATCAACGTTTCAACCAAAAGGCCTTTATCAAAACAAAAATTAACTCACAATTAAAACATACAACAGAAAAAGGACAGTAATAATTATGGGCGTTCATATTGGCATATGTACTGTAGATTGACCGGACGAGGTGAAATGACACTAGACAAGGAATATACAAAGGTGATTACATACATGAGACATGAAAAAAAACCCAGAAATTATGGAACAACTAGAATCATCCATTAGACAGGTACTCATTGATGACATAGGGTTTAAGAGTGCAATATTGGTCAATGTAGCGGTTCTCCAGCGCAAGACGGGTCTGGCCATCAGAGAAGGACAACCTAATGGCTGTAACCTGAATATCCACTTCAATGGCACAGGCCATCAGGGTGCGCAGGAAATTCATTTTACGGCCATAAGGTCGTGCTTCTCTAATGACCGGACCCGTGTTGCTCTTGAGAACCGCTACATTTACCAATATGGAACTCTTGAACCCTATGGCATTAATGAGCGCCTGTTTCATGGATGATTCTAGTTGTTCCATAATTTCTGTTTGTTTCGTGTTACATGTATGTAGTCATTTTTGTATATTCCTTATCCAGTGTCATTTCACCTCTTCTGGTCAATCTACAGTACACTTACCAATGTGAATGTCAATAATTCTTACTGTCCGTATTCTGTTGTATGTTTTAATTGTGTTTTAATTTTTATCTTGATAAAGGCCTTTTCGTCGAAACGTCGATTTGTGTGTGTTATGTGTCTTAAGTGATTAGCAAATCTATACTGTTCCAGGAAAAACTCAGGTGACCATGCCCAGGGCAAGAATACCTCCACAAAAATAAGAAAATTAATAAAAAATACAATTCGCAATCAATTAACAGATACATGGAAGAGCTATTGATCTGTGAAGATATCTTTGTGAATGTCATGTAAGATAAGTTTACTTGTCATGTAACGTGAGAGTAAAAAATGAGCACCAGTTTCATGTCAACTGCATTTACTTGTGTCAAGCTGCAAAGCAGTCTTCCTTACACAGCATGACAACAACATCTGTAACTGTTAACTACTCAAAACATATAGACATAGTTCATATAAAGAATGCCATAGATATCTGGTGAAACAGGTTTCCAAAAAAAAGGATCTCATTTTTCTGAAAATTATTGGAATTGGCATACACAAAATTGGTTTAGTTCTGCGCCTATAAATGACTCACGTAGAAATAGTGAAAGATAGGCTTAGTCGTGATCAAAACAGAGTAATCTGGATGAATGTCATTTGTAGGATCAGATTTCTCATGAAATTGATCAATATTGACATAGATCAGCTGTGTTGTCAATTCTCAATTATTACTAGGACTATGGTGTGGAGGAGGGAGGGGTGAGGGAAGGTGCACATCACCCATTACACCTACACTACAGATCAACAATCGTTTCTACATTCAACTTCTAGATACTGCACTAATTCCCCCTTCAATATCTGATTCATTCACATTCTCTAAAATTCCATTAAAAAAATTGCATATCAACATCATCTGAATCATAAGTGTGTCCATTCTTACCAAGTTTTGAAGAAAATTGAAGGTCATATTCATATATGACAGCTGTTTTCAATGTTTGGAAAATTACGCTGGAAGCTACCAGTACCAGTAATCATGGCAGCACTAAATTTAGCAGATCTATTTGCATGGATAAAGTAACAATAACTGTCAATCTATACCACCATGTGCACATCGAGTAGATATGAGCAGGTAGGGAGCGTATATATAGCGAACGGATACAGAGTGTAAGGAGGGAAAGGGAAAGTATTTTTCAAGAAAATGTAAGACAAACAGTAACAATAATAAAGGCACTATCACGAATGCATTAGATGGCAGACATTTAACAGCAGAGATATCCAAGGTAACAATGACATATATGTACACAAGAATTGTCATAGAGAAGCACATTAAAAATATGGATAATGAAAACAAAATAAAGCAACAGTCTCAAAACAATATGAAAGACATCATTAGGAAGGCCCCACCACCTAAATCAAAATAAATGAATGATCCGTATTAAGACCAAATGGCGTAAGAGTACCAAACTGCAATATATAGCGATTTTCTAGGGTGTACTGAGCTCTATTGTCAGTGATGAAAGATTTTATTGCAGTCACCTGAATGGGCACAACTAAATATAGACAGTACATGTTTAGTGTCTATTATAATGAAGAAAGTTGCTCTACTAAGGGTTGGAAAATCTGTTGTTGCACAGTTTAAAGGCGCTGATCATCATGGTGTCCATAACATTCAGGTAACTGTGATAAAATCTTGCACCACTTATGATTGAAAATCACTATATATAATGAAGTTTGGTGCCCTTATGCCATTTGGTCTTGATACAGATCATTCATTTATTTAGATTAGGATGGTGGGGATCTTCATTTTGTTGTTGTTCATGTTGTTTTCAGGCATAGTAGTTTTATTTTGTTTTAATTACATATATTTTAATGTGCATCTCTGTGACAATCCTCATGTACTTGTGAGTCATTTCCTGGATGTCTCTGCTGTTAAATGTCTTCCATCTAATGCATTTGTGATAGTGCCTTTATTTTTTCTGTTTGTTCGCAGTTTGTCTTCTAGTTTATTGAGAAAACCTTAAAAATAAAGTGTTGAAACTTACTTGTATACTTTTATCTGTATGTTCTCATACATGCACTCACTCAATAACAGTCTGTTAGTGAGAGCATTCATTGTACAGCTGATTGATGTCATGTTTTAGTAAGTACTATCATAAATCTGTTGTAACTTGCAGCGGCAGGCGAAGAAGACTTCTTGTGATTGTGCATTGTAAAAGATGTTTTCATAGCCTTTGATATATATCTGTGGTTCATCTTTTGCATGAGTGTTGCCAGCATGTTGCTGGAGTTCAAAAGAGCAGCAAAGAATATCAACACTCTTAACCTTCCATGCATGTCATAAGAGGCAACTAAAGTGGTTTAGGTTGGGTGGAGTTAGCAGTCTCATCCTAGAGGTCAAAGTGACCTGAAACCATGTTTATTCAGATATATCTGGACAAAATGTGCAGATATTGCAATAACACACCATGAAACAATTTTCTAATATCTCAGTAACACACCATGACACAATGTGCTAATATTGTAATAACACACCATGACACAATATGCTAATATTGCAATAACACACCATGACACAATGTGCTGATATCGCAATAACACACCATGACACAATGTGCTGATATCGCAATAACACGCCATGACACAATGTGCTGATATTGCAATAACATACCATGACACAATGTGCAGATATTGCAATCACACATCATGACACAATGTGCAAATATTGCAATCACACACCATGACACAATGTGTTCTGTTCTCTGGACTACATCAAATTTAAGCAGATGTATCAGGACAAAAGGTGCAGATATTGCAATAACACACCATGACACAATGTGTAGATATTGCAATAACATACCATGACACAATGTGCAGATATTGCAATCACACACCATGACACAATGTGCAGATATTGCAATCACACACCATGACACAATGTGTTCTGTTCTCTGGACTACATCAAATTTAAGCAGATGTATCAGGACAAAAGGTGCAGATATTGCAATAACACACCATGACACAATGTGTAGATATTGCAATAACACACCATGACACAATGTGCAGATATTGCAATCACACACCATGACACAATGTGCAGATATTGCAATCACACACCATGACACAATGTGTTCTGTTCTCTGGACTACATCAAATTTAAGCAGATGTATCAGAACAAAAGGTGCAGATATTGCAATAACACACCATGACACAATGTGTAGATATTGCAATAACACACCATGACACAATGTGTAGATATTGCAATAACACACCATGACACAATGTGCTGATATTGCAATAAACACACCATGACACAATGTGCTGATATTGCAATAACACACCATGACACAATGTGCTGATATTGCAATAACACACCATGACACAATGTGCCAAAAAAGATGCTGGAAAGCAAATATAGTGGCTTACTAGCTATCTTTATTACTGCTCAACCCAGAGATCAAGAATGAAGTAAGGAGAGACAGATGATAAACGTATTTTATGCCAACACTCTGCTATCAATGCCGGACATGGGCGCTGACAGCAGCCCAGCAGAAAAAACTTTCAGCATGTGAGATAAAATGTCTGAGAAAAACTGCTAGAGTAACCAAACTAGGCAAAATGAGAAATGATGAAATCAGGAGAAGAATTGGTATAAGAGCATGCACAGAATACACAGAGAAACAACAAATAAAATGGTTTAGACACCTTATGAGAATGAACCATAACTAACTACCAACAAGAAAATATAACATAAGAATATCTAGATACAAGACCAGAGGAAGACCTAGAACAAGATGGATAGATAACATAAGACTACACTGAACAAATACGGGTTCAACGCAGCCAAAGCAACACATCTGGCCTTGGATAGACAACTAAAGCTTCCACCCCTACACTTAATGTCATCACCCCTACACTTAATGGCAAGCGTGGATATTCTGGCCATCATCACCCACCTGGGGATAGTCTTTTGACACAATGTGCAGATATTGCACTGAACACCATGATACAATGTATTCTGTTCTCTGGACTACATCAAGTTGATCTGCAGAAGTTTGAGAATGAATGCATAAGAAGACAAAAACTGGCTCATTTGATAATTATATGAAGTTTAATAATATATGTAGAGGCCTACACACACTTGGGATATTAAAATTTAAGTTATATTTGTGTGTTTGTTTTGTTTTATTTTCTCACAATCCTCTTGTGTCTTGCTGTGATGGGAAGATATCTGAAATGTACCTCATATTTTCATAGCCTCTGTTATCATTGTGGTCCATCTTTTGCATAGGTGTCATTTCTAAATAGCATCACTTTATTTTAGGGTGCTCTCTGGAAAAACTAGTTTAGAGGTGAGCAATCCTTTATGGTTTGTTGGGCAGGATTGACAATTTTCTGTGTGGGATGAGACCAACAAACGTGACATTTTTTGGGTCACTTGGAGATCAAGGGCCAGTGATCATATTATTTTTAAATCATCATGTTGGGCCAGGATTTTTGGCAGGATTTGGCTTATCCCTGGTCTAATGACATAGCTGAACCAATTGACCTGCTTACTTCTATTGAAATGTGGTATTGTACCCACTTGCCTTGTGATTGTGTCTTTGGTTCATGTTTGCTTAACTATTTCAACTTTTTATAAAATTTGCGCCCATCGTAAATTTTGTGGTCTCACTGACTTCCAACTTATTTCTAGTTACAAAATGGCTACCATAAGTTTTTTAAGACTACCTGTGACCAATACAGATGTAGTACATATTTTACAAGCGAGTACTGTAGCAGGATACACAGATATGTGCTTCACCCACTGAGAACCCTGTGTACATAACTGATCTGTAATTATAGCCAAGAGAAACAATTGCTGAAAAAAATAAAGAGCATAGATTTGCCTGTCCCTTGTAATTTATTTTATTTCTCTTCTCATTCAAAAGGTAGTCCTATTTAATTGATTCCGTGCACAAACATGATATATTGTGGCAGAGAGGAACCTCTTTCCGGATGTATCCACAATATATCGGTCTTGCAGATATGCCATCTAAATTTGCTTCGTTTGGATTGTAAATGAATTAGTATTAACTTATTTAGCTGTTTAAACTTTAGAAATCTGGCTAATGAAAGGAAACTTTTGTGTTACTGTGTGATTAGATGCCTGACATATTTATTTTAAATTAAAATTCAAACAAGGTAGGTTCAACTTTCCTAAAACTAACAAAATGGCTTCATTGTTCCACTAGCAAAAGAGCTAAAATATTTAGCAAACATTGGGCTTTATTATGTTTTGAGAGTTTTATAATTGGAGATATTATTTCAAGTGATGTGTTCGTAAACAACAGTGTTTTCGATTTTAACAGTGGAGATTACTGACTTGTTGAAAATCAGAAAAAAATAGGCTTAGATCTAATAGGTAAGGGCTAAAGAATTCTAAAACTGTTCCCACTGCTATTGTTTTTGAAGAATTAGATAGGCCTAGTGACAGCAATGATTTCCTTGCACTACATTATACAGAAAATAGAGTTAGACCTAATGATAATATTGAGTGGAATAAAGTTCAACTTTGGAAATTTAATACTTGGGAATATTTCCTAAATTTTCACAATATTTTGTTTCATTCTGAAATTGGATATAACAAACAAAAAAGGCATACAGCACTAGGCAGTTGATTTATTTCAAATAAACTAATTATGATCAGTAAATGGGCAGTCAGGGCATCTACTTTAGTATGATTGGATATCAACATTTCAAGACAAATAAGATTAAGGGTGAATAGAACAAAATGCATGACCAAAATATTTCTGTTAATCTAACATCCCTATTTGTGGTGTAATTTTTGTATTTTGTTGTTAAAATTCTTATATTTTTATATTGTTAATGGATACAACATTCAATTACCTTTCTTTTGATACCTTATATCACCTTCCATAGCTAATACTTTATGTCTTAGGAAGCTTGCACCTAAATCATGTTGATGTCCAAAAATTTAGCCTAAAATTAATTACGTCCAAACCTCAGGAGTAATTACATCCTGAAAGAGTTAAGCAAATATGAGCGGTTTTTTTCTGTTGAAATCTTGTACCCACTTGCTTTGTGATTGTTTCTTCTGTGTTCATTTTAAAAACTCATGGTGATATAGGTCAATGGAATACATAGTGCCATGATTACAGCTTGGCTGTGATATCTGCACCTTTTTACCTGAAACATGATACCTTGAGCACTTTTGGGTCACTTTTCAGGTTTGGCACTGGTAACACATTTTTCCACGATATCTCATCATATTTATATAAGTATTGGTGGAAAAACACTTTTGAATTGCAAGATCTGTCATAGAGTCCCACAAATGTTTGAAAAGGGATCTAATCATAATCAGGTTAAGAAAACAAATTACATGTTAAATGAGCTTCTTCATGGCATATTGCTAAATACATTTAATTTGCCTCATGTTTAGGTGGTTGAAAGTTTGATACTAACATACTATGTCTTGTGTACATACAGATGTGTTGTGTAAAGATTCCTGGAGATTGTCCCTTAAAGCCAAAGAGTTGAGTACTATGAGTGGTACTCTCAGCAGCAAGCTATTCTGTTTAGTGGTATAGAGTACATTTAGGGAAGTCTGAGTGCAATAAAGTCAATCCCCGACATTTTTCGAGTTATTTTTGAGGTTTAGACAGTGTTGGTCATTTTTAATGAGAGATCTCTGCAATAGTCAGAAACAAGAGTGTGTTCCATTTCATCATACAAGCGTTATCTAGTCAAGTGTTGTTTCATCATACAAGCATTATCTAGTCATTGTTGTGTTTTTCACAATAAGGTTTGCTTGATAAAATTACATAATTACAGTTTACTTTTCCAAATATGAATAATGTCATACTTCTCTGATTTTGATTTACACCTTGCAGGTTTTATCCCAGTGTCTGTCAATTTGTCAAGCATATAGATCCAGAAGGCAGCAGAATTATCCTGTGTTCCGAATGTGATCATATAATGTGCAGACATCAATGATCACAAGTCAGACAGCCAGCATATGGTGCCTATATATGGTCCTACAATCAGCATGTGGTGCCTATATATGGTCCTATAATCAGCTACTTCAGTTGCTTATCATATTAGTCTGAATCAATTGTGATAACGTTTGTAATGTTATTGAAATGCATATTCAATATTTGCTAATATTGTTAATTTCGAGTCAGGAGTTGTCATATAGATGAACATTTGTGAGCTCAGAAAGGCAATTCATCTAAGAGAATTACACTCCACAATCAAACTGCTACAGTCTTGTAGGCGAGGTTCTGGTAGGGTCAAAAACTATTGTAGTAAACCATACACAAGTCTGTGGAAGGCAAGTGGTAAACAACTGCTGTATCATCCTTAGTGTATCATATTTCAACATGAAATTGATCGCATTGCAGCCATGGTTCACAAAAATACCATCAAGATAGAAACTTGGAATGTGAGAACCCTGACAGATTTAGGTTAATTAGAAAACATTGAACAGGAATATGAGGAGAATTGTTTAGTAACAACCAGAAAGAGCAAGGGCAGAAGAGACAGAGGAAGAGAGAGAAATTTCTGGATGGGCTGTCGCTGTGACACAAAAAGAAGTCACCAACTGAACATAGCATCAACACAAGAGACAGAAAGTAGTGGAGTTACTTGACATGACACTTGATTGATTGATTGTTAATTTAGTACTTAAAGTGCACACAAATAATGTTTACCAATCACAGAACACAGCACACAAGAGGCAGAAAATATTCACAACACAGAATATCTATTTGCAGCAGATGGAATTTGATGCACTATAACAACTAACACAAGACCATCCTGAATAAACATAACTACACTTCAACCAGAGCAACACACCTGGCTCTGGAACGCAGACTACATCTCCTTCACATACCCCTGCACTCAAAGGCAAGTGTGGAACTACAACAACCCCACCACGTGGGAATAGACAATAACAACTAAACAAACACAAGTAGAAAGTGAAATAAATAAACAGTACTGGAGATGGACAGGGCAAACAGTCCAACATGGAAAACAAGACAGGAATGTTCTAAAACCAAAAGGAAAAGAGGGGAATTAAGAAACACCTGGAAAAAAATATTACCGTAAAAATTTGTGTATAAACCTATCTGATTATAGGTCGAGAAGGTGACTATGGCTTCCTGAAAGTGTCTTAAGTCTAAGATTCGACTATAGACCGACATCCCAAAAATGTAACAATGCCGGCGATAATGAACTTCATCATCATAAGAAAGAACGGACATGCTAAATGGAAATTAACACAAACTTTTGCAACTGTAAGAAAAAGGCATTCCTTTCATTTGCCTCACTCACATTACTTGAATGAAAGAATCAAGGAATGAATAGGCCACTGTATTCTGGGAAAAATACATCCAATGATAACATCATACTTTTTTTCCCTTACCACATCTATAGATGATTTATTTCCTGAACGAATTGTTTGTGTTGGGTGTCCTGGTGTTATGACATGGAACTGGGCTAGTGAATAGTAATCACTA
The DNA here is from genome assembly GCA_034231615.1 of Meghimatium bilineatum. NCBI lineage: Eukaryota > Metazoa > Mollusca > Gastropoda > Stylommatophora > Philomycidae > Meghimatium > Meghimatium bilineatum. The sequence continues at coordinate 274,308 of CM067315.1, read as the reverse complement.
TGTAACAATTTTACCAGCAGACAGTAAAGTCTAAGCTGGAAACAATATGATGAAAGAATGGCCAGTAATCACTACATAATTATTTTGCCAGCAGACAGTAAAGTCTAAGTGGGAAACGAAACAAAACAGAAAACACCGGTAGACAACTGGGCACCTTTAGGTCTCTTTGTTTTTAAAAGATACAGAAGAATTTGAACTTTGTTACCCGTATGTTTACCTTATATGGTAATATTCTTCTTCTTTTGTTCGCTGATAATGTCTATATCTACAGTGTTGTTTCTTGTATAAATTGGAGTATTATACGGTAATATAAATGTGAGAGAGGTTTGTGAAATTAACCTTGGTGGTATGACATGTTTGGAACCAGTTTTCAAAAGCAAGAGGCACACAGACATGTTTCACTATTGATTTCTCTCCCCCACCCCCCTCCCTTCAACACAGGTTTGTGGATGTCATAAAAAAATGACATTTTAAGACCTCTGTACAGAATTAATTAGGACTTCATTCTTTATGTTTCTGATTGATGTCGTTGGTCACTATTTATATACTTGGGGTCGCATGTCAAAAATAGACAAGGTCGACCAGCGACATGTACGGAAATTTCTCAAAATCTGCCTTTGAGGTGATGTTTACATTTTCTGTACACAGGTCTTATAGCATAGTAGACGGTGAGCAACTGTTTAATATTTGCTTTACTGGCAACATGGAAGCGTGTGGCATAGAATTCTTTTGTTTAGCCTACTGGTAGTTAGTGTTTTGGATGCAAACAAGGGATACAGCATATAGATAGATAGATAGTGTTTCTGATATCATCATAAAGTGCCATCTCCGCAACGAAGGTTGACTGCAACAGACATCCAACATCCCGTCTCCTGTTTTTGTGGTGCACTCTGTTAGACACCTGTCCATCTCATGATTTTACTCTCCTACTTGTATCTCTTTCTCAACTTTACCCCTCGGATAACCAGGAGGAAATTTGTTGTAGGCCTACTAATTGTGACAATACGGATTTGACCTAACTGATGTCATTTTCCCAGTAGAATTCCAACTTGGAGGAATTTGAATGACTATTGAAGGTTTTGAATGACTGTTTGTAGGCCTACTGGTACAGGTGAGTTTTTTCCTCTGTTACGTTTCTACAGCAAATTTTTAAAATAAACATTTTGCTGTACACAAGTCAAACCCACTTTAATTTTGTCTGTTCCTGTAGAAGTTTCTACCAAAACACTACCTAGTAGACTAGGCCTAGATAATGAACGTGTGTTACTGGTAGATTGACATTGGCTATTTCATTTGTTTTTTCATAGAAATTTGGCTGTACTCGTTTATAGGCCGATGCCCCTAAAGCAATCTGTGATTTTTTTCCCAAAATTCTCGGCTTATAGTTGATAATTGATGGTAGGTACAAATAAACAAAGGACAGGTAGACAAAGAGCTGGAAGCAATTTTTAAAGATAAGACAAAATGGAAGAGATTTGCTGAGTTGAAAATTGTTGTATACAAAGATACTGTCTTGTTCTTCTGGACATTTTTCTATTCATTTTGTACTCTGTACTTTATGTAAACATTTTGTCTGTGCTCTGTGCTTTATGCAAATATTGTGTCTGTGTTCTGTGCTTTATGCAAACATTTTGGTCAAAATATCGATTTTGTGAGTTTTTTAGTGACTTTTTTAGTAAATGTTTTACTACAGTCCCATGTAATATTAATGTTATGAAAACATGTTTGATGTTATAAAAATAAAAACATAACACTGATAAATGCTTGAAAGGCAGTAACATTTCAGCAAATGATGAGCTTATGAAAACTTACATTGGTCATAGAGTTAACAAAATATCTTTAACACAAAAGAAGTTAAAGATCACAAAACAGGCATCTTTACATTTGAAGGCAAGTCCTATCAAACATCGGTTTCTACCACCAAAACAGCCCGTTTACCCAATGCTCTAAATATAGATCTATAAGCATAGGAAAACATAGAATATCTATTCTAATAATTACATTTGTTTAGCAGATGAGAGATAAGAAATTATTTTCCTTCACTAAAACTTGCAACTGTCTGCTTTGTCTTCACAAGATGTCTGATGAAAATATATATATTACAACAACTAAGCCTTTACAAAACTGAATGTGAGAATAATCTATGTCTGCTACCACACACTGTACAATATAATAACAGTAACACATCTGATAAGGCATTGTTAAACAAACAATATAATAGCTAGTGTGTCCCAGTTGTGCCAGGACAAAATGAAATGTGACTCCATGTAATAATAATAGTAATACAATCACATAACCTGTCAACCTGCTGTTAAAATAAAAATCTGCAGACAAGACTCAAAAAAATTATTAAAAAAGCTAACAAAAACAGAAGAAACCCTTACAGACCAGATAAATATATGGTTTTTTTCTGTTAACTGGCATACATTTTGTGTTTTTATATAAACTATAACTATTTTAAAAAAAGTTGTAGAGGATTGTTGATCACATTGTATTCGAGTTTTCCCATATGTGCTCAGTCCCTCTTGACAAAGTGGTATGTCCTCCTGCCAAGAGTTCCTCTCATAACACATAACTCTTCATTTAGAGTCATAATCTCCAGGAATCTCAGACAAAATAATTCACTTTGCATAGAAAACATCATAAGTCAGATCAAACCCATGAAATACAGAGCACAAGACACATGGCTTAGCCACTACACCACGGATATCTCCATTTAACTAGTTTATGTAACTATAAAATATATTTTAGATAGACTTTTCTGTTGTTGATAATGCATGCCAATATAATGTTATTTTTCACAGAGAACATACACAGCAATATGTCATTATAACTGAGAGCTAAATGGGCACACTAGAAATATGGGAAGAACTAAGCAGAGCCTATATGATACCATTCTTGATGAAATGATAGACTGGACAACAAAATCAATTGTACCCCTTGTTCTCTCTTTTATTATCAGTTGTGGTATAGTTCTTTTCCTACTAGAGTTTGTTTTGCTAAGTGTGCCTGCCCACCAAACAGGAAAGTTCCAAATATGTATATAAATTATAATTATTCAATACAGGAATCACAAATCAATGATTAAAATCACTTATTAATTAATTTTTGTGATTTACTTCAATTGTTTGTTAAATTCATATTAAAGCCACCCCAGTAACACTTTGCTGATCAAATTCAACTATTGTGAAATTTCTAGTATATTTCCTTGGTGATCAAATTCAATGATTGCAGAATGAGCTATAGGCCTACTTCAGTAATAAGGAAACTGTAGCGATATTATTGCCCGGTACTAAAATACTGAGACAAACTGACATTATCACTAAATACTGTGACTCATTAGTCAGTCAGACACACCACAGATATTATCTTCATCATCATCTCAGTTGAGCTTGGTAGAAATATTATTTTACTCTACCAAAAATGGCTAAAAAGGTTACATCACTAATGTAAGGATTCTATCTATGTTCCTTCAGCGCTGAATACGGTGCATTGGGCAGAAACTGTGCTCTCCAGTGTGAGTGATGTCATGCTACTGTGTGTAATTCTTGCATGTTCTTGAAACCCACCCATTATACCCTTTTTGATGGTTGTTCTGCGAAAAGTCCCTCTTGGACTTTTGCGATATGGTATCAATTTTATCCATAATTAATAAGGATTCATAATTTATTAATACTTATTAATTATGGACAGTAAACAAAAGTGTTCAAGATAAGCTGGAGGCAACTGAGATGTAGTTTTTAAGAAGATTGATGAAAATTCCATGGACAGCCAAGAAAATTAATGTAAAAATTCTCAGATGCTGGTGTAAAGCAACAAATTATAGCAAAAATTGTAAACAGACAAAAATTGATAATTAGAATTTTTAGGGCATGTGATGAGAAAAGTGCACCTTGAACATTTAGTAACCACCAGAAAAATCAAGGGAAGAAGAGACAGAGGAAGATAGAGAAATGTATTAATGGGTTGTCACTGTGACACAAGAAAAAGCCACCAACTGAACTTATTAACACAAGAGACAGAGGAAGATAGAGAAATGTATTAATGGGTTGTCACTGTGACACAAGAAAAAGCCACCAACTGAACTTATTAACACAAGAGACAGAGAATTGCAGAGAGACATGATAATGTTTAATGCTTGCAGTGGCAGTCAGTTTTCATTTTCATTGTAAGTCCATTTCCAATATAAGTCCATCGTTTTCTTCTTATTGTTGTAGAAACATATTGCTGTTTGGTGTCTCTCTTACTTGCATGTTTGGCTTTCACTTAAAATGATACTATATAAAGTCAATGATTACACTACCAAATATGGCTAAAAGGGTTAATTATTAATCTAAGGATTACACTACAAAATATGGCTAAAAAGGTTAATAATTAATCTAAGATTATATTACCAAATATGGCTTAAAAAGTTACATCACTAATGTAAGGATTATACTACCAAGTATGGCCTTAAAAAAAAATTAATATCTAAGGATTACACTACCAAAAAATGTTACATTTTAAAAGGAAAAGCTTACAGGTTGACAGGTATACAAACAACAAGAAATGAATCACACATTTCAATCTGTGTACATTGTTCAGCCATTATTGATCATATCAGATCACCAATAATCTGTAAATTCACTGTTGAAGATTGGTTTGAATTGCTCTGCAACATTTTCTGTTTGTTAGTTGGTGGGTTTGTCTGTCTAGAGTCAGACATGCCCCTTTTCAACAGTGTAATGGTTTTCCTTTGGTTATATCAGGGCATTATACATTTTCAAATGTGCAACATTTTCTGACATTAGCCATGTTGGAGAATTATGTTACATATGTAGATATCCTATGGTAGCTTTTTTAAACCAATAGCTTTGCCATTCTGTTTACCACTAACCTTTTCCTTCTAGTTTGCTTATTACGACAGACCAGTAGGTACAGTGGAATCCTGTTATAACGAATTGGTTGGGTCTGACAGAATTTGTGCATTATAACCGAAATTCGTTATATACGGTAATGACAATTATGAACTTTATGCCCCTTTCAATTATTGTTTCCCTTGTGCAACTCCATGATGTAATCACAGCCTGTCAACTAAAAGAATGATATATCACTGTTCAGTTACCTCTCCTCCAATTTGTCATTTGTTTCTTGTGAAACAGATACACAAATTAATTGAATGGCAATAATCACATCCGGCCTTCTAGGTCATCAGTCTGCAGGCTGTGACTTTTACACAGATACACATTTGATTAATTTCTTGTGAAACAGATACACAGATCGAGTTTTGCTGCCAATCACATGTCAATCAATCAATCAATCAAGTGCCATGCCGACTGGCGTAGGCGATCACATTTCTCCACGACTCTGTCTCTTGTGTTGTCAATAAGCTCGGTTGGTGAGCTTCTACCTTTCCACGATACAAGCCCATCTAGTAACTTTTCTCTTTGTCTACCTCTATCTCTTCTCCATTTGATCTTTCCAGTGGTTATTAAGTGTTCAAGCTGTGTTCTTCTCAGCACATGCCCTAGAAACCTTGACAATCACATGTACTTTCACAATAATTTCCTGTTTCTCTTTCAACCAACAAACAATTAATTTAAGGTCATTATGGCCTAGGCTTTCAAGCACGACCATGTTCAAGTCACGACCTGCGGACTGATGACCTAGAAGGCCGGATGTGATTATTGCCATTCGATTAATTGGTTGGCCGTGGTTTCTTTTGGTGGGCAACTCCAATTATATAAATAGTGTCCAATGAATAGCCAGACAATAATAAAAAACGTACAGAATGAAGACATGTTTATTTTTTTGCAGTTAGGTCTTTAGTACTCTCGATGATCATGCTTTCAGGGAAGGGAACCCTATATTCCTTTTTTCAGTAACAATAGACATGTTTCCACGACGTCTGAGTTTTATCAGTTTTATCAAGTGAAGCCAGCAATGTGTGTTTAGTTCAGGTGAATGGAATGCAAGGTCATCTGCCTTACACCCTGCCTTCCCTTTTCAGCAGGTATTGTTGTGTGCCACAAAATGGCCATTGAAAATATCACAATAAAGTTTCATTTGAATACGCCCTGTAAGACCTGTGGGCTGGCTAAATTAGAAATCATCATAACTTGACACATTTGACCTATTTCATTGGCTGTTGACAAAAAGTGACCAATTAAATTATGGGAAAAAGACAAATGCCTCATTTTAAAATGATGTGCCCAATAGAGCAACGAGATTATATTTGACATATGACGTTGGGCACACCTTTAAAAAAAATTTGGTAGTGTAGGCCTATCCTATTCATCACCCAGCATTCTTTGGTTGTAGTAATTTTTTTAAAGGACTTTGTAAAAACGCAGCCAGTAAACATTGTAAACATAAATCCCTTCAGTTACAGTAACTATATCATTAACCCGTTATTACCTTTAAGCAGCTATAACTGTCATTTAGACAGACCAGCTTGGTGCAATAAGTAGATACATCCTAATTTTTGTAATAATGATGTTTAAATATATTACAGCAGGACTTAAAAGCCCTGGTGAAGATCAAAGATTAATTTATGTGTCCAAAAAATGGTTCCACAGCTATTATATAAATATATACTTTTGTGTTTGTGTACAAGGAAACATTTCTTACTCCACATATTTCTTCAATATCCATTTTTCTTGGCTTTCATGAGATAAGCCCCATTATTCAGTGCATCCATATCTTGTAAGCTTCAATAGTCTTGTTCATTGTGAAAAAAAAAACAACTGTATATACTGAATGTGTCCTGTTAAGAAGTTGCAGGGAGGTGGTTCATGTGGCTTTGTCACTTAATGTTTTAAGTGCATCATAGAAGTTTTTAAAATTGCTGGTGTCTGCAAATATTTCTTCATTCTTGATTAGAAACTGGCTTCACAGCATGTGGGGCATTCCCATAAATGCTCTGCCCTCCATGCCAGCGTATGTAGACTCGGGAGTCCTGGTCAGGCGTTGATTGTGTGATCTTCGGGACTTTAAAAAAAATTTACTTTTCCTTCCATCACCTCTAGATACTCCCATTTCTAACATTCTCTGTATGTGTACGTTCTCAGCCTCATTGACATCATCTGCATCTTCAAATGAATTTATTACTGCCTTCATTAAGTCTGCTTTATCTCTTCTCAGCAATGTTCTGACTATCACTGCATTGCCTGCCAATAAGTCAGCTCTCGTTTCCTCTGACCCCAATTTGACCAGAGCAAATTATCCATATAATTCTCTGGACAATTGAGTTATTCAATAATTCCCACAATTCTTTTCTCAGCATGTACATTTCTATTTTGTGCGGCATGTTTTGGGAGTCTGTATTACCGAGTGTATTGATGTATTAGTTATCAACCAATTAAGTGCTGCTGTAACTCCCTCTCTCCATCCTCATGCTCGATGTGACAGCGGAGTATGCTGAAGATTTCTCAACCAGCTTCACACCGTTTCTGTAGGCAACAAAACTCCAACTGCTTTTATTTGTATTTCTGTTAACGGAACCCTCTGTGTATATAATTATGTCTTGTGGTTTCGAGTGTAGCTGGGCGAGTTCATGCACTGTAACCTGGGCCTTGATATCTATCCATTTTTGACATGCTTTATCTAGTTGTAAATCTAGCAAATCTTTGTATCTTTGCTTTTTTACTCAGCCATGAGCCCCTCATATGGCATAGTTTATTTTGCATTTGCTGTTGAGTACATCTTTTTTTTTAGACGTTATCATCAGCTTTTGGAACTGCGGTGATAGCTGCATGAAGCTCATCATAGAACTTATCTTTAACTTCTTCTGGATTTGATAGCGTTCGTGTATAGGCACTGATGATTGTTGCATATTTCTTACCAGAGAGCAGGGGGACTTTTATTGTCATAAGGTGATCATTTATTGCCTTTGGTAGACCTGCTAGTTTGCCAACAAATGCTGTTTTAATAGCAAAGTCTACTCCTGCTTCATGTCTTTCCTTAATTCCTCTTCTGCTCCAAAAGAATGTATAGCCTGCACCTCTTTCGCAGAGCTTACAGACTCCAGCAAGATGCGTTTCAGTCAGAACGTTATGTCAATATTGTACCTTGCTAATTCGTTCCCAATCAGAGTTGTTCATCGAACAGGTCTATTTGTGTGTGAGTCATTGTTGAGAAGTGTACTACATTTCATGTTCCTAGAGTCAGTGGGAAAACCGTTTCCCTTTGGGTGAATTTTCGTGGATGTAAAAATGACTTGCACTGGGGATTTTGATTTAAGTGAGGAGTTATGCAAAGTATCGGACCTCACTCTCGTATCTGACCTTATTTCAAACCAATGGCAAGCAAGTTGAGATAATTGGAAGTGAAGTTTGATGCAGTGGATGGTCATGGTTTTCTACATGTCTCACCAAGCCCGATGTGGTCCACACCATGCTGCTGATGTTCGCCTAATTTCCCGGTGGGACGATAAACTATTGTACCTCATATGCGTAAATTCACAGAATATATGTATAATGGTTACGTATAATGGTTGACAAGACCATCATGCATTTTGAGACAGTTTCAGCTGGATGTCATTAGAACATGGATAATCAAAACTATTACAAATGGTAGTTTCTGTCAAGGAACATAACCAGTAAGGAACCTGGCATGCCACTTGTACTGGATGTACAACCTATAGTACTTCATTGTATGAGATGAAGAAAATAAAGTCCCTTGACAGTCACAAAAAAAAATGTACCGGTGTAGTATGAGAATAATATGCTAAAAATATGGTTTAATTGAGGCTAATTCACTTGTTCGTGTTTCTTGGTATCAATCATACATGCTAGTATGATCTCTCTTTGTGATTTGAGCCATATTGCATATAATATATATATTACAGTAACATAGCTGCAATATTTTGTGGCCAGACATATCCAATTTCATAAATATTTTTTGATGAATGATCAAACCTTATTAAAATTTAAAAAAAACATGTTTAATTGTTGAATATAAATAACCCAAACAGGACCGACATGTTGACAATTGTATTGGTTCTTTGTTTTATTGTTATTTTATTATTTTATATTGACAGTTTTCTTCAGTAACCTATTTACCTTATTTGCATTTACCACTGATTAATTGTTGACATTTTATTTTACTGTTTTCATATACTAAAGAGTATATCTGTTTACAAGTACATTATAGAGGACATAATATGGTTTTTTATTTTGTGCTTTGTGACCTAGCATTTTGGTTTCAAAATGCTTTTTAAAAAAAAATAATTTATGATGACAGTTTATAAAAATGTGAAACTTACCGGGTATTTGTGAAAAGAAATAATTGTGAACATGTTCTTTTCTTTTGTTTCATTGCAATGGATATATTTTTACAATGACATTTTATAGCATACCATATGGCCATGGCATTGACAGCTGTGTTGTAGTGAAACATTTACAAAACCAGTTATTGCAGTTAATCTTTGTTGCTGAGATAGCATTTAGGGGATGCCCATAAATTACATCAGAAATTGGGGGGGGGGACATGGGAGGGGTGTCTGAAAAAGTTTGACAGTTGTTAACCTGGCAGAGTTCATGAAAAGTTTGACAGTTGTTGACCTGGCAGAGTTCATGAAAAGTTTGACAGTTGTTGACCCAGTAGAGTTCATGAAAAGTTTGACAGTTGTTGACCTGGCAGAGTTCATGAAAAGTTTGACAGTTGTTGACCTGGCAGAGTTCATGAAAAGTTTGACAGTTGTTGACCCAGTAGAGTTCATGAAAAGTTTGACAGTTGTTGATCTGGCAGAGTTCATGAAAAGTTTGACAGTTGTTGACCCAGTTGAGTTCATGAAAAGTTTGACAGTTGTTGACCTGGCAGAGTTCATGAAAAGTTTGACAGTTGTTGACCTGGCAGAGTTCATGAAAAGTTTGACAGTTGTTGACCCAGTAGAGTTCATGAAAAGTGTGACAGTTGTTGATCCGGCAAAGTTAATGAAAATGTACATCAACAATGCTATATTTTATACATCAATTAAATTATATTTAAAAAATGTGTTACATAAATATAAGCATAAAAAAACTGGGCATATAGATCTTCATTCTTCTGTCTTGACAGTAGATCTTCATATAGTAGATCTTCATATCTATATAATAGATCTACTGACATAGATCTTAATTTTTCTGTCTTAGCACTTGATAGTAGATTGTAAATTCCAATTTTATAACTTAACAGGTTTTTATTAAAACTTCCTCCAAGAAGAATTGAAGAATTTTTGCCAGTGATTATTATGTTTTATTTAATTATGAAGAAGAAAATATAGCTAATATTTACACATCCTGTCATCAGCAACACATTGAGGGAGTCTCCCCAGTTTTTCTATTCTGTTGGTGTATGTATATAGGGCATTCTGGAGATATGATATTTTGGGGTAACTATTGACATGCTGAGGACTTGATCTCTGACAAGTGACGAGTATACATGAATCCAGGGTTCTCCCCATGAAACTAGAACCAAGACATTTAAGTACTAAGAAGTACAAAAACAAGTGTATCCCTCTTCCTTAAATTATTTCACAGAAATCAAGTGTATCACCCTTCCTTAAAGTATTTCACAGAAGTAAGTCAAGTGTACCCTCCCCCCCCCTTTCCCAGATGTACCTACATCCCTGCTTGTATAAAGAAAGCACACATTCATCCCATGAAGTTATTTTGAAAGTTGATAATGTAGTTCTTGTATCGTTTTATTTCTGTTTATTTTTTTTTTGGTTGGAAAAGGTGAAAACATTTTGCAGTAAATAAGCAATGTGGAAGAGGGGGGGAGGGAGGGAATCATATTGGTTAAATCAGGGATTGCTGGCTTTTATTTTTTTTGTAGCAGTATGGTCTGGAATGTAATTAGATTTATGTTTATGACGGTTCTTTTAAAAAAAAATTCAGTTGCTACCTTCTGACTATTTTGTAATGCAATTGATGGGGGAATTTTGTTAAGTGGACATTTTTGTTTAGAAATTGTTAAGGAAACTATTTTATTTGCAGTTCTTAAGATGTCTGATTTGCTTGAATTTGATAGAAGGCTAATTTATTAAGTAGGTTCTTTAGGGAGTTATAGTGTTAAAATGTTAATTGTGGCTGAGAATTTAGTATATCAGCTGTAGCCACATATATAATATGTTATTGTTACTTTTTTAAAAATACGTGAAACTGTGTCTTTAACGCACATCTTCAAATATGATAGACTGGTGACACATCTGTTACATATATAAAACTGTTTCCTAAAATACCATTATTTAAAAATGACAATCAATATAAGGTACATTATTTCAAAATGTGCTACTTATAAATTGAGTAATATGCCTAGAAATTTTTGTGTGGATATTATGAACAATACAAGACAGTATTAGAGGCCGACCAACAAGAAAATGGACAGCAGACATACCCGAGTGTTTTAAAGATAACACTGTCAGAGGAGTTCAGAACAGCCATAAGAAAGTCAACATTCTGGAATTAATATATCACATGATATGACTAGCAAAATAATCTATTGTTATATATTTTTGTTGAAGCATGTAGTGTATAGGACATTGTTATACATTTTGTTGGAGCATGACCTGTATAAGACATCGTTATGCAACTTTTGTTGAATGTTTAGGCACCACTAGTCAATTACCAGTACAATGTGGATGATTGGCTTTCAAACCATATGTTAATTTAACTGAGTTATGTTGGTGGGCTCACCACAGAGCTGATAAATAAATTATCAATATTTTCAAAATGAAATTATTCCATTGTTTTAACATTACATATTGTGTTCCCTCTCTTTTATGCAGTTAATGACAATGTTGCTTTTACATTATTATTTGTAAGAATAAAAGTTGTTTTATTGTGCACTAACCAAATATTGAGTTCTATGTTTATATTTATGTGAACCTCTCAGTCAGCCAATCTCATATCATCAAGTGCCATCTCCGCAACAAAGGTTGCCTGTAATGGACCTCCATCATCCTCTGTATGTTGCCTTATTGTTGACTTCGACAGACTAACCTGTCCATCCCATTACACTTGCATCTCTGCTTACCTCTTGCTCACAACTCCCTACTCTACCCTCAAGTAAGGTCTTCAACAAGATGGCATGTCTTTTAATATCTCCAAAATATTTGTTTGATTTTTATTTCCTTAAATAGTTATGTTTTTTAATCCATCATTTGTGATTATGTGTCCAGCAATATTTGTTTCTATTTTTACTGTAACTGAAACAGTTCTTTGTTTTTTAGGTAATATATTTTTTCCAGAGTGTTCTCTCCCTTATGGATACTCTCAACTCTTGATTTTAAGCAACTGACCTGAGTCAAAAAATGTATCTTGGTCTGCTTCTTTTCTGCTTTTGCCATGAGGCAATTCCATTACTAATTTATTCTAATGTTGTTGTGTTTCATAAGTGCATACTTTTTTACATCTGTTTGAGGAGGGGGGAGGGTGTGAAGGAAACACCTACGGATTTATCTGGGTATTGTAATAAAATACTGGTTCATAATAATAATAATAATAAATAAGAAATAACTAATATGTTTCACTATTTGATCCAAAAATGTAGCTAGTTTTCTAGACAGTAGACAACTTTCTTTCACTTTCCATGGTCACATGTCTTGATTCATCTGTTCTCTGTTCATTGTACTCAACCTTCAACCTGTTGTAGTATCTCATCTCCAAATAAGCTATTCTCATTGAAAGTGTTTTAAATGTCCATATTTCACAGCCATATATTTTGACTGGGAATACACCTGTTCTAATCAGGTGTAGCTTAGATTTCTCTGCTGTTGGTTTTTAAAAATGTGTGTTAGTTTATATACACACTAAACAAATTTGATCACTGACATAAAATAAAATTTTTCCATGACACAATACCATTACATTCTCCACACTACGTTCTGCAAATCTGCAGGAGTTTGTGAATGAATGCAGAACTACATTTTTAGAAGGATTATATGCTAGAAAAGGTGCGTAATACACAGTTTTTATATTGTAAATTAGAGCCCACTATTATCTAGTTCTCATGAAGATCAGATGTTTAACACATGAACATAAATATACCTAAATTAATGGGCATATATTTCACTTTGGCCTGGAGCCTAAAGCAAGTATACCAACAGAAAACATGCAGCGTACTTCTCCATCACTGAATGTGGGCAGTGAATAGAGTTGTCTGAATGCAGGCAAAGCTCCAAGTTTTAAACACTTAGAATAAATATACATTCAGGGGAATATATGCTTTATGGAATTCACACCTCCGTGCCCTCTCGCAGTAACCGCTCCTTGGCTCGGAGCTCCGAGTGATCCGGTGAGCTGTCTGCATGCAAATCAGGTACGTGAAATGAAAAAAATTTGTGATGGTGCTCAGATTCATCATCACCCAGTGTTTCTGGTGTGATGTCATCTTCTGTGATTTCTGGTCTTGATTCTGCTTCATAGCCAGAGTCACCATTTCCTTCTGCACCGCTGGTCATGTGACTAGATCCTAGTGGAGAATGTGAACCCTCCAGTGTGTCAGTTTTCTGGAATGATAAATGCAGATTTGTCTCAACATTTCATTTGTAGTTGTTACCCTTTATCATTCTATATCTCAACATTTCATCTGACATGGAAGCCATAGTTGTTACCCTTTATCATTCTATATCTCAACATATATTTGAGAGAAATTGCTGAAACTCAGAATAGAAACTTTAACTGATTATGACAATAAGGATACATTTTCTTAGTGGAAACAAGTAGATTTTATTTTAACTACCACTTATCACCTGTGTGTAGCCAGTTCCAAGATGGGAGCAAAGAATAGCAACAATGTTTACCTTCCATGCATGTCATACATGGCATGACTAAGGAGGTTATGGGGTGGAGTTATGCCACTCCATATAGGGTCAAAGTGACCAAAGCTATGCTGAAGTTGGTATATCAGGCTGAAAGGCACAGAAATCGCAGTAATGCTGTAAACCATGACACAGTGCAATCCGTTCTCTTGACTATATCCTGCTACTCTGCAGGAGTTTGAGAAGACAGGAAAATAAGAATATTTTGTGCTTATTTTGGGTATACAACATAATAAAGATGAACAATTTAATAATGTTGACATGATCTTATAAATGCTAATAAAGTGCACATAAAAATATTAATTTGAAGGTCTTTTCTTGGTTTTTGTACAATTTGCACGATTGCTCAAGTTTAAGAGAATTAGGTAGTTACTTCCAGAGTTAACATCTCACTAGTTTGATCTAGATTATATGTGAGCAACCTTTCTGGGAGGGGGGGGGGTCAATGGATTAGATTGAGTTTATTTAAAACGTATAGGAAGGGGCCAAAAACATGTTTTTTTTAGTCCCTAGGAGATCCAGGTAGTTTCTAAGCTCAAGTTCCTGGGTCATCCAGTTAGTGTTTCCAGAGCTCAAGTCCTGGGTGATCCAGTTCCTGAGTGATTCAGTGTTTCCAGTGCTGAAATTTCTGGGTGATCCAGTTAGTTTTTCCAGAGCTTAAGTTCCTGAGTGATCCAGTTAGTGTTTCCAGAGCTCAAGTCTCTGATTAATCCAGTTAGTGTTTCCTGATCTTGTCCCTGGGTGATCCAGTTAGTGATCCGTAGCCATCATAGACATGCTCTGTAACTCACTCAAACTTGATAATGCTTTGAAATCTGACCATTTACATTGTATTAGTGATTCCTAAATACTCAACAATAGTTGAGTGACAACAGTCTGTACAGGATACACTTCAATTATGTACTCTCAATCAGTCACAGGATACACTACAATTTTGTTTTCTCAGTCAAATTGTTTATTATTATTATGGGACACCAGCTGAGCTATAAAAAAACTTTGTCACAGACTTTAAAAACTGTGAAAGCTGAGATATTTAATTGTTGAGATATGAGAGCAAAGATAGCAGAGAACCTTGTCATTATTTGTGCATTTGTTACTTAATATTGCAGCTTATAAGTTCACAGACAAAACAACATTGGAAATTTTACAAATGTAAATAGAATATCAATTTAATTTTGAAATATGTGTTGTTTGTTATCCTGAAAAAGTGTGCTCTACTCCTTTCGTTTACGTGGAATATGATTGTATCTGGTTTCTTCTATAAACTTGACTGTGTTTTGTAACTCATACAGAGGTATGTAGAGTTTTTCTTCCACTGTTGTTTCTTTGGTTCAGTGTATTTGCTTCAGCATTTCATATTCTGTTCCTTCTGGAAAAATGTTCTCTTCTGTCTGAGGTGTCTGTCCACTAACTGTATTGCCAAACGTGAACTTTGTGCACATGAAGCTATGGAGTTGAGTAGTCTTGTTCTAAAGTATAGAATGATAACTTTATCTGAGTGGTCTGTTCATAATTTGGTAGTCATCTTGTATTGGCTTTCTAATTGCTTTAATCATCTGTTTATTTTGAAGGTATGCAATTAGCACATATGGTTGATCATCAGAAGTACCCTCCTTAGCCAGACAATCTGCTTTCTCATTTAATAGGTATTCCACAATACAATTTTATCCACAGAATAGCTACTTGACAATGATGGCTTCACTTAGTCAGGTCAATAGTATTTGCAAGTCTGGTAGTTTTCTGGACTGGATTGCTTGGAGTTCTATTTTTGGATCTATTAGGAGTACTACAGGCTGTGAACCAAGGAACTCAGCAATTTTTCAGTTGCTTCCTTGATTGGCTGGTATCTGCTTTGTAGTTATGACATAATTTCCCAGCTGGTACTGTAATTGTATCCCTAACATAGTTTGGGTACTTTATATATATATATATATATATATATATACATAAACAAATACACACATATTTCTTTCTCCATTTTTCATTGCATTCTCTGTAAAATATTTCCAGTCATATAACTTCAGATAATCAAAGTACATATACTCTTCAAGGACATAATATTACCAAGTCTTGTATATTTTGGGTGTACGTATGGAACATATATAATACAAATAACATTGTTTGATGAGGAGATGTTCTGTATCAAGTAAAATCATATTTAAATCATCAGTGGCATAGTGAACTCTTTCTATCTCAGTAAACTTGTGATATGATGAATCTTTCTACCCCAAGTATTCATCACATTGATCCCTTACACTCAAAATTAAACCAAACTACTCCATGAAATCTTACAAGTTAGTTTGTTTCACTTCCTGTGTGAATGTAGTTTGACACATTTTTATTAACAAAAATAATGTCAAAAATGTTCTTTCAATTAGTCCTAAGTTCACATATTCCTAGTACTAGTGTAAATGTATTTACTTATGATTAATGTTAGTGATACAGTCATACTGTAAGAGAGGTGATGTAGCTAATACTGGAGATAAGAGAATGTGTAGAACTAATACACACAGGACAGCTATATAGCATAAATCAAATATCTAAGATCTATATTTTAAAATGTAATTAACCAGTTGTTTTCAGTGAGCACTTTTCCTTCTTCTCTGTTCATTTGTCACTCTCTCCTACTGATATAAGCAAGATTTGTCAAACTCTCTCCTACTGATATAAGCAAGATTTGTCAAACTCTCTCCTACTGATATAAGCAAGATTTGTCAAACTCTCTCCTACTGATATAAGCAAGATTTGTCAAACTCTCTCCTACTGATATAAGCAAGATTTGTCAAACTCTCTCCTACTGATATAAGCAAGATTTGTCAAACTCTCTCCTACTGATATAAGCAAGATTTGTCAAACTCTCTCCTACTGATATAAGCAAGATTTGTCAAACTCTCTCCTACTGATATAAGCAAGATTTGTCAAACTCTCTACTACGGAAGACTCTACTACTGATATAAGCAAGATACTGCCTTGCAGATGCCATCAGGAGATGGAAAGGCTATGGGAGACATCCCAAACATAAAAACACAGTCTGCCGAAGACTAGAACAATAAAGAAGGGAATGTACACAAATTATAACTAAAAGTTATTTCAAAGTAAGAAAAGTGAAAATACAAGTTTGTGTATGATTGCTGTCTTGTCACACAATACAATTGGAGAGTTCTTCAAAACAACTGTGGGAGTTCGACAGGGATGCGTAATGTCCCCAGTACTTTTTAACATATACTTAGAGCACATCATACAAGAAACATTGCATGACTACAACACGTCTATATCGATCGGAGGTCACCCTATTTGCAACTTGCGTTTCGCTGATGATATTGATCTTATAGCTGGGTCAGAACAATCATTGCAAGAATTAACATCAAAGTTAGAAAAAGTTACCAGCAAGTACGGAATGGAAATCAATTCAGATAAGAGCAAAATTTTGGTAAACAGCAGAGACACAGAAAACCAGACTAATATCATGATGAATGGACACAAGCTTGAAGAGGTGAATACCTTCAAATACCTCGGATCCAGTATATGCAGCGATGGTAAATGCAAAGCAGAACTAAAAATAAGGCTGGAGATGGCTTTAGCGTCATTGTCAAGGCTAACTGTGATTTGGAAAAGCAACATCAGTGTTGGAGTGAAAATCAAACTGTATAGGTCGCTGGTGCTTTCTGTTGTGTTGTATGGTTGTGAGAGTTGGACACTCACTGCGGACATGGAGAGAAGATTACAGGCTTTCGAGTATAAATGCTACAGAAGAATTCTACGAATTTCCTATAGGGAACATAAGACCAATGTGTACGTAAGAAATAAAGTAGAGATGTGTGCAGGTGTCCAGGAGCCATTGCTTTCAATAGTGAAATGACGAAAACTAGCATGGTTCGGACATGTATGCAGGCACGATTCCTTGTCAAAAACAATACTGCAGGGAACTGTCGAGGGTGGAAGAAGCAGAGGAGGACAAATAAAGACATGGACAGACAACATCAAGGAATGGACAGGGCTAGATATTTCCACACTCATCCGCATCGCTGACGATAGAATTCGCTGGAGGACTCTGTGTGCTGAAGCATCCAATGTGGTACCCCTACGACCCTGAAGGGTTATGGGTTTATTGATTGATTGATTGATGATTGCTAATAGCCTAGCCAACAGTTTGTGAAGGTCACTGAAAAATATGGACATAATACCATGTTGTGTGCTGCAGAATTCTGGAGGGAATGAAATGCCTAGACTATCAGTTTTCTACTCGAATTGTTACAGAAAAATATTCTGTCAGACAAAATTACCGAAATTTTTTGCTAGGCCTCAAAGGGTAGTAAAGAATAGTAACACTGTTTACATTCTGTTCATGTTGAAAGATGTGACTAAGACGGTTTATGGGTGGAGTTGACTGGACCATCACATACAGGGTCAAAGTGTCCCAGCAGCCATGCTGAAGTCGAATGTGTTATGCTGAAAGGCACAGATACCGCAACTAAACTGTAAACCATGACACAACACACTTTGCTCTCCAGACTGCTTCCTGCTAATCTGAAGGAGCATGAGAATGAATGCAGAAGAAGAAGAAAAAATCAATAATCAGGAGCTGATAACTAGGAGTAATCTGAATGATATGTAGACCAATGTTGTGTCATGTGATGTATTCTTTCCAGAATGTTGTCTTCCCAATGAACTCTCTAAACCCCTCTCTGTCTTGGGTGATGCATTTTCCAATGATGTATTCATGTTATCTTTCATCAGTCGAACATTTTCTTTGTCTGCCCTTTCTCTTCTTCCCATGTACTCTGCCCTCCATTATTTGTCTTTCTAAACAGTTGTGTCTCTTTATATGATCAAACAGGTGTAATTTTCTTTTTGTTATTGTGCTTAGTAACCAACACTCTGGAATCTTCAATGTGTTTTTAATATCTGAGTTTCTCTTTTTTTCCTTCCATGATATTCTAAATATCTTTCTGTAGCATTTCATCTTGAAGGCGTTGATCTTCTTTGCCGCTGTTTTACTTAGGGTCCATGTTTCACAGCCGTATGTTACAACCGGAAAGATAAAAGTTTGTAACATTAGCAATTTCGTTTCTATTTTGTTGTTTTTCCATATTTTTTTCAACCATGTTATTTTACAATATGCCATTGCCAATCTCTTCCTTATTTCTGTCATGGAGTATCCTGCACTGGTGATGTTTGCTCCTAAGTATTCAAATTTATCCACACATTCTATCTTGGTATTGTCTATTCTGATTTTTGGTTGTTGTGTTGTTATATCTGTTGACATGATTTGTGTGTGTTTAAATACAAGTTGTATAATTCGCTATATTTCTTTATGTTCTTGACTAGTTGTTCCAATTTCTTATATTATTTGAAAGACCAATGTTACAAAATAAAATTGGATTGCAAAGATGACCTCAGAGGTGACAGATGACCTCACAAGACTTTCCTTGATATGGACACTGGAAGGCAAAATTAAGAACAAGAAAGGGAAATTATATGATGATGAACTGCAGAGGTGGAGATGAAGATGGACCAGAGCTTTAGGTATGCTTCAAGGTATGACCGTTGGTTGAGCTTCTTCTTCTTCTTCTTTCGTTTGCTAATAATGTCTATATCATGCTAATAACATGCAGTGTTGTTTCTTGTATAAATTGGACAGTGTTTTCTGTTTCTTATATTGTACCATAAAGTTTAACATTCATTGGTGTATCAGAAGGCCAGTATGTACACCTTAATGTGTCATAAGTTTACACATTCTTGAAAGATATGTTCTGAAGTCTGGTTGGCTTGTCCACAATTACACTTTGCTGTTGTGCCAATTTTAAATTTTGTATACATATGGCTGTTTAGTCTATTGTATCCAGTTCTGAGTTGAAATATGATGACCTGTTCTTGTCTGTTAAGTTGGCGCAGGCACGCTGGGCAGGCCATCTTGTGCGCATGGAGAACTCGCGATTGCCAAAACAAATATATTATGGAGAACTCAAGGCAGGATTTCGAAAAGCTGGTGGACAGAAAAAGCGTTTCAAAGACACGCTCAAGTCATCCTTGAAACATCTTAACATTGACGTAGGTGCTTGGGAGAGCCTCGCTCAGGATAGAACGGCTTGGCGTTACAGCATTAGAACGGGAGCACTAGCGGCAGAAGAATTCAGACAAGAAACTGCAAGACAGAAGCGGACACGTAGAAAAGAAAAAACATCTCAACCTCACACAGATACCTTCTATTGTTGTCAATTCTGTAAAAGAACATTTTGTGCGCGCATTGGACTTGCTAGTCATTTAAAAATGCACTATTAACTTTATTATTTTATTATTTATTGTTATTATTATTATGGTTGAGTTTTTGGTCATCGTCGATCACGACGGACGAACATCATCATCAGGTGGTAGTCTTCCCGTGGAGGTAAGTTAGGCTTTCGTTGTGCTTTTATCATAGATTTCTTTTGGTGATAGCTGATTGTTGGCTGAGCAAGGTGAAGAGGTTGTCTTTCAAGTTGTCACTTGGCATATAATAGTTATAGGGGCAGACTCTAGTTACAAGGGTTAAAGATAAGCAGAGTTATGAGTATCAGTATCATATAAATGCTTAGCTGCTTAGTCAGTGGTTGAAAAAAAAAAACATCTGACTACTGTTGCCTTTGCACTCAGTAGTTATGGCACCATTCCTTGACTTCTAAAGAGCATCAGCCCTAATAATATACTTCCTGGTGGATGGGGTGAATCACAGGAGTAACTTTTATTTAAAACCACGAATAATGAGTTAAATCAAAACCTAGATCTACTAGTTGATGAGCGAGTGACTTATTACTGCATTCCTGTGACTCCCAATCATGTTAAGGAAAGACAAAGTTTTATTTGTGCTGGGTGTCTGGACTTGCCGAGGCTGTCATTAGGGATCTGGGGCTTGCCAAGGCTTTAATTGGGGGCCTCAGACCTGCTGAGACTGGCATTGGGGGTTCTGAGACCTGATGAGGCTGGCATTTTTATAGTTTTATTTGTTAATGGAGGTCTGGGATGTGCAGAGGCTAACATTTTTCTAGTTCCATTTGTCATTGGGTGTCTAAGACCTACCAAGGCTGGCATTTTTCTAGTTTACTGTACATTTCAGTGCATTTATTTTGTGTGAATGTAACACATCTACTGTTGTGAGCTGCTATGTTTGAGATTGGTCCTCTAAAATTTCTGTATGACTGGCATATCTATGAATTGCTGTGGGAGATAAGAAACACAGACCGTACAGATTCTAATAGTGGAAATAGATGCTGTAATATACTTTACATAAAAAATGAACACTAATGGGTAGTGCTGAGTTTAGTTTAAAAAAACCAACATTTTATAAGCAAAAAAATCCCTGCAGTTTTTATGAAGCATTGTTATAACAAGGTCCGATTTACTCTATTATTAGGGAACACTATAAACAAACCTGGTAGCTATCACCACCATAACTGGATGGTTGTCTGGAAAAGCTGCTTAAGGTGGACTCCTCAAGCTCATCAGGAATTGGCGGTAACAAAGGTGTGTTAAAAAATATGATGTCATCCTAAAAATGTAGTAAAATATATGGATGGGGGAATACTTAGTAAGGGATGAGAAAATAAATTGGAAAGAAAATAAAAAGAATGATTAAAAGTTGTATTGTGTACAAATAACATGCAAAGCTGTATTAGAAAATGCATTCAACACATAAGTATAGGCCTACATATAGAAGAGATTCTCTTGATGAAGATGCTAAACATTATAGAACATATGTATAGATTGAATAATATAGATTTGTAAGTAGTCATTGAAATGAAAGAACTAACACCAAAAATAAATTATTAGGAAAGTATCCAGTCATCAAATTTAATAAAAATGGAAATATTGTAAAACACTCACAACCAATGTTCCCTCTCAGCTGCATATTAGTAAGTGGTGTGCAGCAGTTTGAAAATTACATGTACACATTTCGACACCACATAAATTGAGTTAGTTTTGTTTAAATGAGGATTTGCCATTAAATTATATGTCTACTGACTTTCAGCATAATAATTTTTTCATTCAGATAAAGTATATGCCAGTTTTGTGATCCTTATCTCATACATTTCTTGAGTAAAAAAATTGTTACAAAAGTGTACATATGTTAGGCAACAGTTACAAAAGTGTACATATGTTAGGCAACAGTTACAATTTAAAGTCACAAATGATACTTCAGAGAATGTTTTGCTTACACAGAAATGATAAAATGTTTTTGGAGGGAACATTGCTTACAACACCATAAGAATACAATTAAATATCATTATAACAACTTAGTCTGGACTGATGAAATATGTATGTAATAACAGAAATTTGGATGCAGTGCAAACAATAATGAATATAATTTGGGATTTTGTAAAATCTTGCTAAATAGGGAAATTTGTTATAAAAGGATGTGCTATAGAGGGATTTCACTGTATACTAACAACAATAAAATGTGAATTAATAAAGAAGCAAATCTCCTGGTACACATTTGGATAACAGACCTACCATTCACATTTTTATACAATTTGCGGCAATCCAAAATTTTGTTAAATTTTGTGACATCACTGAATGCCAGCACAGTTCTAGATAAAAAATGACTACCATAAGTTTCTTAAGCCTATTTGCAACTGATAGAGATGCAGTACGTATGTTACAGAAACGAGAACTGCTCCTGGATGCACATAAGCCTATGCATGCAGTGCCATCCTATGACCTTATATCGCCAAATGAAAAGCTACTTGGCAGAGTTCATGCAGTGATCTAGGCTGCAGATCAATGTCTAATCCTTCTAAAAATATGTCTTTTTCTACCTCTTAATAAATATCCCCCTTTCCCTGTCATTAACAAAATAAATATTTCCATGTCTGATGGAAAAATATAGACACGGAAATAATTGATAAAAACGTGAAGAACACAGATTTGCATTCCCCTTTTAATTCAATTTATTTCACTTTCTGCAAAAAAGGTAAATTCGTTTACCAAACATGAACCAATCTGCCTTAAAAAAACTAACAACAATAAAAAAATATACGAATCAATAAAGTAGCAAAACTCCATAAAAAAACTTAAGTAGGCCTATAGCTTCAACATGAAACAGAATTGATTTTTAATATTCAGTTTTAAAAAAGTGCATATAGTTCAAGAAAAGACATATCATTCAATAACTTCCATGAATATTTAAAAGCAAAATGTCTGATTTAAGCACAGGTGACTTTCTGTTAAAATTGTAAATGTGTCACTGTATGCTCCATTCAAAGACATCAAGTATTGAACTATCAGTAACCAAATTATAATAAATACAGAGAATAACTATGACTGATTATGTAACAGCACAATACATAATGAAACATAATACTATCCTGTTGGTATTAAGCATGGATCCTATTAAAATACAGTATGTTTACCTGAGCACTAATATTAAAATATAGTAGGTTTACCTGAGTACTAATATTAAAATATAGTAGGTTTACCTGAGCACTAATATTAAAATATAGTAGGTTTACCTGAGTACTAATATTAAAATATAGTAGGTTTACCTGAGTACTAATATTAAAATATAGTAGGTTTACCTGAGTACTAATATTAAAATATAGTAGGTTTACCTGAGCACTAATATTAAAATATAGCAGGATTACCCGAGCACTAATATTAAAATGTACTTCCCATACCTGTCATCCTGTGAAAGTACTCTTTTACAATGTAACCTTTCAACGTTGTTTCAACCTTACATCATTGATGTAACCATTTTCAGAATGAAACCTTTCCTGGCATTGTATAGGTGTTGTAAGTGAGGATCTACAAGTCATTTTCTCAAGTCCATCATATGGATTTTCAAATTGATGTCAGTATTACTAAAAGTACAATTCAAAATGAAAATCCACAATAAGAATTATATATCTTTTTCGTTGTTGATTTGTCATTGCTGTCTTGAATGATTAGTAAAATAAATTACAGGTAGTCTTATATGATCTGTTTTGTTAGGTTTTCCCTGTATTTGTAAAGTTTCTTAATGACTTCATGGATCATTTGTGTTGTATATCATCTTAATAGGTTGACAGCTAAGATTATCCCATTATTCACAGGTTGACAGGTAAGACTATGCCATTATTAACAGTTTACAGGTAAGACCATCTCCTTATTCACAGGCTGACAGAGTAATTTTATGTTTCTTTCCATCCCCAGAGTAAAATAATAAAATGTGTCAGAAATTATTTAGAACATTTTAATAACTTGTTATGATTCTTGTTATTATGATTGCAGTTATCTGTTTTTATTTGATCTGATCTATACATATAAAGATTTATATTCAATAACTATTTGCTGTGATATTTTCATAGCCAAAAATCCTGTTAAATAATAACATTTTAAAACAGAATTATACATGTATAGGAACCATGCTTATCATATCATATGAACACACATGAATTTCTGAGATACTTCATAAACAGAACACTCACGTTCTTGATAGGACTGGTAGTGTCTGCTTGAGGGTCCCACTCTAATTCTCCCTCACCATGGCTTCTTCCAAAGATGACTGTGGAACCTAAACAATGTCAGTGTTAAATTAATATTTCATAGTTTAACAAACTTAAATAGTATCAGTGATAAAACAGATCAGAATAAGTTGTAATTCTACACCTCAGAATGGGACACAACCGACTCTGCAGTCACATGTACACAAAATTTAAGATTGGCAACACAGCTATGTTATACATGTAGACAGGCAGCACAGAGTGCCAAACATGTGAACGAAAGAAGAAGTGATAAAACAATGTTTCATAGTTTCACAAACTTAATAAAATGTAAAAGTATGTCCCATGGCAGCAGCCATGTAACTTCATGTACTAAGCCGCAGAAACTATTAGGCGGGGTGGCCAGTTCCCTTTCTTGCTGTCTTTGCCTCCCCTAACTCATGTGTCATGGAATTCATTTAAATCTGAGTTGACTGGAGGAGTGGTCGTGTCAAGCAAGAAATGACAACCAAAATTTTTTTGTCTGGACGTAATTTCAAACCTGCCATGCTTTATTGGTGATAGCGAGCAAGCTGCTCTCTATCAACTAGGCTACCGCACTTCCATTACATACTGTCAGTGATAAAACAATGTTTCATAGTTTCACAAACTTAAATAGTGTTAGTGATAAAACAATGTTTCATAGTTTCACAAACTTAACATAAATAACAAGGATGAGAATGCAATGAATTCATTTAAAGTTAGGAAAACTCTCATTAATAATAACCATCCATCATAGATGATGATGATGATAACAATTTCAGACTTGTGTTGTTGCATCTCTCTGGTGTGTGCAAAAATTACTTAAAAGTCCAATCTGTAATAGAATCCCCTGCTTCATTTGGTACACATATGATCAGAATTGGGAGTGTGTGTTTGTTTTTCTGAATTTTCAGACATTACATTTTTCTCTGTGAATTTTTCTTCTAAGTGATGCAAGTACCTGTGCTGTGTGGCAACCTGGTCAGGTAGTCTAGGGGTGTGTGCAACCTGGTCAAGTAGGCTGTGACTTAGAAATTAGATGTTTCTAAGTGATGCAAGTACCTGTGCTGGCATTGTTTTATCACACTGAGGCAGTATAAGCAACAGACTCCCATGATGTGGCATCCATTTATGAACTCTTTAGTGACACTTCACATGGCAAAGATACTAAAAATAGTAGTAATTAACACCATTCAACTGACAATAAAAGTTAAGACTTGTTTCCTCAAGACTTTTTTCTGACATTTTGGAGAATCATGACAGAATAGTGTGTTTCTTCTCACGAATAGTAAATTTACAATTGTAAACATAATTTCCAATTAAATTTCATAATGTAAAAGAAAATTGGATAAAGCAAACACAAAATTCAGATTTAAGAGTATGATGACGAAGTGTTCCTCCTTCGCAAGTGAAGATGAGCATGGCATGAAAAACAATAAATGCGATGAAAAACATAAATAATTATAATAAATTGGTAACTGTCTAATTTGGTTTGTGAGTTAGTAGATGTCTGATAAGTCCGATTCGTGCACGGAAAGTTCTATTGCAGTGTGTGCAGGAGTGCTGAAGGTTTGAGGTAGGAGAATTTTCGGATTTGTCCTTCCACTTATTGCACTTGTAGATTGCCTGCAGTGTTCTTTCTTTTTCAAATTTCGTGATGCCAGCAGTGATCTGGGTGTGTCAGGCTGAGCGATTAAGTGCTGTAGTCTCCCAGGAGCTAGGATAGATGTTGCAGTGCTTGAGAGAGTGCTTTAGGTGATCCTTGAAGCGCTTTTTCTGCTCTCCACTTGAACATTTATCTTCGCACAGCTCTCAATAGAATAATTTCTATGGAAGGCACTTGTCTGGCATATGGACGATGTGGCCAGTCCAACTGAGTTGGGACCTATTCAGCGGGGCTTAAGAGTATACATACTAGCAGGACCATAGATATAACTTTGTTAAGGAGGAGTGTGTGGCAACATGGTAAGGTGTCATGGGGTGTGTGCCAACCTGTTTAGATAGTCTAAGGGTGTGTGGCAACCTGGTCAGTTGGCCGTGTGGTGTGTGGTAAAGATAAGATTTTTATGTTGTGCTGGAAAATTGTTTAGTCCAATGGCTCACAGTTTGACCAAACCTGTGTGTGCTTGACCAAGCCTGTGTGTATTTGATCAAGCGTGTGTGTTTTACCCAGCCTGTGTGTGTTTGATCAAGCCCGTGAGTATTTGACCAAACCTGTGTATCTTTGACACATCCTGTGTGTATTTGACCCAGCCTATGTCAGTTTGCCCCAGCCTTTGTGAGTTTGATCCAGACTGTGTATTTTGACCTAGTCTTTGCCGCATGGTTTGTGTCTGTGGGTCTCACTAATGGCCCACTAGACAAACCACCCATGCAACAGAAAATCTTAGTAGATAACATGCCATTATATTGAAGTTATCTTCTTATAGAAGCTTCATGGCACATCATCTATACAATTATTCTTTTCATGCTTTTATTTTATTATTGCAATGTGTTTTATGCTTCATTTTTTTTGGGACAGAGTCAAAGATGTACTGCGCAGCACTGGGGAGGAGGAAACTGACAGCACTGTTTTTTCCTATGGCTGAGGCCCATCATAGAGGCATAATGACTCAGGACGCGGCAATCCTTTTGACTTTAACATTTGGTTGCATGCCTGGAGCAATAGAGAAATTCGGCATAACCAGTAGTCAATTGGTGGTGGGGAATGAACACAGTGAACCCTATCTTGGCTTAGTGGCTCAGGGCAGTGCATAGATTGAAACCTACCTTCCTGGTTGTGTGATAGTGTGATTTAGCTTTGGGGGAGAACATTCTTGAGAAAATTCACCATTTCTTCTTCTGTGTTTATTCTTAAACTTCTGTGGGTAGCAGTGATCATTCTCCAATCTGGGTAGCAGTGCTGGTTCTCTTTTCTTGTAGCAGGATGTAGTTGCTGGATCTCTGTTGTAGCAGGACAATATTCTTGCTACATTTCCAGCAGGATATAGTTCTTCAGAGTTAATTCTCAAACTCCCACTGATTCTCTCTTGTAGCAGGACAATGGTCCTATTGGATTTCTAGCAGGATATAGTCCAGAGAATGGAAATGTGCTGTGTTGCCATTTTATTTACGCCAATGCACAGACACATCCATCTTCATTGGAAATGTAGTTAAGAAATAGATTAGTGTCAAGATATAAAGTTTGGCTGTGATATCTACACCTTTTGACTTTTGTAAATCTGACTTCAGTATGACTTTTGGGTTGTTTTGAATTATAGCATGGGATTACAGCTGCAATTGACTAGCATTTGAAGAATATTATCTGTCGAAGATTATTATCTGTTGGAGATAACATTCTGGTATCAAGCTAAGAACTTCAATATGATTACAAAAGAAATACAAAAGGAATTAATCACTTGAATTCCTGGTGTGATGAGGAACAACAAGAAAGCTGCTATCAGATTGTTCTCACTAATCATACACACCACCAGAACAGAAACTCCAGCAGTGAAATTTAATGGAATAAACTTTTCTCGAATACCGTCATTGTGTTATCTGGGATTGATGTGTGATCTCTGCATCAGAGAAAATGTTTTAGTACACATAATAACACACACAAATCCCAGACATTTCACATCTTCATTACCCTGTTTCAAGCTTTACCTGTTGGATTTCAGTTTTTCTGCAGTGAGTTCATATTATTAGTTTTATACTTCATTGCTTGAATGTTGTCTCTGATTGTGTGGTTCCATTCTGTGTTTGCTCATCAATTTCTCTATAAAGATTATTGGTTAGAACATGACAATTCTACATATTGTTCAACGTAAAAGTGATATTTAACCCTTTTTATATTAAACAAAAAATATTTTCTGACTACTGTGTTAAAAAAATGGTTACATAATCTTTATACAATAAAAAATAGTAGAGACAAAAGTTTACCATTAGGAAGAGGCTGTTGTCGTCTCTCTAATTCTTCAAGTACCTCTGAGATGGATGAGGCTGGCCTCTGTTTGCGAGCATTATAGATTGGGCTTATATATTCTCCTTCATCATCAACTAGTGGCTAACAAAGACAGAAAATATCATAGATATTAACACACTCACACATTAT
The DNA here is from genome assembly GCA_034231615.1 of Meghimatium bilineatum. Lineage (NCBI taxonomy): Eukaryota > Metazoa > Mollusca > Gastropoda > Stylommatophora > Philomycidae > Meghimatium > Meghimatium bilineatum. The sequence goes on along the minus strand of CM067315.1, from coordinate 245,957 downwards.
CATAGATATTAACACACACACACATTATCATATATATTAACACACACACAGTATCATATATATTAACACACACACACACAGTATCATAGATATTAACACACACACAGTATCATAGATATTAACACACACACACATTATCATAGATATTAACACACACAGTATCATAGATATTAACACACACACACACACAGTATCATAGATATTAACACACACGCACGCACACACGCACGCACACAGACACACACACACACACACAGACACACACAGAGTATCATAGAATGACAGTCACATGCATCATGAAGTTTATTTGTGTGCAGTCTGGAAACAGTGCTGTGAAATGTCTTCTGTGTTTATTCACAAACTCCTGCAGATTAGCAGTATGTAGTCCAGAGAACAGAATGTGCTGTGTCATGGTTTACAGCAGTGCTATGATATCTGCACCTTTTGACCTAACACATCTGACTTCAGCATGGATTTTGGTCACTTTGACCCTATATCCCTATATGGGATGGGACAGCCAACTCCACTTCATAACCTCCTTAAACATCTTTTATGACATGGATAGGAGGAAAACAGTGTTGCTATTCTTTGCTGCCCTCTCGGGCCCTGGCAACACATGGACGATGAAATCACTGAAATATGGGAGTGTAAGCAAAACATAGAATAATGGTATGTAAGTGGTTGCATATAAGTTCCAGGGCTCTGTAAATACAACTGTTTAAGGAAGGATGCAAATGTTTGTTGCATTTAAGTTACAGGGCTCTGTAGATACAACTATAAAAGGAAAGGTGCAGAATTTTGTTCCAGGTTATTTGAGGTTGTTTTAATGACACATTCTCATTGGATGTCACTTTTATATAATAAGGATAAAAATTTGGTATTTTTTATGCACTTTGTATGGTATATTTTTTTTTAACCAAAGTGAGGGAATAGAACCCCCACCTCATACCTATTGCTCTGATAAGTTATATCATCGAAGGCTTACAACATTTTCCCCTTGCAAGCTAAGGTTGACGCTATAAGATCAATGACATTTATATATTGTAAAATATATTCTATTGCTAGAATGTGATCAGATATGATCAGAAAGCTAAAATATTACATGAAGACAAATTTCAGATTCATCATCACTGCTGTATTCACTGGTACAGATCTTCATGTATCTCCTTTTATACTATACTATATCTATAACTATAGCATAGATATATGCTAGACTATAACTCCAGTATCTTGTATCAGGATTATTGTTGACTCTCTGCCATATCAAGATGTTAAAACTGTCAATATTTTCTCACAGTCATCCTTGATCTCTCTTGCCTTCAATCTTGTCTGTTATAACTGTTCTCCAATCCTCCCTGTTTCATAATGTGTTCAAATGATAAAGATATTCTCTTTCTGATATAACCCTCATCTCGCATAGGACTGTTCAACATCTCCTCGTTAGTTTTTCGAGCTGTCCATGGTACTTGCAGCATCTATAAAACCATATCTGTGTTGCCTCTGTTTTTTTTGCTATCTTGTACATTTATTGTCCAAGACTTGCCTCCATATATAAAAATCAGTGTTATGTAGTTATGAAGAATTCTCTGGTGACTCCTGACTTAATTCTTGATTAGGAACAAGTTTCATGTCACAGCACTGGGGGCAATCATGGATCATTGTGACTCCCAGGTGGTCAATCATTTCAATAGACCTTCACATCATGGTAGTTCTGATGTTTCAGTAACTGGCTTGTACGTTGCTACTCTAGTGACCAGCAGCTTAAGTCTTTGGAGTATCAGATGATTTATCTTATGGGAGTCCTCAAACCACATGGAATGTTTTATGCAAACAATTTTTCAAATTTTAAAATGTTTCATATCCCTCCCCCCCCCCATTCTCGACATTCCTTATTTGTGGCTTCCAATTCTGCTTTTGTCCTCTTGTTATTTTTCACATACACAATACTTTGTGTGTGTGGTCTGTGTTCGCTTTTGTCATCTTTTATGTTGGGTTTTCATTTGATCTGATTTATCACCTACAATTCATCACTTTTTGCGTTAATCTTTCATTAATCTATGGGAATTTATGTCAATCATTGTGAACACACATTGTTCAGCATCTACTAAACATGCCTCATTATTTGGTTTGTCTTGCTGTAAGAAAGACATCTCAAAATAATCACATTTATATTATGATATTTTGTATTTCATGTTTATTGAAAAAGATCCCAGTTGGACCATAACGTAGAAAAAAAGTCCTTGCTCTTTAGTTTATTGCTATTTATTTATTTTTTACATTGATAGTTAGACTTTAACAGTAACTTTAGTACTTTATATATACTAGACCCTATTTATCTGTTATGATCAACACGAAATGTGTTGAAATGGATGCCATTTTTAATTAAATACTTAGGCATTATGGCTTGTTTTTATAATCATGTGTCTTCTTCTTCTTCTTCACGTTCGGAGTTTGACATGTCTACACAGCAAGTCCTGTTTTCTTAATAAATGCTGCTGTATTTGAAAGCTCCTCAGTGCTCCCATACATCTTTCTGTGGATATCCATCTCTGTGGCGCAGTGTTCTTCCCTTAACTGGTTTAGTGTATTGCAGTCTTGCAGGATATGCTCAGCTGTCTGTGCTGATGAGGCACAGTGGTGATGGGACCAATCTTAGTCTATTTAAGTGGCAGTTTAATCTGTTGTCTCCTGTTCTGAAGCGGAAGATAATAACCTGCTCTGTTCTGTCAAGATAGTGGTAATTGTCTTTTGGGTGGTCAACTTTCCTGATGGCTTTGATGAGGGTCTTCTTGGTAGGTGATTTCTTGGTCTTTTTGTTCCTGTGTTGCTCCATCCTTTGCCAGTCTGTCTGCCTCTTCATTTCCTGGTATGCCACAGTGGGATGGTATGCCACAGTGGGATGGTATCCACTGTAGTACTACCCTTCTTTGGATGCTCACTTCTTGCAAGGCTTTCTTCAGGTCTGGCAGTTTATCGCTGTCAAGGGCTTGTAGGACAGGCATTATAATCATGTGTAATTATTGGGAATTAGTTTATTTTCAAAAAAAAAAAAAAGATATCACAGAACATGTTAGTTTTGTTATGAAATGACAATGCAACTTTAGGTATGGACATCACGCATTGAATTTTGTTAAGCGCAAGTTGTTTATGAAGTGAGTGGAGATATATTCTTAAATCTCTTAAGAAAATTCTTAAGATTACATTGAATGTTAGTGACATCTATGTGTTTTATTTTGGTTATTAGTTTGGTTATGAAATAACTTTATAAATTTAATTTGAAATATGATAGGTATTGGATGTTTTTAATGAATAAATTGATTGGGCAAGAACACTAGAGCAAGTCATTAAAAGCATATTTTTCAATAAATATTTTCATCAATATACAATTTTAAAAACACAATCAGGCATGCTGAGGGCAAGTTACATAATTTGTTTTGAGCGTAGTAAAAGTTAACAGAGCTTGTACATATTTGTACATTTTTCTTTCATTCGTTCTTATGCTGGTTTGTCTCTGTTCTAACTACCTGGTTGTTGTATTTTCTTATTAGGGGCATACTACAAAGTCATGTTAACTCACTATCTGTAACATGTAGAAAATTCAATATGAAGATTAATACACAAAAGATGGAAACTATGAAAGTATGCAGAACACCAAGCCCACTAAACATACAGATAGATAATATAGGAGTAAAACAAGTAACAGAATTCAAATATCTCGGTAGTATTTTTACAGAAAATGGAAGTCTTGATAGAGAGATAGAGATGAGATGTCAAAAGGCAAATGCAGCAACATACCAACTGTCACCACTACTACTCCACCCCAAGATCAAGATGGAAGTTAAGAGACAAATGATCTACAGTATATTTCTACCAACACTGTGTTACCAGTGCCAGAGCTGGTCTCTTTAATCTTCACATTACAGAAGGATAGTGACATGTGAGATAAAATGCTTGAGGAAAGCCGCTAGGGTCACCAGGCTTGATAGATTACGAAATGAATGTATCAGGGAAAGAATAGGTATAATACCTTGTACAGATTAAATAGAGAGAGAACAGAACAAGTGGTTTGGCCACATTATGAGAATGCATCACGAAAAGTTGCCCGTACAAGAAATATAACCAAATGAGATCAGGGTACACAGCCAGAGAAAGACCACAGAAAAGATGGATAGAAAACGTCAGGGACATCTTGTACAGACACGGTCATAGCACAGCGGAGGCCACACATCTGACTTTAAAATGCAAGCTCGAGCTCCAATCACCCCTACATTTAATGGCAAGAGTAGATCACAAACCACCTGGGGAAAGACAATAGACAAAAATAGTGCAGTTTAATCTTCAATCTATGCAATTTAAATTGATAATCAACTGTCAAGTGGCAAAACAAAACAATATTAAAGGAAAACATACACTATTAATATATTTAAATTCAAACATTTTGATTCAGAAAGTCAAAACAGGTGATGTACATAAGGGATGGGTGGAGTCATTAGAGAGAACTAAAATGCAGGCATCACTAAGAAAACTCACACTTATCTTTGTACCTGGATATGTGGGCATTGAGGGAAATGAATGGGCCCACCAATTAGCTAGCCTTGCCAATACAACAGATAATCAGCCTATGGACCAAGCAGACATACTCATTGCTCTTCATGAGTCCTCATGATTCAAGGATTTTGAGATGAATGAGCATGAGTAAATATTGAGAATGCATGAATTGAGAGTGAGGATGGGTGTGGCCCATAGAGAACACATGACAAAGATTTCAAAAAGAGCAGTAAGCCAACATAAAACCGAAACTATCAACCATTACACCGTAAGAGATTTACTGAAGCGGAGATCTGAGCACCTATGGACGTGGCCGATGTGCAAAGAGGATAATAAGCATACCTAATACCTAATTAAATTCATACAACGTATTTAAAATAGCTAAATTTTGGTGCAAAATATACAATTGTTGACATCAGCTTTCATGAACATTCCCTTGTGAACAACTGTGTAACTTTTCAGATGTCCTCCCTCTAATTTGTTGATGTAATTTATGGATAGCCTTGTTAAGAGAATATCTTAACATTTGCACCCACAGAATAGTTCCATATTTTGTTCTTCATATCATTCAACCATCACTTACATACATTTTGTCTTCACATCATTCAACCATCACTTACATAATTTTGTCCTCACATCATTCAACCATCACTTACATACATTTTCTCTTAACATCATTCAATCATCACTTACATACATTTTGTCTTAACATCATTCAACCATCACTTACCGGGTACATACATTTTGTCTTCACATCATTCAACCATCACTTACATACATTTTGTAGTCACATCATTCAACCATCACTTACATACATTTTGTCTTCACATCATTCAATCATCACTTACATACATTTTGTCTTCACATCATTCAACCATCACTTACATACATTTTGTCTTCATATCATTCAACCATCACTTACATACATTTTGTCTTCATATCATTCAACTATCAACTACATATATTTTGTCTTCACATCATTCAACCATCACTTACATACATTTTGTCTTCACATCATTCAACCATCACTTACATATATTTTGTCTTCACATCATTCAACCATCACTTACATACATTTTGTCTTCACATCATTCAACTATCAACTACATATATTTTGTCTTCACATCATTCAACTATCACTTACATACATTTTGTCTTCACATCATTCAACCATCACTTACATACATTTTGTCTTCACATCATTCAACTATCAACTACATACATTTTGTCTTCACATCATTCAACTATCACTTACATACATTTTGTCTTCACATCATTCAACCATCACTTACATACATTTTGTCTTCACATCATTCAACCATCACTTACATATATTTTGTCTTCACATCATTCAATCATCACTTACATACATTTTGTCTTCACATCATTCAACCATAACTTACATACATTTTGTCTTCACATCATTCAATCATCACTTACATACATTTTGTCTTCACATCATTCAACCATCACTTACATACATTTTGTCTTCACATCATTCAACTATCACTTACATACATTTTGTCTTCACATCATTCAACTATCAACTACATATATTTTGTCTTCACATCATTCAACCATCACTTACATACATTTTGTCTTCACATCATTCAACCATCACTTACATATATTTTGTCTTCACATCATTCAACCATCACTTACATACATTTTGTCTTCACATCATTCAACTATCAACTACATATATTTTGTCTTCACATCATTCAACTATCAACTACATATATTTTGTCTTCACATCATTCAACCATCACTTACATACATTTTGTCTTCACATCATTCAACTATCAACTACATACATTTTGTCTTCACATCATTCAACTATCAACTACATATATTTTGTCTTCACATCATTCAACTATCAACTACATATATTTTGTCTTCACATCATTCAACTATCAACTACATATATTTTGTCTTCACATCATTCAACCATCACTTACATACATTTTGTCTTCACATCATTCAACTATCAACTACATACATTTTGTCTTCACATCATTCAACTATCAACTACATATATTTTGTCTTCACATCATTCAACCATCACTTACATACATTTTGTCTTCACATCATTCAACTATCAACTACATACATTTTGTCTTCACATCATTCAACTATCAACTACATACATTTTGTCTTCACATCATTCAACTATCAACTACATATATTTTGTCTTCACATCATTCAACTATCAACTACATACATTTTGTCTTCACATCATTCAACTATCAACTACATATATTTTGTCTTCACATCATTCAACTATCAACTACATACATTTTGTCTTCACATCATTCAACTATCAACTACATATATTTTGTCTTCACATCATTCAACACATCACTTACATAATTTGTCTTCACATTTTTCTACCACCACTAACATATTTTATTCTCTCTATATGTTACATCACTTACACAACTTCCTTGATTTAATCTTTTCCTAGACAGATCAAGTGGCAAAGTGTCAGCTTTGGGTGCTGAAAAATTTTTGCACAGTAAAATTATTGACAGTAAATGTAACTATTATACTTAATGTTGAATGCAGTAAATTATAAATAATTTTTATATTTTAGTTTTCAAGAGACGACTCTTCTTTTTCTTTTGTGTTCGTTCTCAAACTCCTGCAGATTAGCAGGATGTAGTCCGGATAACGGAATGCATTGTCATGGTTTACAGCATTGCTGCGATATCTGTGCCTTCGGCCTGACACAAGAAGAGAAGACTTATAACTGTATAATTTCAAATTAAAAATAATATAGACTGATAAACTCCAGTTCTGAATGCAGAAAGTCTGAAGTTCTCACCAGTGATCTACCAGATGGTGACAGATGATCAAAGCATGGACCTCTTTTCATTGGCCTGTGATATGTCCGGTCTCACCATCAGCACAGCACAGTCATTAATAATGTATCAACCAGCGCTAAGTGTCCCTTACACAGAACCAGTAAAGGGACAAAAACTCAATATTGCCAATAAGTTTATATATCTTGGCAGCACCCTATTGCAAACTGCTACAATTGACGATGATGTTGCCCCGCATATTGCTCGCACCAGTGTGGCATTCGGGAGTCTTTATGCTAGTGTCTGGATCAGGCGTGGTCTCAGTTTGACAACTAAGTTAGATGTGTACTGTGTTGTGGTTCTACCAACACTGCTTTATGCTGCGTCATCCTGGACTGTCTATGCGAAACACATTCGACAGCTTAACTCTAGTCACCTTTGGAGACTAAGAAACTTCATGGGAGTACGTTGGCAGGATCGTGTACCAGACATGGAAATTGATTGTTACTCAATCGAGAGTTACTGCTAACATATCATATTCATGATGTGATGACCAGCCCAGCATTGTTGGCTGTAATTATTTTCTAGACAATGTTTAAATTTTGTTTTCTGTCATTGCTTTATATTTTTATAGCAATGACAGCCAATAGTAGAAACTGAACCTAATATCTTGTCCATCCAAGACACACTCTGTACCTCTCCACCGCAGAGCTTGACCACCACAGAGCTGGACCACTACAGAATGAATCAGTTCATTTATAATGTATCAAAAGGAAGAAAGTCAAACTAATCTAACCTCTGGGTCCCAGTATAGCTGTGATCATGCTGAACTCATCAAGCTTGGCTAAGTGGTCTTCTGGGACTGAGCTCTTACTTGTATAGTCTTCCCCAGGTTGGTGCACTCTGGGACCAATACGTGGCATTGTTTGGGAGGTGAAGGTTGCAGGACGGGTATATGGGGAAGAGTTGTTGGCATGATTAAGGTTGTTGGTATGGTTAAAGTTGTTGGTATGGTTAAAGTTGTTGGTATGGTTAAGGGGTTGTTTTAGTTCCATGTCAGATTCTCCCTCTTTCTTCACCAAGTAGTCTCCATGTTGTTTACGGTATCGCACAAAAATTAGGGCCACGCACAAGCTTATGATGACAATGGCAGCTATGACTGATACAACGATGACTTTATGGGGAGGGGGGGAGGAACAAAGAAAAAGATAAGTTAGAAAAACTATGTTGTGAAATGAAACAAACATATTCAATTAAAAATTTTGTTAAAACCCTGAAATAATAGAACAGTGTTTACTGACATACAGATGACAAGCACAAACATTAATAGAACAGTGTTAAAAACATAGATGCCAACCTACTGAGACTAAAACTGTACAAAAAGTTCTATAAACCACACACAATCATGAAAAATCATACACAATGTCAAGGGCCATGACCGAAGAGGGAGAGGGTAAAAAATTAAAATTTCCTCTGGGCACGTTTTCAATCTGTTTTATCTTTTTTGGCTATGTCAATCAATAGTAGCCTACTCAAATTCATAGGGAGAAAGGGTGAACTTTCCCTCCTATCTGCAGCATCTTGTTGGGTGTAGGCAGTTTATTTACCAAAAAATTATATCATTACATTATTGTGGGGTATTTTCATCTTGTTTTTGGAAGATTTATGGTTGTTTGTGCAAGTTTACCCTTTACTTGTTGCTCAGTGTAAATGGCATGATTTACATTGACCCCTCCCTCCCCCTTTAAAAAAAGGGTTTGAATTACAGCAAACACCACAACTTCTTTAGCTCAGTTTTTGTTACACACTGCCAAAATATACACAAATCTGATTTAGACCCTCTTAGAAAAAAATAATAGGTTGCATATCATATTCAGTACATAGCCACTAACCCATAATTTTTTGGCTGTAGTGATTTTCTAGGCAATTATAAATACGTTTAGTAGTTAACCATTGCTTTTTGAACGACCTGGATGCATAATTGCCTGTGGCAGGGATAAAACTCGGTATCTCAGCTGTCACAGATACGCTTAGTACCACTCTACCAAAGAGCCAGACCTAATATTATTATTTAATATAAGATAATATATAGATCTAATATATAATATTTCCATATGCTATAAATAAAGCTTGATAAAGATCAAAAAGATCTTTTGGATCCAACTCGAAATTCTCCATGACCGTATGCAGCCATTATTTGCTCTTTAAAATATTTAAATAGATTAAAACATTTTCTCTATAAATTATAAATTTATAAAGGTTTTGTGAATGTACATAATGTTCATTCACAAAACCTGTGAATGGTGCGGAATGGATAGGTCTACCTACAGATTTCGAAACTTGTTTGAGAGTAGTAATATCACTTAGCAGAGAATGGTGTCCCACAGCTGTGGAGAAAGAAGTGCAGGCTTTAATAAGTGAGAATACCAAAGAGGGGGATGTGATTATATACACTGATGGATCTGTAATTAAGCATGTTCGCAGTGCTTGGGCCTTTACAGCTCAGTGCGCAGGTAAAACGATCAAGGAGGAAAGTGGTGCCTTTGCGGAAACTATGAGTAGTATGACCATGGAGACTATGGCGGTGACCAAGGCATTTGAGTGGCTACGCACACAGAAGGTAACACAGATCTGCATCTTGAGTGACTCTATGAGTATGATTAAGAAGGTACAAGTGGGTCTCGTTCGTGAACAGTGGATTGAGGCCTTGAGAAATGCGAGCTTGAAAGCGGTTACATTTATTTTCGTGCCGGGACATGTGGGCGTTCGAGGCAATGAAAGAGCGGATCAACTGGCATCGTGTGCGATTGTGGCACAGGGCGATGGGGCAATGGATCGCGCTGACGTTTTGAACTCCTTAAGAGATATAACACACGAGAGTGAAGCTAATGTGGATGATTCCTTTTCAATGGCTAGGATTAAAGATCACGGATTGAAATGCGGTGTTGCTAGAGGTGAACATTTTGGAGGGCGCAGAAGAATGATGGTCAACCAGCATAGGACCGGTACTGTCAGCAGAAGTGTGATGGCGGATACACTCAAGGAGAGATCGGAGCAACTATGGATGTGTCCAGTTTGCAGTGATAATGATCCGACGACTAACTAACTAACATAATGTTCCATTGTTTACAGTACAGCTGAGTCTGTCAACAGACCCTGTTTTGAGGGGAAATAAGCCTTGTTTGTTTATTTTTTTTCTCTCTCCAACTCTTCATTGGCTGTGGTGCAAAGTATAAATATACTGACAAATTAAAAGCATGATAAAAATAATAAGATGTCATAGTAACAGATCTTTCTCTCAATGCAGATGAACTTTAATGCTGATATAACATTGACCTACTATGGTACGGAAACCACGATATACATGACAAGTAATATGTCGTTGTTTGTCATCATTAATTTATTTGGCATGAATATCTTCATGCTTTTCATTGGTCTTTGTGATGTGTTGTCAAGATTGTCACCAATGATAAGCATGGAAATACTGGGGTATGCCTAGAGAAGATACATTATGTCCTGTATTCATTTTGTTGGATAACCTAATTGTTTAATTTTAAAATAATAGCTAAACTTCAGTTTACTCAAAGGCATATGTTCAACATGTTTCTATTGTGCTATCTTGCTCGATTTAGCAAATTTATATATGTAGTTGCGAGTTTTATTACAATATTAGTTTGAAGCGCTAATTCACTACTATGCAAAATTTAACTACATAATTGTAGTTACTTTTGCAGAGAAGCTAGAAAGGGCCATTTATATTACAACATACAAAATCCTTAAAAGAGAACACAGCATTCTCTCAGTTTAAATAAAATGTCATTTAATTGTTGGATAAAATAGGAATGTAATTATGTAAATCATGAACGACAACAAGGTCAGAATAGAAAACTGACAATTTCGACAAAGATGTTATTGTATGGGAGATGCTTAACCTTTAGCAAGCCAGATTAAAAAATACGAAACGTATCCCTGCCACCGGATTCTTTTTTGAAAATTTGCATTATTGATGGTGACTGTTTTGAAAATGTGATAATTTTTTGGTTGTTAGAGATATTTAAATAATATTTGCACATATAAATAAAGAATTGAATTATGCATATATTGGTGTAATTTATGTACGTGTGTGTGTGATACCAGACGTATGAGAAAGTGGTAAAGACGTTTTTCACAAAAAACATATATTTTATAACAAATAAAGAGGAAAAAAATAAGAAAAAAAATAACTTACCTTACATATCGAATTCCTTGGCAACACTGTCAACTAAATCACGTAAATCTGTTGTATTTATGTTCTTTCACTGCGAAATTATCAAAATATAGCCGGGGGAACTGTATAAAACATGTAGATTTGCAGTAAAATCGTTCTTTGAGCTTAGGCCTAGAGTTATTTTTTCTGCCACTTCAAAATATTCTATATCAAACGTACAAGTCCCCAAACCAGCACGGCATTCTGTATATTCACTGCTGTGAAACTAAATAACCTAATAATCCATGATTCAATCCACGATTCAATGTTATTTTATTCGAAATACGATGAAATAAAGGTCTGTAAAACCGATCCATCATCATGGCATCGTACCGGTGTACAGATGTGGTCAGATTAATTGCTCTTAAACTTTTACGAATAGCCAGCCATTCTCAAAAACGATCATGTCGGAAGTGGGGGATGTACCGGCTTCGATTGCGCATGTCCCCAGCTATGTGCACGAACTGTGGTACGTGTAAATCTCACGATAATCTCGCTGGGAGGGACGGCCCGCCATCAGCGCGCGCGGCCATTTTGTTTTTCGGCGGCTGGATATCATATCGGCTCGGTGAAGGTTAAAATGTTTCGGGCAAATGATGTACACTATGTAAACTGAAAGTTTGCCTGCACAATAATTGTGACATTAATATTTATAAAACCGCATTATGGAGGATTGTTAGGGGCAGTGGTTTCACTTTTCAGAAATCTCCTACATGCAAGAATATATTATGTGAGAAAATGCATCGCATAGCTGCATGATGTTAATATCTGATGCAGATGGTAAGCTTAGGATGGAAGGTTGTGACATAGTATATCTGGATGAATCGTGGGTAAATGCTCACCATACATTTGGTAAAGAGTAACAATCACTTGACAAAACTAAGAAAAGGAAAATTCCAAGCAGCTAAGGTAAACACAGTGTAATAGGTCATACAGACAACAGTATCACAAATGGTTGTGTCAGTGGGGCAGAGCTTATTTTCAAAACATTATCTAGAGATGGTAGAGACTACCACACATATATTAATGGAATTATTTTCAGGAATTGGTTAGTGAACTCACTTCTACCAGCATTGGCTAGGCCGTCATGTATTATTATGGACAATGCCTCATATCATAACATAGTAGCACTTGAAGACTCACTTCATGTGATGAAATTCTCACTTCATCAAGCACAAAATGAGAAATCATGACATGGCTTGCAAAAGAAAATGCATATTTTTACTGCAGTAAATTCAAACCAGAGTTGTTAGAACTTGTGAGACAGACTTCTGTAATTGACAAAATCATCACTGAGCATGGTCATGCTTATCTTTGGCTACCACTTTACCATTCACATTTCAATCACATTGAACTTGTGTGGGCTGCAGTCAAATATCAAGTTGTTGCCACACTAAAGAAGAAGATTTTCAAACTTTCACATGTAAAAAACATTACACATGATGTCCTCGCACAAATAGATATTGAATACTGGAGAAAATGTGAAGACCATGTGTTTTAAGAGGAAGAGATATATTAGCAATGAGATAGTTTGAATTTTATCCAGCCATTAGCAGTAGTTGATCTTTACGAGCCTTTAGAGTCTGAATAAATTAGTTGATATGCCAATCTCTGTTGTTCTCACATCGAGTAAATATCTAAACTTATAAGTATCATTGCATTGAGAATGAGAAAAGCGATAATCCAACTGCAATAATAAACAGCAGAGATGGAATACCTCTGCTTAATGGAAATGATAGAAAGAATAGGTGGAAATAATACTTCCAAGAACTGTATAATCCTAACATTCTGACACAACATACTTATAAGGGAAAATACCAAGACATAGCAGAGCCAGAAATGGTAAGCCAAGAAATAGAAATGGCTATCAAGAACAGCCCAAATAAATTGGCACAGATGACATACCTAACGAAGTCATTAAAGCATGTAAATATATTGTGGTAAAATGGCTGAAAAGAATATTCACAATAGCCTGGAAAGAAAGGGAAGTTCCAGAGGACTGGCAAAAGTCAGTATTTGTGCCATTGTGGAAAAACAAGGGCAACAAAAAAGAATGCGAAACATACTGAGGTATATCGCTATTAAGCCACACAGGGAAAATCTATGCAATGATAATAGAACGTAAAAAATACATCGTCGAACCACAATTGAGCCTCTCTCAATTTGACTTCAGAAGAGGGGTTAGTTGCACAGATGCCTTGTTCACGCTGAGGCAAATGAGTGAGAGAGCATTAGAATACCCTATTTCTCTTCAACACCAATGCCAAAAATATATAACTGTTTGATCATCAAAGATAAAAAAACTGTTTTATATACACTCTGGAATTAATGATAACTATCTCACATTTGGTGTTATTATATGCAATTGGGATACGCCTTTGCATCCACAATTTTGTGTATTACTGTAAAATGTAAAATGTGAATGCAATTTTTTCTGCTTATGCAATACTATATAGACAAAAAAACATTTTGTGCTTTTTACAATCTACCTATAAATTTGTCAAATATGAATTCCTAAGGTCATGCTGGCTTCTGAACACCATATTAAAGAAAAAGCTAGCTTTTTTTGGTCATATTAAGAGACACGACGGCATGGAGAGAGTGTTAATGGAGGGGATGATAGAAGGCAACAGGGGCAAAGGCCGACCAAGACGCTGTTGGACAAAAGACATTCAAGAATGCCTGCGCATGTCACTGAAAGATGCAGGGCAACTTGCTCAAGACCGCGGAGAATTCAAGAGATCCATAGGAAAGACTACGTTCTGGAAAGAATATGTCACTTGATGATGATGATGAAGGTCATGCTGTGTATAAGATTAACTGCAAAATATAGTGGCAATGCAACAGGTAGTTTTCGTGAAAATAGAGCTCAAGTGAGAAACATGAATTATAGAATGAACTATAATTCTGAGGTGACCTCAATAAACACAGAAAAATAACCTAGTGGGAGAGATCCAGTGCTAATTCTGATGTGACCCCCCCAATAAACACAGAATTAACCTAGTGGGAGAGATCCAGTGCTAATTCCGAGGTGACTCTCCAATAAACACAGAATTAACCTAGTGGGAGAGATCCAGTGCTAATTCCGAGGTGACTCTCCAATAAACACAGAATTAACCTAGTGGGAGAGATCCAGTGCTAATTCCGAGGTGACTCTCCAATAAACACAGAATTAACCTAGTGGGAGAGATCCAGTGCTAATTCCGAGGTGACTCTCCAATAAACACAGAATTAACCTAGTGGGAGAGATCCAGTGCTAATTCCGAGGTGACTCTCCAATAAACACAGAATTAACCTAGTGGGAGAGATCCAGTGCTAATTCCGAGGTGACTCTCCAATAAACACAGAATTAACCTAGTGGGAGAGATCCAGTGCTAATTCCGAGGTGACTCCCTAATAAACACAATATATAAAGATATATCAGTGTTTCACAATTGCTGGACTAAATTTCTATCGGGCAGCTTCTCCTAGAATTATACATTTATTTATGAGTATATAAAATTTGATTAGACTGGGCCATGGTCTTCTAAAAATATTTTCTCACTGTTACTGCGACCTCAAAAAGGTTGAAAAGCAATGGTAGATGATAATTTGACCTTACTTATTGTTTCATCATCCACAGGCTTTTTGTTTGTTGAGAAAATAACCGGATAGGTATTGTTTATTTCTCCACCAGGGATTGCAGGGGAAGCAGAAGTAGTTGGTGGACTGCTTTGCCTTGGTACTGGACTTAAAGTTACAACTCTCAGCTCACTATTCTCCCATGGGGGCATTGCCACTTTCTGTAACAAATTAAACAAATTGATAAAAATTCAACAAAGGTATGGATGAATGAATTTGCTGTACTGTGGTTTTCACATATTTATTCCATTCCTCTCAAAAAAGCAGCACACCTGCCACGAGTACCACTTAGAGCATGTAAATCCATAGCTTTTAAGCAGTAAACCTGAGGGACCTAAGAAAAAAAAATCATTTTGTAACAAGATGTATTGGCTGGTATTACACCCATGATCTATTGGCAAATGTCAAATGGCTTGACCACAAATAAAGTGACCATTGCAATTTCAGTGAATATATGTCATTTCACAGATATTGTATCAGGTTGAAAAATTTCTAATGTTTAGCATCATTTATAAATACTGTTAGGGAGCCCCGTAGCACAGTGGTTATCGCACTGGATTTGCATATGAGTGGTCCTGGGTTCATTCCACAGTTGAGGCTGAAATGTTTTTCAAATCACAATGACTTCCGGGCTGGCCCAGCCTTAAATGGGTACCGGATTAATCCGGGAAGTAAAGACTGCAAAGGAGAGGAGATGGCTACCACCCTCATTTGCAGAGCCTCTGAAATGTAAGATCGCTAGCATCTCACACCCCTGCAGCATTAATAAATGCTATGGGTAACTTTACTTACTTTATAGATACTGTACCAGATTGCAACATTTCTCATGTTTATCATCATTTATAGATACTGTACCAGGTTGCAACATTTTTCATGTTTATCATCATTTATAGATACTGTACCAGGTTGCAACATTTTTCATGTTTATATCATTTATTGATACTGTACCAGGTTGGAACATTTTTTCTTTTTTTAGAGAATGAATAATTTAACTTATAAATGTGTTGCACAGGTTGCAACAACTTTATTTGTGCTTAAAAACAATTGAAACTTACTAAGCATTTGTAAAAATGATTACACTTGACAAAACAGCTAATTATAAAAGCTAGTTACATGTTTTAGACTGTGTTATTATTTTTTAAACATAATTTAATACTGTTATCCTTTGTTTATAACAGCTTTCCTTTAAAATATGTAAGTATGCCTTCTGTCAATGCCAAAAATATGGACACATTTTCAGATAATTTCATTCAATTCTCTGTATATTTTGTAGCTTAATCTTTAACAAGCAAAAGAAAGACAGACAAGGGTCTATAGGTGTGTTATGTGATGTATTGATATCATATCAGTGTGTGTGTTATGTGATGCATTGATATCATATCAGTGTGTGTGTTATATGATGCATTGATATCATATCAGTGTGTGTGTTATGTTTTGCATTGATATCATATCAGTGTGTGTGCTATATGATGCATTGATATCATATCAGTGTGTGTGTGTGTGTTATATGATGCATTAATATCATATCGGTGTGTTATGTGATGCATTGATATCATGAGTTTTTAAATAGGTATGCATAGCTCATATCACATGACTTATTCTTTCCAGAATGTTGTCTTTTCAATGAACTCCCTGAACCCTTGTATGTCTTGGGTCTTGTGGCTTGCATTTTCCAATGATATATTCATGTTATCTTTAATGTCGTCAGTCTATTGTCTTCTTGGTCTACATTTCCTATTGAATAGCTGTTGGTGTTGTTGCTGTTATATCATGAATGTCAATTCTTATAAGTATTTAGAGCACTCTTTTTTTTAGGGTGAGGCTAGTTTTGGGATGTATATTTGCTGATTAGCATTAGGCTGTATTAGTTTTGCTAAGTTAAGATGTAGATGCAGCTATGGGTTTACTGGCAATTAATTGTAGCTGTAGCATACATATTTCTTTCACAGTTATGTTAGTTTTAAAAGCACATTAAAATGATATCACATGGTTATCACATGAAATCTTGCTATATTTGGAGTTGGGGAAACACCTGGTTGTGAGTAAGAAGTACTCTGTTTCCTAAAATGAATGAGCAAAAATGTGGTTATTGAATGTGTATATAAGTGAGAATCATGCCAGATTATAAAGCTGATTAAAATTGTTTTTGGGAAGCAAACAAAATATGAAGAATTTACTAGAACATTGCTTTTTTCAAGTACTTAAATGAGAAAAATGATTTAAAGATCAACTTTCTAAATGAATAGGCATAAAATAAAACAAGTCAAACACTTTATGGTCTTTAATAAACACATATGTTTATAATGATCAAATGTTATTTTTAAAGTAATATGAATTACCATGAAAGTGCCTGGAGTGACCCTTGACTGAGGTGTGGTAGTTGTTATTGTGAATGTTTCTACAAAACTTGTGGAGCAGCTGCTGGTCTCATCTCCCACAACTATAACATTGGGATTGTTTAGATAAAGATCCCTTAATGTGTGAAGAGTCTGTGTGCTGGTGTCTTTAGGAATGTAGGCTGTGTCTGTCAGAAAGTCAAACATCATATTGAAGTATGTAGGGTACATACAACATATTGAAGTATTTAGGGTACATACAACATGTTGAAGTGTGCAGGGTACATACAAATGTATGATAAATGAGCATGTATCAAATTAATTAAAATAATTTTAAAATATAAAATTACATTTTTATGTCAGACTCTCAGTACATGCTTCAATAAATCCAAAGTAGCTGGTGTTACTATGAGTGGATGACATCTATAGCTACTTCTAACTTCCTGTGTATCACATGGGTGTACCTGGACAAGCAAGTGTTTGTGTCTAACTTCCTGAGTATCACATGGGTGTACCATCCTGGACAAGCATGTGTTTGTGTCTAACTTCCTGGGTACCACATGGGTGTACCTGGACAAGCAAGTGTTTGTGTCTAACTTCCTGGGTATCACATGGGTGTACCTGGACAAGCATGTGTTTGTGTCTAACTTCCTGGGTATCACATGGGTGTACCTGGACAACCATGTGCTTGTGTCTAACTTCCTGGACATCACATGGGTGTACCTGGACAATCAAGTGTTTGTGTCTAACATACTGGGTATCACATGGGTGTACCTGGACAAGCAAGTGTTTGTGTCTAACTTCCTGGGAATCACATGGGTGTACCTAGACAACCAAGTGCTTGTGTCTAACTTCCTGGGCATCATGGATGTACCTGGACAAGCAAGTGTTTGTGTCTAACTTCCTGGGTATCACATGGGTGTACCATCCTGGACAAACAAGTGTTTGTGTCTAATTTTCTTGGCATCACATGGGTGTACTGTTCTGGAACAAGCAAGTGCTTGTGATAATGAGAACAGACTTACACTAAGTGTTTGTATAGATGGGATGCTGACATTGAATAAAGGGGTCATGCTGAAACTGTATCATGAGCATCTGCTGGATGTGAATATGGTGATAAGTGAAGCATATCAGATGTGGATATGGTCATCAGTGATGCATGTAGGATGTGATTGTGGACATTCAGTATTAAACAAGGTGCTAGTAGAACTAGACATTCAGTATTAAATGAGAGATACTAGTAGAACTGGACAGTCAGTATTAAATGAGAGATACTAGTAGAACTGGACATTCAGTATTAAATGAGATACTAGTAGAACATGACATTCAGTATTAAATGAGTAATACTAGTAGAACTGGACAGTCAGTATTAAATAAGATACTAGTAGAACTGGACAGTCAGTATTAAATGAGAGATACTAGTAGAACTGGACAGTCAGTATTAAATAAGATACTAGTAGAACTGGACATTCAGTATTAAATGAGATACTAGTAGAACTGGACATTCAGTATTAAATAAGATACTAGTAGAACTGGACATTCAGTATTAAATGAGATACTAGTAGAACTGGACATTCAGTATTAAATGAGATACTAGTAGAACTGGACAGTCAGTATTAAATGAGAAATATTAGTAGAACTGGACAGTGAGTATCAAATGAGGTGCTAGTAGAACTGGACAGTCAGTATCAAATGAAGTACTAGTAGAACTGGAAATCTACATGGTAGAGTATGCAGCATATTAGAGAGAAAGTGTTCATTGGTTATACCACACCCACATAAAAGGGTAAAGGTAGGTCCCATGGCAACAACCTGCCATCAGGGATGAAGTAAGATAGCTCACTATCAACTAGGCTACAGCACTCCTCATGGATGGGAGGGGGGAAGGGAGGTGTATTAAGCCATTCCCCCTTTAGGGCATAATACCATGACTTTTAGAAATAGAAACCTAGTCAAAAGGTGGGCAAACAGACACCTCCCCTTCCCCACACAATAATTTTACAAAAAATGCCTCCAAAAAACTTGCCAAATAATGATTGGATTACACATGAAAATGATGAGAATACACATAAAAATGATGGGATTACATATGAAAATGATGAGAATACACTTACAAATGATGGGATTACACATGAAAATGATGAGAATACACATAAAAATGATGAAATTACACATGAAAATGATGAGAATACACATACAAATGATGAAATTACACATGAAAATGATGAGAATACAAATGAAAATGATGGGATTACATATAAAAATGATGAGATTACACATGAAAAATGATGAATGCCATTTGCTTTATAATTGAAAAATTCCCATTCCCTTTTTACTGAAATGCATCTGTTATACATAGTGTGGTAATACCTGGAAATGCATCTACTGTCTCATGTTCTTGTGTCACACATGGTTTTATACATACTGATGAGAAAATTAAAAAATATAAGACATATGATCATGCAACAAAAACACTTACTGGATATGCAGCCAGAAAAGTTGACAGCATTTTCAAACTCTCGAATTCCACTGAGATATCCACCAATATAGATTGTGTCAATGTTATTTAAAGGATAGTCTGGATAATGGATGTTGGCTTCTGTAATCTCATCTACCTGTTCATACAGATACAATCATGATATTATTGATAGAGCAATGGCAGTTCTTTCTCTATCAAAGTGTATGGATGAATGGAAGAACAATATTTTTAAAATGTAAACAAAACATATTTTAGTTGTTGGTTGCATAATCTGTTATAACTATGAGTTATAAGTTATGAACCAACATTATTGTACTATGGGCTGACCTACAGGTGTTCAGTCTCCTCCAGCAAATGTCAAATGGCATTCATGCTCATGGTTCCTGTGGCTCGCTAGTTGAATGCACTGCTCATTACACTGCAGGTGTCCAGTTTTACTAGTTCCATATTTAATACCAAAATCTCTAAATATCTGTCTTGATTTCTCATCAGTTTGTGTCTACATCAGCAGGAGCTCCTGATGCAGTTTCAATACGTTTCCTTTATCCACTGTCAACTCCAATCTTTTTTATATATTGAATGCAAGCCTGTCTGCTTTCTCCTTTTACACTACATTTTACACTACTGGTATATGGTTCAAATAATCATTATTTATTACTTGAGTGTCACTAGGATGAATGTACAGTCTCAATCAGATGTATGAGGTCTAGTAATAACTTTCTTAAATGAATATTACAAACATAGTGCAGGTTTTTATACATATATTCAAATATATTCAAATATCTATGAGAGGGATATTTATGTCTTAGTATAGCGATGTATAGAATAGATCTGTCTTAGTATAGCATTGTATAGAATAGATCTGTCGTAGTATAGCATTGTAGAGAATAGATCTGTCTTAGTATAGCATTGTATAGAATAGATCTGTTTTAGTGTAGTGCTGTATAGAATAGACCTGTCTTAGTGTAGCAATGTCTAGAATAGATCTGTCTTAATGTAGCAATGTATAGAACAGATCTGAATCAATGATTGACTAAATGGCTTGTGTAATACATGTAGTGTAGATGATGTATATAATAGATCTGAATCAATGATTGAACTGCATGACTTTTGTAATAGGGTAGCTGGGTGCAAGATTGTGCACTATTTACCTTTTTAGCATATTCTAACAACTAGACATAACTATGAGATACAAAACTGCCATCAGTGTATAGCTTATCCATCCATCTAATATTAGTAAGAGTATTAAAAATATACAGCTACGTGTAGACAGTAGAATGAGATTTTTGTGAACATATGTAAAAAAAAACCCATCTAACCCCATTTAATAGGAGAAGATGAAGCAGGCAAAAAAGGTGATATAAACCATTATAAAATTGAGGGAGATCACCACTGTGACAGGTTTAGCACACCAGCAGTCTATAAATGTCTGCTAATAATAGAATAAATAGGTAGACCTAATTTCATAACTTTACTCTGAAAAAAATAGAATTAAAAAATAGTTTGTAAGTTCCTTTTTAAAACTAATAATGTCTTTGTAAGGTTGTTAAGGTGGGATGATAGTTATAACCATATATATATATATATATATATATATCGGGCTCTCCCAGCTTTGTAAGGTTGGATTTTAGTTATAACCATATATATATATATATATATATATATAAAGGTAAAGGTAGGTCCCATGGCATCTGCCATCGGGGATGAAGATAACTCTTCATGTACTAAGCTGCAGCAACTATTAGGTGGGGTGGCCAGTTCCCTTCCTTGCTGTTTTTTACCTTCCCTAACTCATGCGTCAGGTACTCATTTACAGCTGAGTCAACTGGAGGAGTGGTCGTGTCAAGTGAGAAATCACAACCCGGATTTTTGTTTGTTATGTCCGGACGTGGTTTCGAACCTGGCACGCTGTAACCAGATGATAGCAAGCAAGCTCACTATCCACTAGGCTACCGCGCTCCTCATATATATTGGGCTCTCCCAGCTTTGTAAGGTTGGATGTTAGTTATAAACATATATATTGGGCTCTCCCAGCTTTGTAAGGTTGGATGTTAGTTATAACCATATATATTGGGCTCTCCCAGCTTTGTAAGGTTGGATATATATATTGGGCTCTCCCAGCTTTGTAAGGTTGGATGTTAGTTATAACCATATATATTGGGCTCTCCCAGCTTTAGATCAGCATCAGCAACTTCCTCATGACATGTAAATTTTTTTGTACATTTTTTCATACATTTTAAATGCACCATCTTACACCAATAAATGTGTGCCATCTTTCCCCAAATCACATGTTTAGCAACAATCATAAATTAAGATGGCAAAAATAAAGTAGCCTGACAATATAATGTGCTTAAGGACTTAACAACACAACACATATTTAAATTTAAACATTTAAAAAAAAAAAATGATGTTAATTATAACAGCAGGCAGAGTGCCAGATATTGAAAAAAAAGATCTTAGTGAAAAAATATTATTCCACAACATTGAAAATTGATTCGCCCTTGACCTATCACATTTCGCTGTATTAAGGATTGGAATGTTGGTGTCGGACCTAGTCATATGTGCCACCGGAAAAACCCATAGGTTTGCGAAAAACTCGCAGTGATGTCTATCCTCTGACATGTGTAGAAGATGTATAGAATAGATCTGAATCAATGATTGACTACATGGCTTGTGTAATACACACAGACAATGAAATATTTTATTTTCTTATCATCTTTTGTATATGTTCTCATGCTTCTGCAGATTAGTAGGATCTAGTCTGAAAAATGGCATGTATTGTGTCATGGTTTGCAGGTTGGCTGCAAAATCTGCACCTTTTGGCTAGATATATTGGACCCTAGCATGATCTCTGTTTCACTTTGACCCCTATGAGATGGAGCAGCCAGAAAACCCCCTTGATCAACCTCTTATGACATTCATAGAAGACAACAATATTGTTATTCTTTGGGACCTGGGTGATAAGAGTGATTTCCTTATTATTTGCTAACATGACTAGTAATAACTGCCCATCATTCATTACAACTTACTTTAATGATCATCTTGGAGCCTTCTCGGATATAGCTGAAATCATGTGGTCTCCCATCAGCAAATTTACCTGGCACTGTCATATAGTCTAAAATTGAGAAAACATTTATAAATAAAATGAGCAATTATTGGTCTTCCTCTTGTTCTCTTTCCTGGAACTTTTCCTTCCATGATTCATCTTTCTAAACCATTGTGTCTCTTAATATGTCCGAAATAGAAATGGGAAAACTCCATACAGAACATAAAGATAATAGCTGACCTAGATATAAGTGTTTTAAAACAATTAATATTATTGTTTCTGGATTAGGAACAAGTGTCACAGCACTGAGGGCATTCCCATATATGCTCTGCTTGCCGTTCCGTCAGCCATCTAAAATAGTATAAACTCAGTGTCCCAGTCAGTTGCTGATTACATGTTCTTCTGATCTTTCCAGAGAGGGTGCACTTTCTCCCATTACCTCTAGTCACTCTCTACCATTCTCTGAATATGTACATTCTCACATTCGACTTCCTCCTCGTCTTCTCGTAGGGTATCCATGCTCTAATCAATTCAATCCTGTCTCTTCTTATCTCAGTGCTGTTCACCAAAGCATTGCCAGCCAACACATCGGCTCTTTCGTTTCCCCTGACCCCAGCATGACCAGGACAGTAAATCCATGCTCTGCGTATTGTCAAGAAGAGTGACCCTTTCAGTTCTGATCATACACTTTTCTATCTTGCACAGCATACTGTGAGAGTCAGATAGACTCACTGAGTCTGTTGGCAGTTGCATCGTCGGCCAAGTGAGAGCTGCTGTCACCAATTCTATTTCCATTCTCATACTAAATGTTGTAGTAGGGTAGGCAGCTGACTTCTCAGCTAATTTCTTGCCATTTTGGTAGGCCACGAAACCCCAACCACACCTGTTAGTTTCATGCATCACTGTGCCATCTGTGTAAATTATTGTATCGTGTGGCTTTGAGTGCTGCAGTATGAGTTCTTGGATCATTTCCTCTGTTCTGTTGGCAGCTCAGTCGCGGTATTCTCTTCCCATCTGTATCACCACTGTTGTCAATAATTATCTCTCTTTGCCAAATGTCATCCATTCATTGAAGATGCTTAATAATGGCTACCCAAAAATTCTCTTCGACCAGAGTATATACAGATGGCTCAGAAGATGAGACAGTGATAAATAGTGATTGTGGGGGGGGGGGGGCATCTATATAGAATGGAACAATTGAGTATAAACTAGAGAAATCAATAACCACTGGTGTTCATTCTAACATTTCATAGTAGAGTGTGAAGCAATCACAGAAGCAACTCTTTTGCTGTTGGGATCAAACCAATTAAAGGAAGCCAGGATATTGATCCTGATCGATGCCACATTTGCTTTGCAAGCCCTCCATAACCCAAACACATTCCACCCAGAACACCCTAAAATCACTTCTATCTCAACTAAACAAGCAAGCTAAAGAAGTAATTCTCAAATAGATTCCAGGGCATTCACAAATCAGGTGAAATAAGATAAGAGATCAGCTAACCAAAAACTGCCAGAAATAACAGGTAGAAGATAGAGTATCATTTCCAGAAATGATGCCCATCATTAATAGCTCGTGGATGTGGAATGGAACTCAGTTCACCCATACAGGTAAAAAGATGCCATCCACAAGCTTGGAAGGAAAGAACAAACAATCATTTTATATTAATAACAGACCACAACAGACTCAAAAACCACTTGTAAAAGGAGAATTGGAGTTGACAACACAGATTTATCCCCTCGTGAACAATCTGCAGAAAACATAACATTTTACAGTACTGCCAACTGTATCACACCACAAGAATAAAACTGTGGCCATTTGAAAAAAACTCTGATGGAAAAGTTCTATGACCCTGTTTTAGGGTTATTTACCACAGTAAAGTTCATTTAAGAAATACAGAAATGCCAGAAAAACTTTTCCTCCTTCCACTGTTAGATAAATTTAATGCTATATAGAACAAAAAAAAGCTCAACAATACATATATATAGGCCTATATATATATATCACACAATGGAATTGGTCAAAATGCACGAGTCCATGGACTGTTGGATCACAAACCAACCACACCACAATAAAAAAACTATGGCCATCTGAAAATACTCTGATGTACAAGCTATAAGGCTCTGTCATAGCCCTGGTAACAACAGTAAAGTTGAGCATTTATTAATGCAGTAGGGGTGTGAGATGTTAGCAATCTTACATTTCCATGGCTGTGATATATGAAGGCAGTAGCAATCTCCTCTTCCTCGCAGTCTTTACTGTCTGGATTAATCCGGTACCCAATTAAGGCTGGGTCAACCAGGGAGTCATAATGGTCTGAAAAACATTTCCACCTCAACTTAGGAATGAGTCCAGGACCATTCATATGCAAAGCCAATATGCTAATCACTGACCCCAGCAGTGACCACAGTCAATCAATAAAACCCATAACCCTTCAGGGTCGTAGGGGTACCACATTGGAAGCTTCAGCACACAGAGTCCTCCAGCGAATTCTATCCTCAGCGATGCGGATGAGTGTGGAAATATCTAGCCCTGTCCATTCCTTGATGTTGTCTGTCCATGTCTTTATTTGTCCTCCTCTGCTTCTTCCACCCTCGACAGTTCCCTGCAGTATTGTTTTTGACAAGGAATCGTGCCTGTACGTGACCACAGTACAGTTCATTGAAAAATCCTATCTTGATTTGATTCTGACAAGATAATGAAGTGGAAGAATATACATACAGCACATCTCCAATGAAGATGTATGCAAAAACAAAAATGGAACATGTCAACAATTTTATCAAGTATATCTTTTACCTAAAATGCAAAATCCTCTTAACTATGTAAAATGGTTACTTATGCTGTTTAATATAATTTGGAATACACAAGAAACACCTGAAGATTGGAAAAATGATGTAATAATTCAACTTTGGAAGAAAAAAAGGCAGCAAAAAAGATTGTAAAAATTACAGAGGTATTTCACTTATAAGCAAAACTGGAAAATATTTTAACAGAATTCTAGAAAGAAGATTACAAGCATTCATAGAACCACAGCTTAAGAACACATGAATGGATTCCGTAACAACAAGACCTGCACAGATGTCATTTTTACACTTAGACAACTGGCAGAAAAAACAACTGAAAACAACCAAGAATTGTATATTATTTTTGCAGACTAAGAGAAATACTTTGACAGAATAGACATACAGCAACTTT
The DNA here is from genome assembly GCA_034231615.1 of Meghimatium bilineatum. NCBI lineage: Eukaryota > Metazoa > Mollusca > Gastropoda > Stylommatophora > Philomycidae > Meghimatium > Meghimatium bilineatum. Next base: position 219,687 of record CM067315.1, on the reverse strand, counting down.
GGAAAATACTATAAAAATATGGTGTTTCACAACATCTAATCAACTTATGCATGAGCAGTTACACAGACAGCCAATGTGCAGTTAGAATTAGTGTAGGGATTTCAGACAAATTCCACATACACTCTGGTGTGTGACAAGGATGCGTTCTATTTCTCTTGCTGTTCACCACACATATTGGCTGTATATGTAAAATTGCCAACACCAATGAAGAAGACAACCTAAACAACATCCTGAGTGAAATTCTTTGTGCAGATGATCACGCAATAATATCAACATCAGAAGAACAACTGCAACACCATAGGATGTTTACAGAGACTGAAACAATGTGTAAGGGCTTTAACATGAAGATAAGCACAGTAAAAACTCAGGTCAATAGCAAAAACAGAAAGAAGTACCACAATTTTCATAGATGATCAACAACAAAACAGGTGAAAGAATTCACTTATCTTGGAAGCATCATATCATCAAATGGGAAAAACACCAAAGAAATAGAACATAGATGCAACATTGCATAACAGATCTTAGGGGAGATGTCTCAAATTTTCAAAAACAAACGTGAATATGAACACCAAAATCGCACTATATAAAATGATCATCATACCATCACTATATTACCAATGTCAAACCAATGACATTAACAGCAGAACCTAAGAGAAAACTTGTTACAACAGAAATTACTTATCTACATAGAATTTTCGGAGTTACAATAACAGATAAAATCAGAAATGAAAACATCAAAAGACTAACAAACATAATGCAAATCCTGGATTACATCAAAAGACAACAGATTAAGTGGTTTTCACATGCTTTCAGCTATACATGCCTGGAATATATATACATACTATGCTTGCCATTGCTATACACACATGATGGATACAAAGACATGGGGGCACACATACAAGGAGCAGACCATGCAAACGATGGACTACAGAAATAAAAAGTCCATGAAAGAAACATATATGAAGGATATATGAACTACCATGTTTAGACATGTATGCCAGCATGATTCCTTGTAAAAAACAATACTGCAGGGAACCATTGTCGAAGGGGAAGAAGCAGAGAGGGAAAATAAGACATGGACAGACATCAAGGAATAGACAATGATCCTATTAGATTTCAAGTACGATATAGTCCTGAGAACAGTTATGAAATGTGTAACTATTTTATTTGTGCAAATGGTCAGACACATCCAACTTCAGCAGTAAGTCTTTATTAACAATATTCATTTTCAGGAAACACTGTTTAAGTAAAAGAACACATGACAATATATTCTTACATATTCCATAACCTTGGTTTGTTTCTAGAATAATGTTCCCAGTAGAATCTAATGTCACCAAAATATAGTCATTTGATCTGAGGAATAGCCAGAAACATAGTAGCAATGAAATGAAAGAGTTATTGGGAGCTTATAGTACAATAGCATTCATTTCATAAAACAGCAATGTTCAATGTGCTTAAATGACATTTTTTCCTTAACAACTGTGTATAAGCCTTAATGATCTTGTCACCTATTTTGTGTGTGGTAAGTTTAAAAAATGTGTACAGTATTAAAATTTCATTATTCAAGTTCAATATCTCAAATTACAATTATTGTATTATATTCAAGTTCAATGTCTTAAATTACAATTATTGTATTATATTCAAGTTCAATGTCTTAAATTACAATTATTGCATTATTTTTAAATATAATGTTGACTATGGGTTTTACAGATTTACGTTTCAAAATTATATGAATAAATTATAATTGTTCCACTTTTAACAAATCCAACTCTCAATCCATGATTTCAAAGTTCCAAAGTGGTTAGTATAGATATGAATGAATGATAGTTAAGCTATAGATACCTCTTATGTCCATAATTTTACATGGATCTTCTTTGTTGGACATGTAGGCACAATGACTGTTCATTAGGATTTAAGACACATTTTTTTCCAGTAAAACTGTAGCACACAGTATTGTGATATAAACTTTGTGCTCATAGCAACCACTTGCCAATATATGTATCAAACTGAAAGTCAGTAACATTGTACATGCAATGTGTGTAACCTTATAAATGAAAATGACCTAGTAGTGCTCATTGAATTTGAAAAAACGGACATTAATATTCAGCAGCATATGTGTATTGATTTCTGCTTTTGTCTTAGAAAGACATGTTCCAAAACTTTGAAATGCTGCATCACCATTTAGAGATTCTTAAGTAAATCTAAAACATTTGAATATCATTCCCGTTTCAAACAGGATGCAGATTTTTGAAGATTCCTTCCATTAAGACAGTCCATTTATGTCCCACACCAATGAGATTGTAGCAAGTATGCAATAAATCATGCAGACATTGGGCTCTGACAGATATCAGACTACCAAAGTTGCGGAGAATATCACCATCGCAATAAGTATGTGTCATAAAATTGTAACTGAAGATTTGTATATGAGATGGGTGACAGAAAAAGCCAAGCCCAGCCTCTAGACTGTGGACTAAAATGACAATTGTATGTCCATTTGCACTGATTGTCATGAGCGAGTAAAATATAATGTTAATTATCACTGGTTACAATAACTGGGTGCATAGGTATTACCTGGAAATAAAACAAATGTATTCTCAATGGCAAACATCAGCATCTCTTCGACCAAAGAAAGCTCAACAGGTCAAGTTCAATGTCCTGGCCATGTTGATTGCATTCGACATTGATGGGCTGATTCATCATAAGTACATTCTTAGAGGACAGGGTGTCAATGCAGAATTCTACAAAACTGTCCTGCAATACCTCAGTGATAATGTGTTTAGACATCATCCTGGGAAGTGGCACAAAGGCAATTGGAATGGGCATCACGTCAATGCCCCTGTACACAGGTCTGTCACCACAAACATTTGTGGACAAATCACAACATTTCACTGCCCTCATAATCTCTATAACTCACCCAATCTTGCTCTGAAACTTTTTCTTGCTCCCCAATTTAAGAGAAAAAAATAAAAGGTTGCCAATTCAATTAAATTGTCTTTAATTTACGTGTATCAAATTGAGATTTAAGACAACATTATGAGACAAGTTACTGTTTGTTCATTGTTTGTCCAGTATTTGTGTATTTTTTCATACCCATAGTCTGTGTGTTAATTATAAAGCTGACCGATCTTGTGTGTTTTACATAAGTAATATTGTTACACAGTTGTATCTTCAGCCTGACTAATCATCTTCAAATAGCAAGTTTGACATTATGTTTAACCTTCAGCACCCAATGGTCAAGAGATTTCAACAAAAATGGTGGTGATGTCACACCCCGCTGTAAAATTATGTCAACTGTTGCTATGACCGTATTTGACAAAGCTAAATTCATAAGTTCTTTAATGTCATGTGACCATAATCAGTAAATCAGAGTTAGCGGTTGTAATCTGCTTCCGAAACCAGCATGACATGAATGAAACATAGAAGACTTTTATTGTAGAAGACATTGCAAAAATCGGGAAACATCCAGTGCGGAATCCATCAGCTGATTATAATGGTCAGCCATCAATATGTATAATTAATGTAAATCATTCTAGTGGTAAGGAATTCATGGGAAGTAGATTGCTTTTAAAATTAGACATGGTAACACAATGTGTTCATTATGAAATAACACCAGACAAGTACAGAAGTATTGAATCGACACTGACTATATCTAACACTAGAGTACAATTTATTCCACAGTTACTTTTAGATGTTTTATTTATTTCCCCAACTGTACTATGTTAGTTTGTGTTAGACTTGGGTGTGTTACAGTGTGGAAAATGAAATTTTCAGGGTTGCCATGTCAGAAAATAAATAGAGGTGACAAATTTTTGGAAAATTCTTTTTTGATTTAATTTTGATGTTTACAACCTCTCAAACCTCTTGTATCACATGAACACAAAAATTATATCAATATATGAAGTATTAAATTCTTTATTTGCATGTAAAAAAAGTATCTTAAAGTCTCTAAAAAATTGCATTTTCCAAACACCCATGTGTGTTTTTTTGTGTGTGAAAAAATGTCTTCACATCTGGTGTATGACACATACACAAAAACAAATTACCAAATTACACACATATTTGCATTATGCAATTATTCATTTAAATGTGCAAACATTACTTTAAAATCTCTAAAAAGAAAAAAAGTTATTGCACTTTCCAAACAACCACAAAAAATTAAGCAAATTCTAAAAAAATCAGGGGCAAGGGAAATATTGCGTTATTTAACCCAGGGTGCCAAATGTTAAATAACAAGAGTGACATTATGTTTAAATAACATGTTTGACATCTGAAAAATTTATTCATATCAGTTGTGGAACAGGAAGATTTGTTGCAATGAACAGATACACTTACACTGTGCTGGTCACAAAAGCAAGTATGACATTTCTGCCGCTGTTTGACTTCATGTCACTCTTGAAACGGAATGACAGTCTCTCAGTTAAACTGTACTGATCCATGATGGACAGGTGAAAATTGTGACGTATCACAGTGTTGCCTGTTAGTTTTACTGATGGTTCTATAAAGAAACAATGTGGCAAGCACAGAAAATCTTATTAGATATGAGTTTCATTAGAACCAATGTTTTTCTTGTATAAGCATCAGTTATGTTTTTAGTTTGCATTATTTGTGTAGAATATTATGAAATATTCTGGGCTTACATTAAAGCATGGATGTCTTTACTCAATGCACATGTTTTGTATGTGGTCACTCATCATCAAATTCTGACAAGGGTCATCTTCTTCCCAACGAACATAAAAATTCCCAAGTTACATTTATTTTGCTTTTTATTTCTTTATGAACTCTAAAGAATTTGTAATTACTTGAGGAGTTAGTATAGGAGGATGCATTATGTGAAGGATTAGGAAGACAGTCAATATGAGAGGAGAATTGTCAGTATATATACTTGCTACCATCTGCTGAAAAAGATAGAGCTCCATGGGGATGCCCAGAGTGTATAAAAGTCATTTCAAAAAATTAGAAATTCATTATTAATCAATCTGCTTTCATATTATTATCATATTTTCATCCACAAGTTCATATTAAAAACATTATTTCTAGTTGTTGTTCATTTAATTTGTGGCATCTATCCATTCATAAACCAATAACCCGTCAGGTCATAGGTGTACTACATCTATTCGTAAATAACACAGCCCACCAGTAATTTCTATCTCAGCAATGCATATGTTGAAAATATCTTGACCTGTCCAATCCAAAATATTGCCTGTCCATGATTTCCTTTATTCCTTTGTTTCTTCCACCTTCAACTGTACCTTAAAAAATTGTTTTTGACAGAGAATTATGTCATACATGTCCAAATCATGCAAGTTTTCATCATTTTATTATTGAAAGTAGTAATTCTTAATATGTAGTAGTGAGCGTGAGAATTTCTACTTGATTTCTTATGTACATATTTGTCTTATACTCTATATATTAAATGTTCAAAATGCATCTGTAAAACATATTTCAAGGCCTGTTTCCATGTGTGCAGTGAGTGTTCAACTCTCACAACCATGCAGCATAATAGATAGCACTAGTGCATTGCAAATTGATCCTCACTCTAACAATGATGTAGCTTTTCCATATTAGATATAGTCTAGACAAGTAGCCAAAGCCACACATACTGTTTGCAGTTTAATGTTATATTCTAATTTCCTCTGAATTTTATTTTATGTCTTTACTTTGACTATGAAGAAGTGCCACAAGAAAGTTGAAACCTGGTATACTCAAAGTTCCTCATTTTTCATGGGAATATGCAAAAAATGTTTTTTCAACTGAATTTGCAACTGTGGAGCATGATCCCACATACTCCCATCCTAGTTGACCAGATTTGTTGTTGCAATAATTTTTCCAAACAATGGAAAAGATACAGGTCATGAAAATGATAAATTTCTAATGTTACATGAAAAAAGCACAGGTAGAAAAACACTGAGATGAAAATAGTGTTTCATAGATTCTGCCACTCATGGGCTTTAGTAGAAAAATATGATGTCGATAATTTAAGAATGGTCCCTTGAACGCTGATGTGTCAAAATGTAGGAGACAGTCCTATAGGAAAATAATGTAAATTCAGCAAATGTAAAGAACTAATTGTTATGATTTAGAAAAGACAATTGAAAAAATAGTTTGTTTGCATAAAATTAAGAATAATTCACATAATTATGCACAAAAGACTACACATAAAAGATGTGCATGTTCACAGGATCCCCTGTCAGCTTAATATGTGAATAGTAGCAAATACATGAAATTTGCTGTCGACAGTTAATCAGGGAAAAAACATTGCGATGATCAAGATCATATTATGATCATGAAATTAAAATTTTAAGAGTACTGTTGAAAACCAAGGCTCTTTAACACCCATCCAGCAGAAGTTATCAAAATGATCATCATTGCACACAGGCCATGTCAAATGTGTTTTAATATCCCCTTAAGTGTAACTGCAAGTACACAACTAACAGTTTAATTTCTCTGTGTGCAGAGAAGTTTCTTAACACCATTCAAGGAGAGAGGCTCCTTAACACCATTCAAGCAGAGAGGCTACTTAACACCATTCAAGCTGAGAGCATACAAATTTAATTTGCAGAAAAAGTGATGCTAATTATTTTTTGGATGCCAATGATGTACGGCTTTAGACCTTAACACAACACATTCTGTTCTCTGGACTACATCCTGTTAATCTACAGGAGTTTGAAAAAATGCAGAAGAAGAAGAATAACCAAACTGGATTGACAGTCGTAGTTGAAAGGAACATAGAAAAGAACACATTAAATGGTCATGAGTGTCAATATTTTGCAGTCATATAACTACAATGGAGCATTCTTTCCAGAATTTTATTGTGTACTTAGAAGAGTCTTCCAACTGGCTGAAAGATAGTGAGCTCTGCTTGTTCAAATTAAGCATCAGGCAGTTTAACAGCTGACAATGATACTATACTGAATGTAAACATTGCCTAGAAAATCATTATGGAAAAAACAATTATGGGTTTTCTACATTCTGAATAGGATATGCTACCAACAACTTAGAAGACTCCAGCCCTTATTCAAACCTTGGTAGTTGTGTGATGCTTTTGGAGAAATCTCTTTTCTCAGTGGGTGCCTATCACATTGAGACACATATTAAGAGACATAATTGCAGATACAGGCACATTCCAGATAAAGTGACATATATCATTTTCACCATTAAATGGTCCACTGAAATCAGATGTGTCAGTTCATTGAGACATTTGCAACACAATGCATAATAGGATAATCTGGGTTATTTCCTACTGGACGTCTTCCTGCTGCAAGAAAGTTCCAGTGGGAGTATGAGAACAAATGCTAAATAATATTACTAAATGGCATAAATACAATGAACAAGCAATGACATAACTGCATTTAGATTTACAATTTTATCAACCAAAAATATTGTTATTTCAAAATAAATGATGTATATCATACCAATCTCACATCTGTAGCCTGAGAATCCATTAGCTGCACAGTCACATTCAAACTTTTTGATTCCCCATTTTTCAGTACAAATTCCATTGTTATGGCAACTATCTTCCACGCAGCCTCTATCACATGTTTGGACAACTACTGCAACAGGTATGGAAGATTAACATAACTTCAATGTCTTTGTTTTATATTTGTAAAAAAGGCATAGAATAAAATATTTTATATATATTTTATAAACTGTAACAGCCAGTGACAATGAGAGCACAACTGATGAATAGATGAATGAATAGGCCTAAATAACAATCAAGATTAGCAAGATACCAGGTATGAAATAATAAAATAAACAAAAGCTTATACAAGCTTAACATGCACAAATATAAAACTGGATGACTGGTAGAAATCAATATCTTTGATTCGTGATACCCAAATAGGTGTCTGGTCTTGTCAGTTAGCTGAAAAGATATGGAACTTCCACAGTAGCTCTAGAGATAATTCCAAATTATTCTCCTTAACTCAGAAAGTCCAAGTACACATTTTCAACTGTGTAGACTAATGAATCAACTGTATCAGGAATTGTACACCATTTGGTGGTGTTCAAATTAATTTTGTCAGCATCAGAGAAAATACAATATAACTATATTTTTTGAACACCGAACAGTTAAACAATTGTCATTCTTTCTTGATTCTTGATTAGAAACTGGCCTCATAGCACGGGCATTCCCATAAGTGCTCCGCCTTCTGTTCCAACAGTCATTCGACTCGATGGTGTTTCGAGTCCAATGCCGCTGAAACAGACGTCAACATCAGGGTACAACTCTGGCCCTTGCGACAGGTTTCTTTATTGTTCTCCCCACCCACATCGTGCCCGCAACTAGTTCAAGCACAACATCGGCCTGTCAGAACAACATGGTAACTGTATCGAAAGTTACGACTACGGGATTGTATAGATGAGGTGCCATGAAGCTTCTATAAGAAGATAACTTCAATATAAAGGCATGTCATCTAAGGTTTTCTGTTGCATGGTTTGTTTGTCTAGTGAGCCATTGGTGGGACCCACAGATGCAATTGCATGCGCTTCAAAGCCGCATGCACATCCTTTCAAATACTATGGATTCAAATAACTCATTATTTTGTGGCATCTACATTAAATGAACTAAACTTAAGTACAATTCCATGCTGAGATGGACATGTTAGGCTGAATGTGAAATCACAGTCAATCTGTAAACCAAGACACAACATATTCCATTCTCTGTACTACATCTTTATAATTTTCCAGATTTTGGGAACAAATGTAGATGTATAATAAAAATATTTATAATTTTCCAGATTTGTTTGTTTGTTAATTATATAAGAAATACGTCATCATGACAATATGGCGCTGTGTTTTCATTCTGTGAAGCAGGGATCTATGTTATGTATTATATTCAGCGAAGTAGTGTGCAGTGGAAAATATGTCAATTCGGGATAATATCTTGAAGGTTACTCGTTAATGGATTAAAAGATAACAACATAGTGAAGGTATTATCAAGTTTAGAAGTCTTAATGTGGATGCGTACGAAGTAAGGTTGAGACCTAGTGAATTGGTAGCGATGCGCTCAGCGTGAAGTTCAAATGTGATGTAGTGTCAACATCAGCAAAGTGCAATGGAGATGGAGAGTGAAGACACATCCATATAACCACATCAGAAGGACAGCTGGAGAGGAGATGAGCACCACTAGCTAAACCTTTTGCCCACTGAAATACTACAATGGATAATCACACACAGAGAATACAGAACAAAGCTCTTAAACTTACCGAAAACTGTGTTACAGCACATGGAATCTGCGCACGCTATATGCATGCGGAAAGGTCAGAGAACTTACACACGAATTAAACAAGTATACATGGGACATAATGGGCATGGCAGAGGTAAGGTGGATGGGATTTGGTGAAACAACAACGGATGACGGTCACAAAATATGGTATAGCGGAGATGAAACAAAACACCAACATGGAGTGGGGTTTATTGTAAACAAAGAGAAAGTTAAATCTATCATTAGTTGCACCCCTATAAACAGCAGACTTATAACAATACATGTAGCAGCTAAACCCAAAAACATCACGATAATTCAAGTTTATGCTACCAATTGCTGATTATGACGAAAAGGAAATAAGACGCATTTTACGAAACACTAGAAGGCACAATAAAGGAGATCCCCCAAAAAGATATATTAATAGTACTAGGCAATTGGAACGCAAAAGAAGGACCTGATGCTTATGATCAATGGGCCGGTACAGTAAGAAATTTGGAACAGGAGAAACGAATGAACGAGGACTAACACTATTGGATTTTGCCAATAAATTAAAATTTACTCTTGCAAATACATTATTCCCACACAAGCTTTCCAGAAGAACAACGTGGCATGCTCCAAAAGCAGACATACATAATCAAATTGATTTCATTCTTACACCGAGAAAATTCAAGTCCAGCATAAACAAAGCACAAACAAGAACTTTTCCAGGAGCAAACATCGGTAGTGACCATGATATGGTTCTATTGACGATCAAAATTAAGCTTAAAAAAAATCATACGCAAAACAAATGCACACAATTAAGATTTAATTTAGAAAAATTGAAAGATCCAGAAATAGCAGAGATATTTGAGGCAACAGTGGGAGGAAAATTTGCAGCTCTAAACCTTGTAAATGAAGATGTTAACTCTCTCACAGAAACCATGAAAGGAACTTTATTAGAATTAGCAACAGAAATACTAGGGACAAGAAGAATAACACACAAACCTTGGGTAACAGATGACATCCTAAAATTGTGTGACGAACGGAGGGAAATGAGAAAGATTAAGAAAGAGGCCCCTGAAATGTCAGGGTAATATAGCAAAATAAACAAAAACATCAGAAGGAAAATGAAACAAGCACAAGAAGTGTGGCTAGAGGAAAAATGCGAAACCATCAATGAAGGTATTAAACGCGGAAACAGTAAGGTAGCATACGACACTCTAAGAAAGATAACACAGCCAAATAGACCAAAGATATCTACAATACAAGACAAACACGGAAAGATACTCAATGAAACAACAGATATAGTGAAAAGATGGACAGAGTATTGCAAGGAGCTGTATAACTGCAAGTGTAATCCTGACTACACGATATTACAGAATTCTGAACTAAACAACAGAGAAATAGGAAATGCAGAAATTCTAGTAGATGAAATAAAAGAGGCCATACGAACATTGAAAGGAGGGAAGTCACCTGGTGTAGACAACATTCCAGCAGAATTGTTGAAATACGGGGCAATTAATGTGGTAAATATTATGACCAAAATATGCCAAAATATATGGAATACAAAACAATGGCCCACTGATTGGACAAAATCACTAATAATAACAATTCCCAAGAAAGGAAATTTGAAAGTGTGTACAAATTACAGAACAATTAGCCTTATAACACACCCCAGTAAAGTGATGCTCAAAATACTACTTAACAGAATAAAACACAAGTCGGAAGAAATAATTGCAGAAGAACAAGCTGGCTTCAGAGCAAACAGAAGCACTGTTGAACAAATATTTAACATCCGAACACTAATCGAAAAACATATTCAGCACCAACGTGATCTATACCACAACTTCATTGACTTTACAAAGGCCTTTGATCGTGTTTGGCATGATGGTCTGTGGCACATACTGAGGAAATTTAATTTTGACACCACAATTATAGACATTATTGAAGCTCTGTACGAAAATGCAAATAGTGCTGTCTTGTCACACAATACAATTGGAGAGTTCTTCAAAACAACTGTGGGAGTTTGACAGGGATGCATAATGTCCCCAGTACTTTTTAAAATATACTTAGAGCACATCATACAAGAGACATTACATGACTACAACACGTCTATATCGATCGGAGGTCGCCCTATTTGCAACTTGCGTTTCGCTGATGATATTGATCTTATAGCTGGGTCAGAACAATCATTGCAAGAATTAACATCAAAGTTAGAAAAAGTTACCAGCAAGTACAGAATGGAAATCAATTCAGATAAGAGCAAAATCTTGGTAAACAGCAGAGACACAGAAAACCAGACTAATATCATGATGAATGGACACAAGCTTGAAGAGGTGAATACCTTCAAATACCTCAGATCCAGTATATGCAGCGATGGTAAATGCAAAGCAGAACTAAAAATAAGGCTGGAGATGGCTTTGACGTCCTTGTCAAGGCTAACTGTGATTTGGAAAAGCAACATCAGTGTTGGAGTGAAAATCAAACTGTATAGGTTGCTGGTGCTTTCTGTTGTGTTGTATGGTTGTGAGAGTTGGACACTCACTGCGGACATGGAGAGAAGATTACAGGCTTTCGAGTATAAATGCTACAGAAGAATTCTACAAATTTCCTATAGGGAACATAAGACCAATGTGTACATAAGAAATAAAGTAGAGATGTGTGCAGGTGTCCAGGAGCCATTGCTTTCAATAGTGAAACGACGAAAACTAGCATGGTTCGGGCATGTATGCAGGCATGATTCCTTGTCAAAAACAATACTGCAGGGAACTGTCGAGGGTAGAAAAAGCAGAGGAGGACAAATAAAGACATGGACAGACAACATCAAGGAATGGACAGGGCTAGATATTTCCACACTCATCCGCATCGCTGAGGATAGAATTCGCTGGAGGACTCTGTGTGCTGAAGCATCCAATGTGGTACCCCTACGACCCTGAAGGGTTATGGGTTTATTGATTGAATTGATTGTTTGTTAAGTAGGGGTTTATGCCTCATATGGTCGAGTCCTCTTTCAACCTAGGACTGGTATCCATATTTGTTATATCGAGGTGGTTGGGGACCTGTGGTTTTTGTGGTTGTCTGCCTGGCTGTTGCTAGGATGTAGCTCTGTTAGCCGGGTTCGCTATTGGGCCTCCTAGCGACAGTCCTTATATGGACTATGGCGTGGCTCTGCCTGTCTTCGGTATTATTGATGAGACTATAAGGTGATAGTCCTTAAAAGGACTTTGTGTTGGATTGGTTGGAGCTCTTTCTTCTGCTATTTGCTGTGTTGCTCCTTCGCTGTGTTGGTCTGGACTATAAGGTGGTAGTCCTTAAAAGGACTTAAAGGCCTTTCTATTGATTTTCCAGATTTTGGGAACACATGTAGATGTATAATACAAATATTTATAATTTTCCAGATTTTGAGAACAAATGTAGATGTAGAATAAAAATAAATAAATGGGTAGCATATATTATTCAGGATATAGCCATCAATCCAGCATTTTTTGGCTGTTGTGATTTTCTAGTCAATATAAATACATGTAGTAGTATGCCATTACTTTTTGAATGGTCTAGATGTAGCATAGCCTGCAGCGAGATACTGCACTATGTGCCATCTTTGATCCAAGAGAAACTAACTAATTATTTAATTATGTAATATATATTTCAGAATATCCAAAAGTGGAACACCTTCTTATTGACTGCCCTTACCTTTCAACGGCCAGGAAAGAACTTTTACAGACACCCTTAATAGTCACTAACTTACTGTATGGATCACTTAGTCAACTTCAGAAGACCTGCACTTCTTTAAGAATGGCATTGTGCTGACAAGAGTAGCATTACTCATCAGAATTTGGATATCAACAACAACAATATCCAAAATAGAATTACAAAGTAGAAAAATCAAAACTGTAGAAAGAAAATCACTGCATTTGAAATGAGATGCTACAGAAGAAATTTAAGTATACTATGGACAGCAAAAAAAATAAATCAAGAAGTCTTAAAATCAATAAACGTCGAAGAGGGCTGGCTCCTTAACAACATCATAACAAGAAAACTGATTTTTTGGTAATATAAAGAGACATAACAGCATGGAAAGAATAATAGCTGAAGGCAGTGTTAACAACAACAGGGGAAGAGGGCGTCATCTACATCGAGCAGGACCACACTTCTGCCCAAGCAAGCACAGGTGCTGAAGTTGGAGATATCAGACTGAGAAATGCACCAGCAGCCATGACTAGTTAGTTGTTGGATCATCATCACTGGAAACTGGACATGTCCATAGTTGCTTTGATCTCTCCCATAGTGTATCCACCATTACACTTCTGCTGACAGTACCTATCCTCTGCTGATTGACCATCATTCTTCTGCGCCCTCTAAAATGTTCACTTCTAGCAACACTGCATTTCAAAACCTCATCTTTAATCCTGGACATTGAAAAGGAATCATTATCCACACTAGTTTCACTCTCGTGTGCTATATCTCTTATGGAGTTCAAAATGTCAGCTTGATCCATTGCGCAATCGCCCTGTGCCACAACTGCGCATGAGGCCAGTTGATTTGCTCTTTCATTGCCTTGAGCCCCCACATGTCCCCTCACAAAAATAAATGTAGCTACTTTCAAACTAGCCTTTCTCAAGACCTGTTCATGAATGAGACCCACTTGTACCTTCCTAATTATACTCATAGAGTTACTCAAGATGCAGACCTGTTACCTTCTGTGTGCCTACCCACTCAAATGTCCTGGTCACTGCTATAATCTCCATGGTATCATGCCCCATGACTAGACATATATCACAACACGTTTATACTGGGGACAGTTCTGCAGAATATGTTCAGAGGTCTGTTGTCTGTCTGTTTGGTACATGACTGGTAAATGTGACCAAATGAAGTCACAACAGTCCAACTTTTGTAATGTTACATGCAGAGCCATGTAAATCCATGTTATAATTTGTGCATCTTCTGTGGCGTCACAGAAATGTTACTTGACAAACAGAAAAGTCAATGCTAATATTTGTAATGCAATTGCAGATGTCTGTTACACCAGAATGTCTGCAGATGGTGACTCAATGAAAAAAATAAATACAAGCATAGCAGCAAGAAAATTGCAACAAGTATAATCACTAAACTAATTAGCACCTGGAAATCCAAAGACATAGTTTTTGAAACACCAAGTTAAAACTCCTGTGTTATTCCATTATTGACTTATGGTAGTGAAAGCTGGAAATCAACACAGCAATGGACCAAAAGTTGAACAGCTTTGAAAACAAATGTCTCTGAAAATTGTTGAATACAAATTAAGTGATTTTATCACAAATAGTGACATAAGAAATAAAACAGGCTAAGAATATATTTCAAATGTTATAAGAAAATGAAGATAGAAATACCTGGGACACATTCTTAGACTAGATGAAAACACACTGAATCAGCAAGCCATTATGTGGAAAAAAGAAAAAAAAAGAACCTGAGGGAAAAAGAAAAAGACCTAAATTACCTTAAAAAGTACCATTCGTAAAGAAGGAGAAATAATAGATTGCAAGTCCATACAAGAGCTAAAAGTGCAGTCAGAGCACCACAATGCATGGAGAATCAAAACTTCTGCCATATTTGCTGCCTGTGGCATGAAAGGAACAAACTAACTACTACTATTGCTGATATTTGCATTTTTATATGTAATAATAACCTCACATAAACATCATGTTACTGTTACTAATGATAATTGATCTAGAGAATAAATAATAAAACGCACAAGTATCATTGGCCAAGAAAATAGCAGAGTCTTGTAACCGAAAGACATGGTCTCCTGCTCGCACACCCCGAATACAGCCAATCAATGGATCAACAGAGCTGGCCATATCTTTAATTCCACCAATGTACGCATTAATATATGGTGTAGGTATCAGAGATGGTCTTGATAGAAATACAGATTCTGAAAATATTAAATTTAAATTATGTGCAGTTTATATTTCCATATGTAGTCTTTGTAATAAATCATGAAAACAGTCAATGATTAAATTGTGACATCATATATGACAATATTTCCACTTTATTTTGTATGTTTTCATTGTTAGAAGGGTATAAATCAGATGTCACATAAAAAAAGGTGAACACAAATAACATATCAACAAGGAATAGGCCCATCGTAGCTTCAAATGCATTGTGGGTAGGAATAATAAGCAGGAATTTTCAAGGAATTATCAAAATAAGAAAGTTTCACACAAGACTTGAACCCGATATGATCATTTGACACCATCTGCCAACAGTGTGACACTAAGTATTTTTACTAACTCA
Source organism: Meghimatium bilineatum (assembly GCA_034231615.1). Taxonomy (NCBI): domain Eukaryota; kingdom Metazoa; phylum Mollusca; class Gastropoda; order Stylommatophora; family Philomycidae; genus Meghimatium; species Meghimatium bilineatum. Next base: position 204,236 of record CM067315.1, on the reverse strand, counting down.
ATCAGAGTCCTCCCCACAATCGGGATGTCACTTGTACCAAGTCTTATAAAGGTCTTTATTCCCAATCATATAATCACCCTAGAACATAGTTTAAGTATATTAGGTTTCATCTCAGCTTTCAGTTCTCTATAAGGATAATTTTTAATTGTCTCTCTTTCTCCTTCAAAGTCTTTAAATCTGGCAGTCGTGATAAGGGTGTTAAAAACTTTTCAGAGTAGATGGTCAATCAAATTGCAATATATTTTTTCTATATTTTCTATTTGCTGTATTTGTACACGCATGTCTAAAGATAATATAAAATTATGCAAAAATTAGAGATAAACAACTAAGATTCATAGAATTAGTGATGATGAAAGTAAAACTAACATTTAAGGGCCACTAGAAAGATCAAGGGAAGAAGAGACAGAAGTAAAGAAAGAAGATGCTGGATAGGTTGTTATCATGGGATGTGAGAATATCAGAGCTTGAACTTATTAACAACACAGGAGACAGAGTTGTGGACAAGCATGTTACTCAATTGAATATCTTAAGAGAGATATGCAAATTTACACACTTTTCTTAAAGACAGCCCCATCATTCAGTGTTAAGTCAATGAAATATAGATAACTAGCCTGTACACGTGTGGGAGACTTGCTTGTACATGTATGAGGGACTTACCTGTAAAATAACTTATAAAGTTATTTTATCTAGAGCGTGTATTAATGCTGCAGGGGTGTGAGATTTTAGCAATCTCACATTTCAGTGGCTCTGCTATATGATGGCAGTAGCTATCTCCTCTCCCTTGCAGTCTTTACTTCCCAGATTAATCTGGTACCCAATTAAGGCTGAATTGGTCTGGGAGCCGCTGTGATCTGAAAAAATGTCCACACCAACTGGGGAATGAACCCAGGACCAGTTGCCTGTGTGGGAAACTTGTCTTTCATAAATAATGTTATAGTTGTTCTTCCATCACAAGTGATATTGATATTGAACAAGTGCTACAGATGTTTGTTAATAGTCAAGCAAAATGAATTAAACAGGTTACTAAAACACTTACCTTGCCTATTACTAAAAAAAATATATTTAAAAAAAGTATATATAAAAAAACATACAATAAAACTAAACAGGACAATTCTCCACATATCGGCTCAAATTGAACCTTTTTCAAGAGACAAACAACAGAAAACAACAAAATAAAAAACAAAATAGATGACTAGATTTCATCAAGCCCCGTCTCCATAGCGCAGGGATGGCAACGCATCTAGTAAAAGAGAAAATGCGTGCATTCATTATAAACAAACAGAAAGTGGGAAATTAGAGACACTATAGATGAATGCAAGAATAATAAAAGAAAAAGATAAGAAAAATACCCCTTTTGTCACTTTATCAGACAGGCAGGTTTTAAGAACAGTCACAACAGGCAAGACTGAAGGGAACAGAGATAGATGGGGACGTGAGAAAATATTCGTGTGACAACATAGCAAGGCTTGGAAACAACGATCCTTATAACAATACTTTGAACAGAGAACCATGGCCACCTACGCCAACCAGAATGGCATATGATAATGATAGATGAGTAATGATGAGGTTGTGGGGTGAGTGGGTTTTGGGAAGGAAGAATACAAGAAGAATCATCATTTGAAAACGCATGGAATGAATGTGAAACCAAATATAGACATAAACATATATATAAAACCAAACCTAAACATACATAGAAATGTATACACCCACAAAGAGTTAAGAAATAAATATATAACAAAATGGACACAGATGTGTGAAGGATACCCACACAAAATGCACAGGCATGTAAATGTATCCACACATAGGAAAGGGCTCATACCAGAATAGGCATACATATTGACACAGAATGGAGATACGTGCATTAACATAAACAAGCGCTCACATAAATATATATATATATATATATATATATATATATATATATACATAAATATGAACATTCATCTACATAAACACTTTCTCACATAAATAAAAACAATAACATGAACATTTGTACACATAGAAACATATACATATATTAATGTAAATAGAAACGTTCGTTCACATAAAGATAATGCTATAACAACTGCATATGTATACATACAAATGTGTGGCCCAAAGTAATTGTGTGGATACATAGAACCATGTAAAACGAAATGCATATACAAATAACTATACATGTGTGGGCACCCATCGAAGAGACAACTGCAATAACAATGAGGAAATCAAAATCTAAATATGTAAATGATTTAACAATAACAAAATGGCAGAGTACAAAATAATCACATATTGACATACACAAACGAAAGAAGACATAAAGGAATTATATAGAAGAACGGCAAACACAAAAATAATAATTATTCACGAAAGTGTACAAAGACAAATAATTACAAGAATCAGTGAAATACGGGAGTAGAGGGTATAAAGAAAAGGTGGGTAACTCAAACAAAACGGTGATTAATGTTCATTCCGTGTGGTTGCAAAACTCCCATATGACAAATGAGACGATATTCCAAGGACTGACGTTGCCGGTCACCGGTATAACAACGTAACAAACCGGTTACAGAGACATCAGAGCTACCATGATGTGACGGGCTGTTAAAATGATTAGCCACTGGGGAGTCACGATGAAATATAATGAATATAATGACACCCTCTGACCATTTGGTTATTTATAGATGTTTGTTAAGAATTAGCTATATAGCATGTGTCATGTGATTTATTCCTTCCAGAATGTTGTCTTCCCAATGAACTCTCTGAACCCCTCTCTGTCTTGGGCGATGTGGCTTGCATACAAGATAAATATATTTGTCCACCAGCAAATAAACTTGAAGGTTATCAAGAACCACATTTGACAGTTTTGAAACAGCACAAACATGTTTTGTTTGGATATGTAACAAGACACACCTAACTTTCTAAAAATATTTTGCAAGGAACAGTTGAGGGTGGAAGGAGAAGAAAAGGCAAGAGAAAATCCTGGTTTGATAAAATAAAAGAATGGTCCGGGTATGACTTTTCTACACTCCTTCGAATGACTGAGGATAGAGATGTTTGGAGAACTTTTTGTGCTGATGTCTCCAGTGTGGCACCCCTACGACCCCGATTGGTTATATATCTTATTATTATTAATTAGCTCTAGTCTGACTATAATGTCTTTGGACAGTTTGAACATGGGTCACACATTGTAGATGGTTTTTAGTCTACCTGTGACTTACTAGCTACTCTCTGCTGCATTTCTCCTATTTTCACAAGATTATGTGAATTCTTTTACTTCACTGTTAATTCGACAGTTCCCTGCAGTATTGTTTTTGACAAGGAATCATGCCTGCATACATGTTCGAACCATGCTAGTTTTCATTGTTTCACTATTGAAAGCAATGGCTCCTCAACACCTGCACACATCTCTACTTTATTTCTTGCATACACATTGGTCTTATGTTCCCTATAGGAAATTCGTAGAATTCGTCTGTAGCATTTGTACTCGAAAGCCTGTAATCTTCTCTCCATGTCTGCAGTGAGTGTCATTCTCTCACAACCATACAACACAACAGAAAGAGCCAGCGACTTATACAGTTTGATTTTCACTCCAACACTGATGTTGCTTTTCACAGTCAACCTTGACAAGGACGCTAAAGCCATCTCCAGCCTTACTTTTAGTTCTGCTTTGCATTTACCATCGCTGCATATACTGGATCTGAGGTATTTGAAGGTATTCACCTCAAGCTTATGTCCATTCATCACGATATTAGTCTGGTTTTCTGTGTCTCTGCTGTTTACCAAGATTTTGCTCTTATCTGTATTGATTTCCATTCCGTACTTGCTGGTAACTTTTTCCAACTTTGCTGTTAACTCTTGCAATGATTGTAATATACATGGAGATGGAAAGAACACATCCTCAGAAAGAAGCCTGATAACATAACCAATCATGTGCTGGCCTAGTAAAGTAAAGTTAACCAATAGCCTTTATTAATGCTGTTGGGGTGTGAGATGTTAGCGATCTCACATTTCAGGGCACTGCTATATGAGGACGATAGCCATCTCCCCTCCCTCGTAGTCTTTATTTCTCATATTAATCAGGTACCTAATTAAGGTTTGCTTGACACAGGAGCCATTGTGATCTTAAAAAACATTTCTGCCTCACCTGAGAAATTAACCCAGGTCCACTCATATGCGAAGCCAGTGCACTAATTACTGTGCTATGCTGGTGTACTACCTACAGGGAAAAGGAAAGTTAGAAAAATGCAGAATACTTGAAGAAGAACAGTGAAAGAAGAGATCAAATCAATTGGGTTGTCATGAGCATATTTAACTCGTTATGAAGCAAGCGACAACCTATTTGTTGTTTTCCCCTATATATCCCTATTGTTCCTGGTCCACTAAGAGTTAAATAAGAAAACACAACACAGAAATTGTTGAAGAGCAACAGTTATGACCCTATGTTCCACAGGGAACTGAAAGGAAAAAAAGATGAAGAGTACACAATAAATATTATGGGGAGAAATTCAATTTAAAATCATCATCATCAAGTGCCATCTCCGCAATGAAGGTTGTCTGCAACAGACCTCCAACATCCCCTGTCTCTTGCTTTGGTGATGCACTCTGCTAGACCTTAATCTGTCCATCATGTGATGTTATTTTCCCATATGTATCTCTGCCTACCTCTTGCTCGCTTCCTTTCAACTTTACTCCTCAAGTAAGTTCTTCAATAAGGTGTCATGTCTTTTAGTGTGTCCAAAATATTTTTTTTTGTCTGATCTTTATTTCCCTTAATAATTCTTTCTTCATATTAAGTATTGTTAGAAACTCTTTGCTTGTTTTCTTCTCTTTACATGATGTTCTCCCTATTATTCTATATATCCTCATCTCAAAGGCATCAATTCTGTCTTCTAATTATGTGTGTAGTGTCCATGTTTCTGAGCCATACATTAATATACAATAAATTTAGCATTTTATAATTCTCATTTTTAACTTGCTTGTAACCTGTTTAGATGTTAATATTTTCCTTATTTCATTGAAAGTACTTTTAGCCATGCCTATTCTCCTTTTTTTAAACTTCTGTTTCACATCTGCCATCATATGTGATTATGTGTCCAATATATTGATAGTGTTCTACTTGTTGTAGTTTCTCTCCATGTATGTTTATGTTTAGCACCTGTTCTTCTGTGACTTTGCTGATTATCATGGTTTCTGTTTCTTGGATATTTATATCTATTCCATCTTCTTTACATGATTTATTAGTCTTTGTAGTTCATGTTCACTTTCTGCTAAAAGAACAGTGTTATCTGTATATCTCAGGTTGTTTATTATTTTCCCATTGATCTTGAGTCCTGGCATTCCTTCTATATGTTTAAAGATATTCTCTGTGTAGATATTAAATAGATTGGGTGATAAACTACATCCTTGTCTTACTCCTCTTCTTATTTATATGTACGGTGGGTAGCTGTTATCACACCTTATTGATGCAGTCTATTTCCAATATATATTTCTAATTAGTCTGATGTCGTTTCCATCTATGCCTATTTCTTGAAGACATTTGATTAATTTTTCAATTTGGACTCTTGTCATAGGCCTTGTTGTAGTCTATGAAGCAAATATAGATATTTTTTGGGACTTCTGTATATTTATCTATCAATATATGGATATTCAATTTGAAATCACCACTCTATAAAGAAAGAGTAAAAACTGAAGTAGTGTATCATGGCTTTAGATAAACTTTATCCCACCAGGATTTATATATTCTTGTGATCTACACCTTTGAACTGTTTTGGAACAGAGATTATTGTTAAACTCTGACTTTATGAGATATTTTCACAGATGCATGTCATCAGAAAATGCCAGGGATTTACTAAAAGATGTAATTCGCAAGAGTAATGCTAACTTCATACACAGATACTCTTTCTCAGGGATTTACTAGAAGGTGCAATTCACAATAATAATGCTAACTTCGTATATGCATACACTTTCTATCAACTGTTTTAACATAAGTAATGAGTTTTTTAAAAGGAATTTCAGACACATACGTCTGTCTATCTATGTTCCGTCAGCATTAAATATGGTGCATAGAGCAGAAACTAGAGCTCTCTAATTGAGCAATGTGATGCTACTGTGTGTAATTTTTGTATGTTGTTGATACCCATAGTCTATCCAAAGGTGGTTGTGTTGCCGTGGCTTCTACACTACAATTGAACATAGGGGTTTGTGAAAGAGATGTAGACTGCAATCAAGAACATGGTGTGTTGCTCTGGTTGAGGTGTAGTCATGTTTGTTCAGGATGGTCTTGATTTTGTCTATCTATTTTTTCCATCATCTGCCCGTAGCTCTGTATCTTAATTCCATCTTGTTATAAGCTCTTATGGGAAGTTGATCATTCATTCTTATAAGATGTCCAATCTGTTGTTTCTCTATATATTTGATGCATGATGTAATACCTATTATCTTTCTGAGACCCATAGTCATACCCTCTTTAATGGTTATTCTGCTGAGTCTCTCTTGGCCTTCTTATTTTTTTTTTCCTCTGGTACCCATTTTAATGCTTGTAGTGGCAGTCTGTTTTCCTTCATTCTAAATATGAAAAATATGTGACAATTATGTACTAAGGTAATAATATAAAAGAAACATGAATAAACGTACGCTGATATAAACTACGACTAAATGGATCTATAGAATAACTATGAATCTTTCCTCTTCGAACTTCAATAACTTTGGATTGGCCAAGCACCATGAGTCTTGTAAAATTGAAATAGTTCTCAGCAACAACTTGCTTCCACTCTCCATCATTCAATGGATCTGAAAAAGATAATGTAGTCCAATTTGTATGCTTTATTTAGAGAAGATACTTGATGTAAAATAATACACAATTGTTTTTAAAAATATTTTTCAAATATATTTAATTATTTGTAGGGACTATATTTCATGGGAAATTTGATTGTATTATAAAAGCAGGTTTATGCAAATTGTAAATTCAAGCTGAAACTTTTGTTATTGGACAGATTTGTGTGTCATTTCATTTGTGTTGCTCACATTGTTTTAAAAGTTTGACATTCACAAAACTTATTTCTTTTTAATGTATTTATTTTACAATATTAAACAATACATTTGTCTGGAAATAAAATATAATATTTCAAACATTCATTGTAAACTGTGAATTTAGTCTTTTAAAAAAAACATGTAAGCAATGTATGGAAGTATACCATATTATTATGTGTTCATTCTTAAACTCCTGTTTGATAGCAGATTCTGGAGAATGTAATGTGTTTTGTCACAGTGTACAGCTTGGCTAGTAGTACCTGTGCCTTTTGGTCTGACACGTCCAACTTAATGATGCCTTCTTGTTCATTTTGAACTATGGGATGTGACAGCCAACCCCTAAACTTCATTAATCACCTCTTACAACATGCATGGCATGTTATAGTTTTTTCCATCTTTTCTCCTCTTTTCAAGCTCCGGTATGATACAGGCACTGAATTTTTTAACTGAATCGCCTAATAACCCGAGTAAACACATTTCTGAGTTCAATCAATCCTCATCCCTAAGAATGTGATTTTAGTCCAGGTATCAAGCGTGTATATTCTCAAGTTACTATAAATATGAACCAGTAGACAGATATACTGACAACAACAACATACACATTACACAGGTATGAAAATTCGTCATAGATCATTTAACACCAGTATGTATCACTAGGTATTTGTACTACAATGACCATTAGGCCTTAATGTAACACAAATAACACATAAATGGATTCAGGGTTGCTTTAGTTGTAATATGGTTGAATGATTATACTATACAGACACGATGGATACAAAGCCAGGGGCAGACTTTGCAAATGATGGATTACAGAAATAAAAGTGTCAACGAAAACAAACATAGGCCTATATGAAAACACAAAAAAAAACCATCTACAGAGAACTACACCTTATGCTGCAAGACATAAAGGAGTATAAAAAGAAAGAATATGGTTAAATGAATACAATGAGGAAACAATGAGAAATAAAAAAATATGTAGCTAGCAGACAGGATTTGAACCAGGTCTGTTCAGGTGGCACTTATTTGTCTCTGCAGTAATAATTTTTTTCAATTCAACCAATGTGCATCCCTAAAAAAGATGTGATTTTAGTCAAGACATCCTACAAGTATATTTTCTAGTTGCTATGTATGTATTCTATAGTGCATTCATCAATAGTTGATCATGAATATTGTCTATTATCTCTTTAATTACTGAGTGTATGGGCTTCATATTTTTAATGAGTGTATCATAACCACTTTAAAGATTTATGATAAATTATTATCTAGACTGAACTGATTTATCACAGCAGTCGCTATGAATGTTGTTTTTAAAGTAGAAATACTTGTTTGTTGATAGCCATAAAAGTAGATGGGTTTATGGTAGAAATTGCCATATATTCTGTCAATGAGGGGAAATGTGTCTTATTTGTTTATTTTCTCTCCAACTTTTCATTGGCTGTTAGGCAAAGAATAAATCATCATCAGGGGCCATGCCGGCAGGCGTAGGCAGTCATGACTCTCCACAGCTCTCTGTCCACAGTATTATGTATCAAGGACATTGTTGTTTCCTTGCCATGCCAGGTTGTCAAACTGTCAAATATTTTCCACTTCTGTGTATTGCCATGACTTTCATCTTGGGAGAATAATGTGGTAGTTTCCCGTTGCTTTCCACATCCATATGAGGGATATCCATTTATATCCGCACCCTTTGACAATACTTTATATCAGGAAAAATGGGTGCCCCGCCCTGCCCGGTTGCAGAGCTACCACTTATACTGGAGGGTATCGGTCGCTTCCTTGTTTGCGCCTAGCGAACATAATGACAGCACGATTGATGTCTAAACTCCGACTCCCCTCCAGGAATATTCAACTTTACACAATAGAAAACACAAGGAATTTTCTGCACAAATAATAAATATACTTGCCAATTAAAAGAACGATAAAAAAGATGTCATCATGATTGAATTATATTGTTGTGAAATGCTTATGTGCGCACCAAATATCTCAATCTTGGAATGGAAACTGTTAAATGAGTGTGACATTTAGTAAGCGTTTTTTTTTTTTTTTTTTTTTTTTTTTTTTTTGAGATTTCATAGTTATATCTTAAAATAATAGTTAAACTCCAGTTTCCTCAAATATGTATCTCATATTTTGGAAATGTATGCAGGCATGATTCTTTGCCAAAAACAATACTGCAGGGAACCATCGAAGGAGGAAGCAGAGGAGGGCAAATAAAGACATGGACAGATAACATCAAGAAATGGATAGGACACAATTTTTCCTCACTCATCCGCATTGTTGATGATAAAAATCACTGGAGGACTGTGTGCTGAAGCATCCATTGTGGTACCCCTACGACCCTGTCAGGTTATGGGTTTATTGATTGATAGATCTCATATTCGACGTGTTTTTATTGTGGTGTCATTTCCAAATCTACTGATAATCGAGACTACCATGCTGAGATGGTCATAAATTTAGAGGGCAGATAGTGAAAATTGTACTTCCATCATTAGATAGACCCTCCTGTCTGGTTATGGACAATGCTTCCTACTATAATGTTGTAGCAGTGGCAAAGGAAAAATAAAACCAAACTTAATGATGTTCTTAGAATTGCACATAATATACTCTCCGCCATTGACAAAGAATTATGGATAAAATCTGAAGACCATATATTGAAAGTGGAAGAAGAATATTGGTAGAAAGATGGGTTATGCTTCATTCTTCTTCTTCAGCATTCATTCTCAAACTCCCGCTGGATCTCCCTTGTAGCAGGACCATTGTCCTACTAGATTTCTAGAAGGAAATCTATATAGTCCAAAGAATGGAAATGTGTTGTGTCACTGTTTACTTGTGCCAATGGCCAGACACATCCGCCTTTGGCGGGATGGTTCATTCAACCAACCACAATTATCGATCTTTATGATTCGTTGGATTATGAATAGAAAAATAAGAAGAACTAGAAACAAGGTCAGGGGAAGACCGAGAAGAAAAAGGATTTAGATAACATCAATATAATAGTGAACATATAAAAACAACACAGCCGAAGAGATATCTATCATTGTAAAGACATATGAGATATATAATATATACCCTTGCTGGACAATAAGACCATATTGACAATCGTTAAATGTACTAAGCTTTAGTAATTTGATGAGAAATTAAGTTCTATCTAAAACAATCATGCTGAGCAAAGTAGAAGGTGTAAGGAGAAGAGATGGCCAACATAAGGTCTGGACTGATAATGTTAAAGGCTGGACAATTTTTGAATTTCTCCACATTCTAACATGACCTCAGAAAATTTTTGGGTAAAAAATTTCTGAATTCCACCACTAGTACTTGCAGTGTTCACATTAGGACAAAGATGATGATGACTATGGTAAGTAAAATGTATGTCTATGTTTATTTTAAATTAACAAGAATGCAAATAATACTACAATTTCACAAAAGTTTAACTGTTAACTTTATATTTTGTTATAATTTCATATAATCTCCATACAATGAAAAAAAATCATGTTCTATACTCTGTTCACTATAAGAATGAAGTGGGTCAAAACACACCCCCAAATTACTCTGCGATAACAGGTGATTTTTAAATAGCTGATGACATGTAAAAACAATTTTATTTAAAACATTTAAAAACAATATTTAAACAACATTAAAAACATTTAAAAATGAAATTTAAAAACAATATTATGGGGCACTTAACAATCGATTAATGCGTTCTGCATCCAACAACCAATCAGAAGCACTGACCCAATTCATTCTTAGAGTGAACAGAATATAAATACTTCATTTTTATCCATGTTACAACAAATGAATGATACGCCTATACCAATTACTGTAAAATTTCTTTTCTTATAAAATCAAATCATTACTTTCTTAAAAACAACATTCGTAGCGACTGCTGCAAGAAATCCATTCAGTCTAGATAATAATTAATCATAAATCTTTAATGTGGTTATAAAATAATACACTCATGCAAAATATGAAGCCCCTACGCTCTGTAATTACGGAGATAATAGACAATATCGGTGATCCACTGTTGATGAACACACTCTAGTTTGCCATGTATATGGACTGGTAAATTATGACACAGGCAACAATAACACTGACAAATTATGTATTGTTGTATGTAGTTATATATTTATCATACTACAAGGAATGCATAATGGTGCATACTTGTATTATATGTTTGTGGTCCTTTAATGAAACTACATTTACTTCATTGTATTGTCCTATATTTTTCTTTAATAAAGACCTTATTGTGGAAATGTAGATTTAATTGGTCTTATATCTAAATGTTTTCTTACCCATTAATCAGTCTGTGACTAATAAGTTTGTGATAAAGTAAATGACTACTTTGTGTAATTACAGGTACCTATTGTTTGTACAGTTTGACTGCAGGCTGACTTTATATCAATTAATGCACTTAGGGAAATAGGATGAATGATCTCTCTTACTAATGCTTATAAATCTTTAACCTTGTACAGACCACAAGAACATAATGTCAAGAGAGGTGTGGTAAACAATAGTATTATGCAGGTAATCAGAGGAGACTGATCAGCAATGCAGAGTTGAGGTTGTCAATTGCTACATGCTTTGGGATATTTTGAGGAGGAGATTCAAGCACTTATAGAGCAATAATTTGATGTTCAATGGTGGATTATCTGTTGACTAACTATGAATCAGCATCATAGTATATAGTTCTCCATTACGATATCAGCTGTCCAGCCAGTGGTTGACCATAAACTGCATGACTATTGTTGCCTTCAGCCTGTACTGACTAGAAATTGCCTGACTAATGTTGCCTTCAGCTCATGCTGACCAGAAACTGTCTGACTAGTGTTACCTTTAGCTCATGCTGACCAGAAACTGCCTGACTAGTGTTACCTTCAGCTCATGCTGACCAGAAACTGTCTGACTAGTGTTACCTTCAGCCCATACTGATCAGAAATTTTATAACTAGTGTGCCTTCAGTATATACTGATAGAACTGCCTGACTAGCGTTACTTTCAGCTCATGCTGACCAGAAACTGCCTAATGTTGCCTTCAGCTCATACTGACCAGAAACTTCCTGACTAATATTGCCTTCAGTCTATATTGACCAGAAACTGCCTGATTAGTGTTACCTTTAGCCATACTGACTAAAAACTGCCTACTAGTGTTGCACAATCAGTAGATATGGTAAGATTTCTCAGAGATTGAGTCATAGTACCCATTTTCTGATGGCTAGGTGGACTACAGAAGTTCTTTCTTTGGTTTGTTAAAGTAATGAATGAACTAGAAAATGGGTCACCTAGTTAGTGGAGGAGTGGCTGAAACATTACCATGGCTCTCTGTAAGGTGTAAAACTGGGTCACCTAGTTAGTGGACAAGTGGCTTAAACACCACCATAGCTCTCTGTAAGGTGAAGAAGGAGATAAAAATCACTCTGGTGACATCCTGTTTCAAAATTTGGTAGTAAATGTGCTACTAATAACTGAAAACTTAAAAGTGTGTTTATAATAAATAGATAATTGAAATTCTCACCATCTGTTGTGACAGAATCCTTCACAATTTGATTAAAGTTGTTGTAGCTGATTGTAACTGTACGGGCATCACTGAGTTCTAATTGGACAAAATTGCCCATGTGATCATGAATGTATAGAAGCTGAGCCTCTGTCATAAATGTTCGAAAACTAAGAACAAGAGTGCCATCAAGGACATCAGGGGAGTTGGTGACATCGAAGAAGAGAAATGATGCTGGTAGACCATTGAAGGTAACAGCATCATTGTTCAAGTCTGCAAATATAAATTGTTGTTCTCACATTAGTTTTAGTTAGCTAATTAGTTTGCTATTTTGGTGCCAAGGGCGACTTATAGGGCAGAAGTTATGTTGCTCCATGCCTTGTGGTTCACTGCAAGTTGTTTTTAATTGTTCTTCGTAGTGATGTCCTGAATCTTCCACAATTCATTTTCTCATTGCAGACCATGACAAAACTTGGTGTACACATTGTCTGTTATAAAGCACATCAGACAAAAATGATGATGGCCACAATACAATTATACATTGTTGGAAAATTGTACAGAATTTATGCTAGCAAGTCTGCCTGTTCTTTCGTTGCCTTTAATACCTGCATGTCCAGGCATAAAAATGAAAGTAGTGTTCTTAAGTATGGACAGAAAAAATAATTGGCTCCAGTCACTGCTGCCTTTAGTCTGTTTAGTCATATACTAAGATTTATGGTGCAAAGGGAACACACTGCTCTTGGTGGACTCAGGGTTAGCGATAACCAAGATCCAAAATTACCTCCTCGTGGTGCACCCTGGAAACAGAAATACAGCGGCTCATGTTGATTCTCGCCAAAACCTTTGGGGATCGTGTCTGTGAATGTGGAGGTAGCAGATATAAAGAGATTTTACTGCACATAAGACAGACTCAGACACCACCAGTGCCAACACATACAGTGGCACTGTCAACACACAGTGACGTTAGTCAGTCCAGTCCGAGCATTGGAGGGATGGCCAATGAAAAAGACACATGGAAGATGCATGGCGAGAGATAAAAAGACAACATACTGAGTACAATGAAAGGGCAGCACAGTGCCAGAGAGCAGAGCTAACTGCAAATAGAAAGTGAAAATGTTCTAAGGAAATCTAAACTACAATCTCTGTTAGCTCGAGACAAGGTTCTAGTTACCTGGGCTCTTTTCGGGCAGAGAACCAGACCTAATTGTGGGCGCAAACAAAGAAAGAAGACCTGGCCCAACTCTAATGTTGAGCTTACTATATCAGAAACATGTTTGCAGAGAGAAAAAGTTCAGTACCCGATGGGCTAGGCACAATTGGAACTAGGCCATTCAGCTCGAGAACACGCCTTGCTCCCAAACACGTGGTGAGATTCGGACTAGGACAAGGGGTTCATGATGTCGGTGAGCAACACTTTGGCTAAGAAAGCAAAAGATCCTGGGTCCAACTCTTCTGTCAAATTCTTTCTTCACCAGAACCAGACTTTGGGAGGAGAAAAGGTTCAGTACCCGATGGGCACAGTCACAGAACGTCTAATTACACGAGGCAAGTTTACTGACGGCTGAACACCTCGTGCGAGATAGACGTGAATGACAATCATCTTGGTGAAGACTCAACATACAATTGCATGTCCATCAACAGATAGGCAGGCTGTCACTGGCTAGGGAAGCCTACTATCTGAATTAAAGACATGGCAAAAACAGATGTGCTGGGCCTCAGATGTCGTGGTCACAAAGTGAGCCAACCGAGGTGCAAATAACACAGTTCAACTGTGGAACTTGTATTACAAAGTACTTCACGCTCCCAGGTGGAAATCACACGATTAATTAGATGTGGTTATAACAAATGTAGAATGTAGAAGACGAATATACTAAGATTTAAAACAGTGATGCTGTAGGAAGTTAAAATATGTTATGAATATGTTTGCTAGAGCTAGGGAATAAATTAACAAATTTTGTTGGAAGTTAGGCAATACTGTTTGTTGGAAGTTAGGGGACAAAATAACAATGTTTGCTGAAAGTTAGGGAACAGAATAATATTTGATGGAAGTGACATGTTCTCACCCTGCTCACAGTTTCCTCCCATGTGTGCCCAAGGATCACTGCACTGACAAGTGTAATGTACCCAGTTCTCCTGACACACTCCACCATTTTGACATGGGTTTGGCCAGCAGGAAGACATACAGTCTTTGGATACTCCATTCATGCTGAGAATAAAATAGAAAGTAAAATGGGCAGCAAGTAGGATGTGGTTTCAGCTTGTCACAAATTGAAATTAATTCAGATTTTTAAAGATGGAATAAGTGTTTTCTGATTCTGAATGTTTTAGATCAGATAATCTGTTCAAACATTTCAAGAACTCTAAAAGATACTATAATCATCATCATCAGGTCCCATGCCAGCTGGCGTAGGTGATCATGGCTCTCCACAGCTTTCTATCTTCAGTATTATGCATCAAGATCGTTGTTGTTTCCCTGCCATGTCAGGACGTTAAACTGCCTAATATTTTCTCACGTTGTCACCCTCTGTCTCTGTTGCCTTCAATTTTGCTTGTTGTGATTATGTTCTCCAAACCTGCCAGTCTCATGAAGTGGCCAAGAAATGAAGATTGTCTTTTTCTTATATCATTGATTAAGGTCCATTTCGCATTTGCCTCTTTCAACACCTCTACATTAGTTTTTCTGGCAGTCCATGGTATTCTCAGTATTCTTCTATAGAACCACATCTCTGTTGCCTCTAATTTCCCACTTTCTAGTTTGTTTATTGTCCATGACTGGCACCCATATGTTAGTATAGGTGTTATATAGCACTGCAGAACTCTCTTTCTCACCTCTAATGACAAGGTCATATTACACAATATATTTTTCATTTTTCTGAATGTTGTTTTTGCCTGTCCTATTCTGCTTCTTATTTCTGTTGAACTTCTTCCATCTGCTGTAATCGTTGTACCTAAATATTTGAATTGGTGGAGTTATATATATATTGTATAATTAGACATATTGTGCCTGTACCCATCAGATACTGAAACATTTTTCTCTGCGAGCATGATTCCGGTATAGGAAAGCTATGATGGCAGAAATGGACCCGGATTCATATGCACTCATTAGACAAGGTGTCATTCATCGATATTGTGCATCACTCATTCAAGTATGAGCCTCTACACATATTTATGAGCACCAAGGATTAGACGTTTGTTCTCAAGCTGAACAAAACTTTAATTCACATCTCCGAGTAACATTTTCTCGTTCTAATTGCTTGCAGCACTGCCCTCTTGCTGTGATTCCTCTAATTGTACTCAATATGTTATCCTTACAGAAACTAGTGTACGACTAAATATTCATCAAGACATCCGGCAATTTTGTGACATTTGCGTTTGCCACCCCTCCAATACTCTGGACTAATTTGCTTCGCAATGTGTCAACAGTGCTGTGTGTATGTGTTGGCACAGTAAGCCAGAGATATTCCCCGTCTTTTTGCAGTCAATTCTCATTTCATCTTCTACCTCTACATTTATGGACACGATCCCAAAAGTGTTGGCCAGGAACAGAATCTGTATTTCTGTTTCCAAGGTGCACCAAGAGGAGATACTTTTGGGGTCTTGGCTATCTGCTAACCCTGTGACCACTTGAAAACAGTGTGGTACCCTCTACATTCCATATATATATATATACAACTACATATACCTACTATTATGTGCGCGCACACATACACATGCATGCACACAAACACACACACACACACACATATATATATCTTGCACTTTTTTCTAGACAAAAAGGTTGGGTACAGCACAGTTAAAGTTTTGGAAAATCCAACTAAAATTTCCACTTTGAGTATAGAAACAGCTACTTTAATCAATTGTCCAGGTTTTTATAAAGTTGTAAATAAAATATTTCTACACGGATCACCAACTATTGTTATTTTTTATGACCAACAGAAAGCTCAGGGAATTAACAATAACTAATGCATACAAGATATTGTGTTTCCTCTTGGAACAATGTTCAATGACCTTTGAGTTGAGCATTTAAGATCCATAACAAAAACTAACCAAAAATAGATGACATGTATTTTTGCATGTTTCACATAATCCTTTCTCTCCATGGGCATGAAGTTTCTTTATACAGGAAAAAATAACAAAGTGCCAAAAATATAAAAATTCTGGACAAAACATGATGAGAATATGGCATATACCTGCATAACCTTAGAAAAAAGAACTGTATATATCTATATACACATATCCACACACACACATCAAACTTTACAAATTTATGTTGTCTTATCAAATTGTCTGTTCAAGAGTTTCTAGTGTTGAGCTAGCCATCAGCATCTCCTTCTTCTAATTTGCTATTGTTTTGGTAATGTCTACATGAAAAGTACAACAGGTGTGCATAAGTTTTGGTAATGTCAACATGAAAAGTACAACAGGTGTGCATAGGTTTTGGTAATGTCTACATGAAAAGTACAACAGGTGTGCATAAGTTTTGGTAATGTCAACATGAAAAGTACAACAGGTGTGCATAGGTTTTGGTAATGTCTACATGAAAAGTACAACAGGTGTGCATAGGTTTTGGTAATGTCTAAATGAAAAGTACAACAGGTGCGCATAGGTTTTGGTAATGTCTACATGAAAAATACAACAGGTGTGCATGGGTTGTGGTAATGTCTACATGAGAAGTACAACAGGTGTGCATAGGTTTTGGTAATGTCTACATGAGAAGTACAACAGGTGTGCATAGGTTTTGGTAATGTCTACATGAGAAGCACAATGGATGTGCATAGGTTTTGGTAATGTCTACATGAGAAGTACAACAGGTGCACATGGTTTTGGTAATGTCTACATGAAAAATACAACAGGTGTGCATAGGTTTTGGTAATGTCTACATGAAAAATACAACAGGTGTGCATAGGTTTTGGTAATGTCTACATAAAAAATACAACAGGTGTGCATGGGTTGTGGTAATGTCTACATGAGAAGTACAACAGGTTTGCATAGGTTTTGATAATGTCTACATGAAAAGTACAACAGGTGTGCATAGGTTTTGGTAATGTCTACATGAGAAGCACAATGGATGTGCATAGGTTTTGGTAATGTCTACATGAAAAATACAACAGGTGTGCATGGGTTGTGGTAATGTCTACATGAGAAGTACAAGAGGTGTGCATAGGTTTTGGTAATGTCTACATGAAAAGTACAACAGGTGTGCATAGGTTTTGGTAATGTCTACATGAGAAGTACAACAGGTGCACATGGTTTTGGTAATGTCTACATGAAAAATACAACAGGTGTGCATAGGTTTTGGTAATGTCTACATGAAAAATACAACAGGTGTGCATGGGTTGTGGTAATGTCTACATGAGAAGTACAACAGGTGCACATGGTTTTGGTAATGTCTACATGAAAAATACAACAGGTGTGCATAGGTTTTGGTAATGTCTACATGAAAAATACAACAGGTGTGCATGGATTTTGGTAATGTCTACATGAAAAATACAACAGGTGTGTATAGGTTTTGGTAATGTCTACATGAGAAGTACAACAGGTGTGCATAGGTTTTGGTAATGTCTACATGAGAAGTACAAAAGGTGTGCATATGTTTTGGTAATGTCTACATGAGAAGTACAATGGATGTGCATATGTTTTGGTAATGTCTACATGAGAAGTACAATGGATGTGCATATGTTTTGGTAATGTCTACATGAGAAGTACAATGGATGTGCATATGTTTTGGTAATGTCTACACGAGAAGCACAATGGATGTGCATATGTTTTGGTAATGTCTACATGCGAAGTAGAACAGGTGCACATGGTTTTGGTAATGTCTACATGAGAAGTACAACAGGTGTGCATAGGTTTTGGTAATGTCTACATGAAAAGTACAACAGGTGTGCATAGGTTTTGGTAATGTCTACATGAAAAGTACAACAGGTGTGCATAGGTTTTGGTAGTGTCTACATGAGAAGTACATCTGTGTGTATCTTCTTCAGCATTCATTCTCAAACTCCCACTGGATCTCCCTTGCAGCAGGACCACGGTACTATTAGATTTCCAGGAGGATGTAGTCCAGAGAATGTAAATGCGTTGTGTCGCCTTTTTATTTGCGCCAATGGCCAGACACATCTGTCTTCGGAGAGTGTGTGTATCTAAAGAACTCTAGTTTATATGAAAAAATTGCATTATTTTTGGAATCATCATGTCAAATATACCTAAAAACAGGTCTATAAAAACTAAAGCAGCAAAACAAAATTGTTGTGTAAGTCAGTCAGTGAATCGTTGGATCATCATCACAGCACTTCGGACAAAGCCATAGGTGTTCCGATCTCTCCCTGAGTGTATCCGCCATTACCTTTGCTGACAGTTCTAGTTCTATGTTGATTGACCATCATTCTGTGCGCCGCACAAGCTGCTCTCCTCTGACGATCCCACATTTCAAACACTGTTCCTTAGTTCTAGCCATTGAAAAAGAATCATCATCCACATCACTTTCACATGTTGTCTCCTGTAGAGAATGCAACACATCTCTCCAATACATTGCTCCTTCCCTGGGTGTAACAACAGCCCCTGATGCCAGCAAATCAGCTCTCTCATTGCCCTGAATGCCAACATGTCCAGGAACGAAAATAAAAGTCACCATCTCCAAACTTGACCCTCTCAATATCTCAGTCTGTTGTTAATGAGTGAGCACTTTTTGTACTTTCATAATCATGCTCATTGAGTCACTCAGGATACAGGTCCTGATAAAGTGTTTTTAAGTTTGCATAATTAATGCACAAATTATTAGCAATGTTACCTTCCATCTATGAGAGTAGTGAGGTCAACAGATTGTTGGTTGTACATAAATCCATAAAGGCAGCCAGTAAACCCTACTGCATTTTGAAGATAAGCATCATATACTCTGCAATGATAACACAATCAATATAAGTGGTGTACTGCATATAATATTGCCAGCATGGAACTATTTCACATCTCATTATTAATATTTATTATTGAATGAATTACGAGGGTGAATTGAAAAGTATTGCCTCATAGCTGATAGTTTTATTAATATTCAAGATACACATATGAACTTTACATTTTCTGAAAGCTTGGAATGTCCTTTAAGTGAGATGTCATTATTTATCAAAATAGTCCCCATTCCAGTCCACACACAAAGGCCAACTTTGGACTAGTAGTTGCATCCCGTCAAGGAAGAAATCAAACATTTCCCCCCAAAACCAGGTACACATGGCTGCTTGCACTTCCTTGTCAGAAGCATAACTGTATTCTTTGTAATAATATAGCCATAATAATATGCCCATGACTCGTTGCCAGTGACAATTCTGCAGATAAAGGCATAACCTTCCTGTTCATACAGCATCAGAAGTTTCTGAAAAAACTGCTGTCACCACTGTTTCATTTCCGGTGTCAGCATGCGAGGGACCCATCTCGCACACACTTTCCTATGTCATAGCAAGGCATGGATAATGGAATGGACTCACTCAGTCACAATCCTAAGAATTGTTGTGATGTCTTTCTGCTTGACACAGCAATTGGCATGAATCAGTTTGACCAAACTAGCTTGGTGCTGTGCACCAACGGCTGTGATCAGACGTCCGCTGCTCGCCTGGTTATGCAGGCTCGATGTCATTGGTATGACGTCTTTTACAGTCATTTCCCACCTCCTGACAGTACTTACATCCACACAGGCATCATCATATGCTGCAGTCATTCTTCAATGCATGTCGATGGGTGCACAATCTTCTGCCACCAGGAATTAAATTATAGCGCATTGTTTCAACCATATTTCTATACTCATTTTATATCTGCTGCACCCATGCATCACATTCTAGGCACATACCATTACATGTCCCGGTGGTTACTTCCTAGGAGATTATTTTCACAAAGGTGTCAAGTGTCTAGGAGCACTGTTATTAACATTATGGCCCTGGAGGCAAATCTTTTTAATTCTCATTTTCCTAAGTGCTCTGTGGGTGGTGAACCATCCTAGCATAGACTTTATACGCTTCCTGAGTATGTCAACAGATTTAACACGGGTGTGTTGATTTGGGGGGGGGGGGGAAGGCTGGTGAATTATCCTAACATAGACTTGATACACTTTTTCTGAGTGTGTCAACAGATTGAATACTGGTGTGTAAATGGGTTCTTCTTCTTCTGCATTCATTCTCAAACTCCTGCAGATTAGCAGGATGTAGTCCGGAGAACGGGATGTGTTGTGTCATGGTTTACAGCATTGCTGCGATATCTGCGCATTTCGGCTGAGAATGCAACAGTAATATAAAGCCATTTTGGACATAAAGTTGAGGTACATAAAAGAGGTTGCTTTGAGGATATGGATAACAATTCTTTACAGTCCATCATTTTCTCCTGAATTTAACACTTAGTGGGCCAGGGACAAAACCAGCAAATAGGTTGTTGTTTGATCCACTAGGAGTTATTAATATCATACAATTTATCTTATATCAGAGCTTAACCAAATAAAACAAAATATTTACTTGTCTGAGACTCCTCCAAGATACAATATGCCACTAAAATCTGCAATATTGTTCAGTTTTTTTGGAAGATCCACCAATACTTGTATAGAGTCCAGTGTAAACCTCACATTGTGTGAATCATGTTCTATATTTATCACATGCCAGTCACCATGATCTAAGCGGTTCAGAGAAGTCAACGTTTCTACGATTTCTACATTCCAAATCTTCAAGTAAAATTTCACTTGATATTCTGTAGATGAGAAGTAAGTAAAAGGTTGCATGAAAAATACAATAGGCCAATGTGTTTCACTGTTGTGTGTATTATATCACTTTGACCGTATATGGAATGAGACAGCCAACTTCACCCATAACCTCCTTAGTCATCACTTACAACATATATGAAAGGTAAGCAGTGTTGATATTATTTTTCCCCTTGCACATCCTGGACACACAGGGGTGATAGCCTGATTTGATTTGCTAGTCAGGAGGAACGTTCTCTCTAAGCTGCATATTTACATGGCCAGGAACCTAATTGGAGAGTATTTTTTACATAATTTATACTATATGGACATAAATAAGATTATAAAGTGTTGTCTTAAAAGAGATTTGTACATGTGGTTTTGTATGTGCACAAACTGTCATCTGATCATACATGTGGTTTTGTATGTGCACAAACTGTCATCTGATCATATGTGTGGTTTTGTATGTGCACAAACTGGCATCTGATCATATGTGTGGTTTTGTATGTGTACAGACTGTCATCTGATCATACATGTAGTTTTGTATGTGCACAGACTGTCATCTGATCATATGTGTGATTTTGTATGTGCACAAACTGTCATCTGATCATATGTGTGATTTTGTATGTGCACAAACTGTCATCTGATCATACATGTGGTTTTGTATGTGTACAAACTGGCATCTGATCATATGTGTGATTTTGTATGTGCACAAACTGTCATCTGATCATACATGTGGTTTTGTTTGTGCACAAACTGGCATCTGATCATATGTGTGATTTTGTATGTGTACAGACTGTCATCTGATCCTACATGTGGTTTTGTATGTGAACAGACTGGCATCTGATCATACATGTGGTTTTGTATGTGCACAAACTGTCATCTGATCATATGTGTGGTTTTGTATGTGCACAAACTGTCATCTGATCATATGTGTGGTTTTGTATGTGCACAAACTGTCATCTGATCATACGTGTGGTTTTGTATGTGCACAAACTGGCATCTGATCATATCACAACAGACAAATTTGAGAGAGAACAAAGGTTAGCACCATAATCATTGCAGTTCTGATAAAGTCATTTGTAGTTTAATCCCTTTTTTAACCAGGAACATACAGGGAACATTTGTTGTTTAATCCATCCATTTCTTAATCAGGAACATACGGGAAATATTTGAGTTTAATCCATTTCTTAATCAGGAAAATACCTGTATAGATATTCTGTATAGATATTCTGCATATTGAAAATATGGTCTCTGGTGCCTCTGCCCTACCCGTGCTTCATTGAACTCTTCTTCCAGCTTATGTTGTAGTATTTTTGTGATGATAACAAGCAGTATTTTGCTGGCGTGATTGATCAGTGCAATGGTTCTGTAGATGGTGCATAGTGTTAGATTTCCCTTCGGTATCGGTATATAGACTGATTGTGTCCACTCCTTGGGGCAAACTTTACTTTTCTAGTAACGCAAAATGAGGTAAACAGGTTACTAAAACACTTACCTAGCCTATTAATAAAAATATATTTAAAAAAGTATATATAAAAAAACATACAATAAAACTAAACAGGACAATTCTCCATGTATCGGCTCAAATTGAACCTTTTTCAAGAGACAAACAACAGAAAACGACAAAATAAAAAACAAAATAGATGTCTATATTTCATCAAGCCCCGTCTCCCCATTTTATTGTATGTTTTTTCATGTCTCCAGTATATATTTGTTTTTGTCCTGTCTTGTATTCTTCCTTATTTACTTGGTGATTTCTTTGTATTTTCTGTAATTTGCAGTGTAATTCGTTGTTTTCATTTGTCTGCTTTCTTCAATTAGTTTGAAAGTTTCATCTGAGATGTAACCTTTTTTCTTGTAACTTTTCTAGGTATAAGATTTTGTGCTGTAGAAACAAGAATATCTCTTGTATAGTTCTTCTATATTTCATCAAGCCCCGTCTCCCCGTTTTATTGTATGTTTTTTTATATATACTTTTTAAAATATATTTTTATTAATAGGCTAGGTAAGTGTTTTAGTAACCTGTTTACCTCATTTTGTGTTACTATTTGTTCATTAGGTTACTGCGGCACCATCCACTTTGTCGGACACCCTCTGACCATTTGGTTATTTATACTTTACTTTTCTAGATCTTCATTCAATGTGTGATAGATGGTGGTGGTTTCACCTCCTGCCTGGATCATTTCAGCAGTTATATTATCACACCCTGGAGATTTCCATTTCTTCAGGTTTTTAATAGCCCATCTTATTTCATCTATACTGGGTTCTGGTTCTATTTCACTGTTATTGTGGGTGTTATTGTCCGTGTTTCTGTAGCTTTCGTCATACATTTTCTTACAGTATTCTTTCCATCTTTCCAGGATATCTTTGTTTACTGTCAATTTACCATGTCTTTCTTGAGTGATGTTTAGTGCTGTCTTGAAATCACCTGTTAGAGTGCTCATCTCTTTGAACATACTATCAATTCTTCCTTGTTTTTTAATCTCCTATCTTACTGCATGTCTCCAGTATATATTTGTTTTTGTCCTGTCTTGTATTCTTCCTTATTTACTTGGTGATTTCTTTGTATTTTCTGTGATTTGCAGTGTAATTCGTTGTTTTCATTTGTCTGCTTTCTTCAATTAGTTTGAAAGTTTCATCTGAGATGTAACCTTTTTTCTTGGTAACTTTTCTAGGTATATTATTTTGTGCTGTAGAAACAAGAATATCTCTTGTATAGTTTGCTAGTAAATCGAGTGTTAATTCTTCTTGGACAGCCAAAAGTATTTCCAATTTGTTGTGAACTTCAATGCTATATTCTGTTGGTATGCTGCTGGTGTCAAAGTGAATGGGTCTAGCACCTTTTATAACCTACTGAAGCTTTATTTTTACATTTGCCATGAGAAGTTCATGGTCTGTGGCACAGTCAGCTCTCTTAAGGATATTGGCACATAGTATGCTTGATCACCATCTGTGTTGGATTAAGATGTTCTATTTCATTTTTTGTCTGCCATCTGATGATATCCATGTTAACAGTCATTTAAGGTATTGTTGGAATAGAGTGTTTGTGATTGTCAAGTTGTTGTCTATGAAAAAATATACTAGTCGTTCTTCTCTCTCGTTCCTTTGGCAGACAGCAAAAGGCCCTAATGCACGTCTTTACTCCCGCTTCATGGTCCAGCCTTCGAATTTAAATCTCCCATTATTATTTTAATGTCTTGTTTTGGTGTTTTATCTATTGTCTCTTGTGTATCATCATAAAATGTGTCTATTTCTTCATCTTCTGCTGCTACTGATGGTGCATATGTTTGAATCTTCTGTTTAATCTTATTGTCATTACACGATCATTGATTGTGTTGTATCCCAAAAGTGTTCTAGCGATATCTTTAGACAGTAATATATAGTCTCCAATGAGTCAACTTTTCTCTTTGCCAGAATACATGAACATCCCACCAGTTGTGGTTGTGAAGTGTCTTAGTCAGCCCATCTATGTTCACATATCCCTAGAATATCTATGTCTAATCGCCTTATTTCACTTTCTACAGTATGCTGTTTTCCCTGGTACATGTTGTTGACATTCCATGTAGCAATTCTAATTATTTTCTTAAGGTGGATTACAGCACTTTCCAAAGTATCACAGTCAGGCTTTTGGCCATCATCATATGTATTCATACTGGTTCTGCTGTCCCCCTCTTCCCCAGTTTGCATAATCGATCTGCCTGGCCTCTGGGCCTCACCATCAGATCTAGTTTCTTCGTTGTAGGCTGTCACGATTTCTTGGCAATTTCACTCAGTATTTCATCATTGCTTTCTGAATGATTTTGACCACTTACCAACTTGTCCCTGGTGTGCTCTTGGCCTGATACTGTACCTTTCGGATCCCCGCCTTTGAAGCAATTGTCGAACAATTTGTTCCTCCATCTTCTCCACCAAGACTTACCAGCACATCCTCCTTGAAAGAAGCTCTATGTAGTTTGGCCAGCCAGTCAACACTCTTGTCATCCCTGCCATACACATGCCGACTAGGGGAGTCATACATGAGCTGGATAGGAGTGGGAGAACCAAATAAGATCCAGGTCGTCCTCTGAGGAGAAAGTGACTGCTTCTCACCATTAGGTATTATCCCTTACACTTTCAATCCCCCCACATTTATATTCATTTCTTTGAAAAAGTTCTTGTTGGACAGCAATGTAGATAAGTCTTTATTCTCGTGTTTATTGTTATTTACTTTTTATATTAGTTTTACTATTTGGTAGTTAGAATATCCAGCAACTTTATTACAATAATATAGTATTTATCTCGTGTTTGTTTTGTTACTGCAACACTCTCCACTTTGTCGGATATCCTCTGACAGTACTGACAGTATAGTTATTTATACTTGGCGTAGGATAACTGATTTTTTTTTTTCTGCTTGCCAATAAGCCAAGTTTTTGAGAAGATTCTGGCCCATGGGAATGCTACACTGAAAGTCTTGGATTGATAACATCAAAGGATGGTCTGGGCATGGTTTCTATAGACTCCTTCGAATGGCTGAGGATAGAGATGTTTGGAGAGATGTTTTTGGTGTATCCAGTGTGGCACCCCTATGACCCTGACGGGTTACGGTTTTAATATTATTATTATTCAGACTGGCATGGAAAATGATGGTGATAATGTACAAGCAGTTTGAAATTGTTTTTGAATCGAAAATATGTTTTTAGATGATAAATACATTAAAAAAGATGTTAAAGCTTTCTTTACAAACTGGTTTCAACAATGACATTTCTGAAACTCATTTCAAGGTATCTTGGTTATATGAAATGCAAACCTTTTAGAATCTGGACATAGAATGTGTTGCCACTACCCCTTTCATGTTGATTTCTGGATTTTTCTTGTTCATTACTACTGTGATACAGAAGGATTGAGTTGGTTTGATGTGTTTTAAAGTTTATTCGCAAGTCTCCATTCTTCCATGGATGAAGCCGGATATAGCTATCACTGTGTGTAATGGTAACTGCATGGTCACTCGGCTGAGATTCTGCAAAGTAAAATATAAGAACCAAACAGTTTTTACATTGTAGACTTGAGTTTTGAAAATTTCTCAAGCAAATAGTTTCAGAATCTGGTAGCCATTGCTGTTATACTTCCTATCAACATCCTGTATACTTGTAGCCAATAGTCCATTCAATAATTTTCAGGGATATTTTCTCAGGCTGCACTTCTGCAATGAAATCGCTTCATCGCAAACACATCATGCCAAGCATGTGCTTGATTGGTGATATTAGACAATGTGTAAAATGGCATTCTGATGATGATGTCTATATCTGGATGATGGTGGTGTTCAGTTTTTAAAATTTTAGTTGCAACATTATTATACTTTCTGATTCATTTTCTATATTGGAGAAACATTCCCAAAGGGGTCGGTCTTATATCAACATTTGGCAAATTCTTGTCATCTCTCCATTCTGAGTTCAAATTGCATTTAGTTTTACCACAGTCTTTCCTATTATAAGTTTCAAGTATTTAGTTTTATCGCACTCTTTCCTATGACAAATAAGTGAGACAAACCAGAAAAAAATAACAGTGATACCAGGCTGCAAGTTAAATTTGTCACTTTCAAATATGTATATGTTAATTATACTAATTATTTTGTATATGTTAATTATGCTAATGCAAGTTTAGATGATAAACTTATGCCACAAGGTTTATGATGCTATGCAACTCAATAACTTCTATCCCTAAAAGATATTCATGCAAAAAGCTAGAAAAACTAGGACATAATGAACTCACAAAATGGTAAGCTTATGGTTTTATTTGTATGCAAACTGATAGAAAATAATGTTTACTAATTTTGTATCCACTGACTGTGATTATTTGAATGTGCACATTATTGAATATGTTAACTAAACCAGTCTTAATTGATTAAATGATCGTCATCTTGCATCAAATGTTATCTGTTTAATGCTAACTGTTCTTCCATGTTAATAAATATGATGTAGGTCCCTGTATATTATTCAGAATATGAATTTTGATGGAATTTAATTATTAGATGTATATATTTGTCTTCATTGTTACAATTCTTCATTTTCCATTACAGTAGAACCATTTTTTTAAATAAAATGGCATAAATTTGCAAACACGATGCTAGAAGCATTTGCCAGGTTGGATTTCATAATAAATGAGACCAAAGCAAATAAAATAGATATTATTTTACGAAAATAAGTAAATTGGAAAAAATATATAAAACATATAAGGAAAAATGATGTCACATACCCCCATTATCAAAACTTATCAATAACTTAACACAATTGATATCAATACACATAAAAATCATGCAAGTAGTAATGTGGACATATTACACTTTCAATTGGAAACATTCTTATGATGATATAAATACCAAAAAAAAAACATGAATGTCATTGGAGTATGACTTATAGGAGTCTTTTCGACCAAAAGACATTAGGTTTACTGACTTGTATAAGTCTCCCCGGCAGGAATGAGTCAATATTAATAAAACATGCAAATAATAGAATGTTGAAGTTTAAGAAAATCTAGTACAGTACTAGAAGAGACTAGAGATATAACTATTCTCAGTGGAACACAAAATACAAATATTAACATAATAATTGGTGAGTTATAATTTTAGCTCTCCTTCATATGTATTAGGGATTAAGACAAACCATCAAGCATTTAATAATCATCAATGAAATAGTCATCCATGAAATAGTCATTCATGAAATAATTGTTCATGAAATAGTCAATCATGAAATAATCCATAACTGTGAACTTATTTTTTCATAAATCCATATTTTTAACATTTACTTGTTAATGGATTAAAAGATAACAACATAGTGAAGGTATTATCAAGTTTAGAAGTATTAATGTGGATGCGTACGAAGTAAGGTTGTGACCTAGTGAAATGGTAGCGATGCGCTCAGCGCGAAGTTCAAATGTGATGTAGCGTCAACATCAGAAAAGTGCAATGGAGATGGAGAGAGAAAACACATCCATATAACCACATTAGAAGGACAGCTGGAGAGGAGATGGGCACCACTAGCTAAACCTTTTGCCCACTGAAATACTACAATGGATAATCACACACAGAGAATACAGAACAAAGCTCTTAAATCCTAAAATTGTGTGACGAACGGAGAGAAATGAAAAAGATTAAGAAAGAGGCATCTGAAATGTCAGGGCAATATAGCAAAATAAACAAAAACATCAGAAGGAAAATGAAACAAGCACAAGAAGTGTGGCTAGAGGAAAAATGCGAAACCATCAATGAAGGTATTAAGCGCGGAAACAGTAAGGTAGCATACGACACTCTAAGAAAGATAACACAGCCAAATAGACCAACGATATCTACAATACAAGACAAACACGGAAAGATACTCAATGAAACAACAGATATAGTGAAAAGATGGACAGAGTATTGCAAGGAGCTGTATAACTGCAAGTGTAATCCTGACTACACGATATTACAGAATTCTGAACTAAAAAACAGAGAAATAGGAAATGCAGAAATTCTAGTAGATGAAATAAAAGAGGCCATACGAACATTGAAAGGAGGGAAGTCACCTGGTATAGACAACATTCCAGCAGAATTGTTGAAATACGGGGGCATTAATGTGGTAAATATTATGACCAAAATATGCCAAAATATATGGAACACAAAACAATGGCCCACTGAGTGGACACAATCACTAATAATAACAATTCCCAAGAAAGGAAATTTGAAAGTGTGTACAAATTACAGAACAATTAGCCTTATAACACACCCCAGTAAAGTGATGCTCAAAATACTACTTAACAGAATAAAACACAAGTCGGAAGAAATAATTGCAGAAGAACAAGCTGGCTTCAGAGCAAACAGAAGCACTGTTGAACAAATATTTAACATCCGAACACTAATCGAAAAACATATTCAACACCAACGTGATTTATACCACAACTTCATTGACTTTACAAAGGCCTTTGATCGTGTTTGGCATGATGGTCTGTGGCACATACTAAGGAAATTTAATTTTGACACCACAATTATAGACATTATTGAAGCTCTGTACGAAAATGCAAATAGTGCTGTCTTGTCACACAATACAATTGGAGAGTTCTCCAAAACAACTGTGGGAGTTCGACAGGGATGCGTAATGTCCCCAGTACTTTTTAACATATACTTAGAGCACATCATACAAGAAACATTGCATGACTACAACACGTCTATATCGATCGGAGGTCGCCCTATTTGCAACTTGCGTTTCGCTGATGATATTGATCTTATAGCTGGGTCAGAACAATCATTGCAAGAATTAACATCAAAGTTAGAAAAAGTTACCAGCAAGTACGGAATGGAAATCAATTCAGATAAGAGCAAAATTTTGGTAAACAGCAGAGACACAGAAAACCAGACTAATATCATGATGAATGGACACAAGCTTGAAGAGGTGAATACCTTCAAATACCTCGGATCCAGTATATGCAGCGATGGTAAATGCAAAGCAGAACTAAAAATAAGGCTGGAGATGGCTTTAGCGTCATTGTCAAGGCTAACTGTGATTTGGAAAAGCAACATCAGTGTTGGAGTGAAAATCAAACTGTATAGGTCGCTGGTGCTTTCTGTTGTGTTGTATGGTTGTGAGAGTTGGACACTCACTGCGGACATGGAGAGAAGATTACAGGCTTTCGAGTATAAATGCTACAGAAGAATTCTATGAATTTCCTATAGGGAACATAAGACCAATGTGTACGTAAGAAATAAAGTAGAGATGTGTGCAGGTGTCCAGGAGCCATTGCTTTCAATAGTGAAACGACGAAAACTAGCATGGTTCGGACATGTATGCAGGCACGATTCCTTGTCAAAAACAATACTGCAGGGAACTGTCAAGGGTGGAAGAAGCAGAGGAGGACAAATAAAGACATGGACAGACAACATCAAGGAATGGACAGGGCTAGATATTTCCACACTCATCCACATCGCCGAGGATAGAATTCGCTGGAGGACTCTGTGTGCTGAAGCATCCAATGTGGTACCCCTACGACCCTGAAGGGTTATGGGTTTATTGATTGATTGATTGATTTTTAACAATTTATTTCTGTATTTCAATAAAAAATGCACAAAAAACCATTTAGCACACACAAAAAATAAAAAAGAGCAGCACAAAATTTTATAAGATTTATTTATTTTTAAAAAATTTGACCCTCATTATAAGCATGTGAGATAAAACGTCCACATTGGTAATAATTACTAGAAAATTTAACATCAAGTGATTTTTTTTTTACAGGGCCGAAATCTGTATTAATACAGAAAGTCTATACTAGTGGGAAACCTATGAATAGTCATTCATGAAATAGTCATTTACAGAAGCAGTTCTTTTCTTGATACTTACCACTACCCCAACATTTCAAGGGTCCAAGTGTTAGATGAGCAGTTCCTTCCTTGTTCTGAATAAAAGTGAGTTCCATAATAGGTAACTGCTGTCGCAGACGGTTAAAACCCCGATCAGATTGTGGTGTTGGGGAATCTGTGCACAATCATGTAAACTTTATAAAATCATAAACTATAGAATTAACATTATGCTAGAATTTCAATGGCATATGATAAACTATATATCTAATTTGATAATACTTGCAGAGCATAGCATATATTAGAAATAGATCTTTCATAAATGTGACTCTGTTGAAAGATATTTGAATATCATGTCACGGTATCTGTGAGATTGCTGCAATTATGTCTGCATGAAGATCAGTTTGGAACACATCCACACTTTATAAACAGAATTATAATAAAGTACTGAAATATTGAAGTAATTAATACGTTGTTGTGTACATATTGATATGTTTTTGAGTACCTGAATAGGAGACAGTTATTCTTGGCATATTGGTTCAGTCTTGTGTTTACAACTTGGCGTATTCGTTATTATTGCCTTGATGTCTTATTCACAAGTGCATTCTGAGATCGATAGTTTGATGTTCAATTTTCTAAAGAGAACTGCAGTCATGATAAAAGGAATGTGCAAATATGATGCCATGCACATGATCTGGACAAGTGTCATATGATACGTGCACATTGTGATCACATGATCTGGACCACTAGTATGTTTGTCTGTGTGTGAGTGCATGTGTATTTTATGTGAGTGTTCAATGTAATAGTACTAATGATTTTATAAAATAGTTATATTTACAACATTTTCACTAATTCAAGTCTTTGGGAGCAACAACGACATCAGATGGAAGAATTTCAACAAAAATAGCAAACAGAATTGGGCAGGAAAAGGCAGAATGCATAAAAATGAATAATATACTGTATAGTATGTTTGTTTCATTCTAGGTGAGGTAGAGAGTTCTTCAAAGCAATATAACATCAATTCTAACATATGGATGAGAGTCTTGGACAATAAATAAACAGGACAGTGGAACATTAAAGGCAACTGAGATGTGGTTCTATAGAATAATGCTGAGAGTATCATGGACAACTAGAAAAACTAATATGTTTGTTTGTTTGTTTTTCGTTCGCTCCATTGTAACCATCACGGATATCCGTGCGATTTCCGCCGGGAGCATGATTACGTTGTGCCACCGTTATGCGCCTTGTAGGCCTAGCACATCCGATTTCGGCATGCCTTGACAATTCGGGTGGGCGACCCTTAGCCTGTGACAGCCTCTATATCTGTCTCCAGGCACGCGTAGTGGAGACTCTTCGCCCAGACGATTTTTTGCTATCGTCTGACTCGAACGAGGTATTCCACTGTCTATGAACTTGCCTCGTGTAATTGGACGTGCTGTGCCTGTGCCCATTGGGTACTGAACTGTTTCTCATCCGTGAGCCTGGTTCCTTAAGCGGAAGAACTCAACAGAGGAGTTGGACCCTGGCTCTTTCGCCCTCTTAGCCGAGGTGTCATTCACCGACATCGTGTACCCCTTGTCCAAGTTCGAGTCTCACACCACGCGTTTGAGAGCAAGGCGTTCTCGAGCTGAGCGTCCTTGTCCCAATAGCGCCTGAGCCCATCAGGTACTGAACCCTTTCTCTCTTCAAGTGTATTTCCGGTGTAGGAAAACCTGACAGTAGAGTTGGGCCAGGGCTAAATCGTTGTCCCTTTTGTGCCTGAGCGCATCGAGTACGGAACCCTTTCTCTTCGCGAGCATATTTCCGGTTTAGGAAGGCTCGACATTAGAGTTGGGTTAGGTCTTCTTGCTTTACCAAACGCCAATGGATGGGTCTGGGTCTCTGCCTGTAAGGAACACAGGTAACTAGAAGCTCGACTCGAGCTGACGGAGCTTGTAGTTCCCCTTTCCTAGGGACTTTTCACTTTCTATTTGCAGTTCGCGCTGCCCTCTAGCGCTGTTCTGCCCTTTCATTGTTTCATTGTACTCGGTATGAAATATATTTGTCTCTCGCCATGCATCTATCTTTACGTGCATTTTACATTGGCCGCCCCTCCAATGTTCGGACTGGACTGACTTGCTTCACTGTATGTCGACAGTGTCGCTATATGTGGTGATGCTGGTGGTGTCGGAGATATTGTCTGTCTCTTGTGCAGTCAAATCTCTTTCCATCTGCTACCTCCACATTCTCGGACACGATCCCCAAATGATTTGGCCAGAATCAGCTCGAGCTGCTGTATTTCTGTTTCCAGGGTGCAC
Source organism: Meghimatium bilineatum (assembly GCA_034231615.1). Classification (NCBI taxonomy): domain Eukaryota; kingdom Metazoa; phylum Mollusca; class Gastropoda; order Stylommatophora; family Philomycidae; genus Meghimatium; species Meghimatium bilineatum. The sequence continues at coordinate 171,439 of CM067315.1, read as the reverse complement.
CGCGTGGAGGTACATTTGGGATCTTGGTTATCTGCTAACCCTGGGTCCGCCTAGAGCAATGCGTTCCCTTTGCACCCCAAAAACTAATATGAACTTACTGCGCAAAACTGAAATCCAATAATAGGGTAATAAAGTTTTGCTAATAACTAAAGACACACCAAATAGCACACACAAATCACAATTTATGTGTTATTATGTGTATCTTTAGTTATTAGCAAAACTTTATTACCCTATTTCTGAATTTACCTGTTAGAAAAACTAATAAATTAAAGTAGGAAGCCAGAGGACAATTAAAAAAAAATTCTTGAGACTAACGGGAATTGAACCAGTCCGTTCAACGGCACCAAAACGCCTAGCAATAATTGCACACGCGTTCTTCCGTACTTGACTAACCGCATCTCCAAAAAAGGATGCGATTTCATCAAACCTTTCAAACCGTTCACACAAAGTCACCCGAACGGACCATTCGAGACAAGGACTATTACAACAACAAACATCCCGTACAGGTATTGAAATATCATCAGCAACAACAAACACATAACATAATATCCGTATTAGTTATACAAGGGCCAATAGGTCTTCTTGTAAACATGGATAACATATATAGACAATACAATTTTGCTTCAAATAATTGTTTATACAAGTAAATTAAAGTAGGAAGCCAGAGGACAATTTTTTTTAAATTCTTGAGACTAACGGGAATTGAACCAGTCCGTTCTACGGCACCAAATTGTCTAGCAACAATTGCACACGCGTTCTTCCGTACTTGACTAACCGCATCTCTAAAAAAAGATGCGATTTCATCAAGCCTTTCAAACCGTGCACACAAAGTCACCCGAACGGACCAATCGAGACAAGGACTATTACAACAACAACAAACATCCCGTACAGGTATTGAAATATCCTCAGTAACAACAAACACATAACATAATATCTGTATAGTTATTACAACTGCTGATAGTTATTACAACTCTATCACTTTGTGTGCACAGTTTGAAAGGCTTGATGAAATCGCATCTTTTTTTTGGAGATGCGGTTAGTCAAGTACGGAAGAACGCGTGTGCAATTGTTGCTAGGCGGATTTGGTGCCGTTGAACGGACTGGTTCAATTCCCGTTAGTCTCAAGAATTTTTTAAAAATTGTCCTCTGGCTTCCTACTTTAATTTACTTGTATAAACAATTATTTGAAGCAAAATTGTATTGTCTATATATGTTATCCATGTTTACAAGAAGACCTATCGGCCCTTGTATAACTAATACGGATATTATGTTATGCGTTTGTTGTTGCTGAGGATATTTCAATACCTGTACGGGATGTTTGTTGTTGTTGTAATAGTCCTTGTCTCGAATGGTCCGTTCGGGTGACTTTGTGTGCACGGTTTGAAAGGCTTGATGAAATCGCATCTTTTTTTGGAGATGCGGTTAGTCAAGTACGGAAGAACGCACGTGCAATTGTTGTTAGGCGATTTGGTGCCGTTGAACGGACTGGTTCAATTCCCGTTAGTCTCAAGAAAAACTAATGAGGATTTGCTGAAAAAAAAGTCAAATGCAAGATGTAGGTTACTTAATAATCTCAGAAAATAAAGTAAAGTTTTCCCTTCTTTTAAACAATTTAGACGTATGAGGTAATACAGTGTTAGGCCAGAATTTTTGGCTGGTTGGCTGCTGATTTAGCTTTCCATGGGCTCATGCCTTTTGACCCAATGTTTTTGTGTGATATACGCATGTGTTTGTGAGCTGCTGTTTTGTTTAATATAATGTGTTCCATTTATCTGGCTTTGGTGGGAGAAGCATTTTCCTGATGTCATCCAACACTGGACGTTAAAAATAAAAGGTGGTGGTCAAAATTTCATAGGGATGAGTGCACAACCGGCACCCTGGAGTGTGTTGTGGTTGTATTCTGTTCAGGTGATTGTTTAGCTGTACATGTGTGCAAAGTCAGAAAATTATACTTGGGTCCTTTCTTCCCTAGAGGTTGATGTTGTCTTTAGGATTTGGGCTGGTCATATATTTATAGATTTCCCTCCCAGTTTTTCCCATGGCATGGCCCATCTGTTTGTACATTCTCTTTGTTCACAGATTTCAAAATTATTTTAACTGTGTGCATGGTTGTTTTTGTATATGGCTGTTCTTGTTGTGCTTCCTTCTTTGTTAGTTTGTCTGCCTTGTCATTGTCAGGTGTGTTTGAGTGGCCAGGAATCCACTGTATAACAATGCTGACTTCATAAGATGTTAGCTGCTGATTGGCATGGTGATATATTTCAACTATTTCAGGTTTACAATGTCCATCACATTCTAGTGCTTGAAGAGCGGACAGAGTCTGTAAAAATCACAATGTTTTGGATTTTTGATGGAAAGGCATCAATTATGGTCTTCAGGTAACTTTTAGTGCTGTTATTTCAGCTTCATAGTTAGAACATATCTCCCGACACTCATCAGGGCCTGCATTTTTCATTGACCCAGTATAGCTGGGGATGAAGTAGTCAACATCAAGCTCACATTCTTTACTTTCCCAGAATATATGGCATAGCAATCTTGTTTTTTTTAAACATGCTATGAGACAGGGAGGTCTGGAGAACAAAAGTTACAATAGGCAAGATTGAAGACAACAGCATTATAAATGATAAAATAGTATGATATCGTGGTATGGCAATGAGTCAGCAATGATCGTAATAAAAGATATTGGAAACAAAGAGTTATTGAGACTCATTATCACCTGCGCCATTATAGCTGCACTTAATCATGATGTCTGACCACATTGTTGGTAGAATATCATATTCAGGACACAATGATCAACACATTATTTTTATAGTTGGTAATATTTACAAGAATTATTCTGCCATTGCCTTCTGAATAGTTGAGATGTAAACTGTCAATGTCTGAAATCAAACCATACTTGTTGATCGTCTGAGATGCACTTACTACATCTCAGCCACAGAGCAGGACATAAAATATGTAGACAGCCAACTTGCATACTCTCAACTGTTACAAATATTCACAGTACCAAGATCACAGTAACAGTGTTCTCCACCACATCCTGTATCTTTTGGACAGTCACAAAATCCTGAAGTGTGTGATCCGATGTAATCTACAATTTCCCCATTTGTAGATTTGAACCATGTCTTTTTGCTTAACCTGTCAATGATAATGTATTACTTTATATTTAAATTGTCAATGATAATGTATTACTTTTTGCTTAACCGGATAAATGATAATGTATTAATTTGTGTGATTATAGAAGCAGACATCAAATAAAACAATTACACAAATACTATTTTCATTGAATATTTAAGATATAGGCTTATATGTGTGTGATATGTGTATCACATATGTATGTGATATGTGTATGTATAGGATATATAAATATCAGATAATATTTTCATTGAATATTTAAGCTGAGGTATGTCAATGTTTTGCTTTTTGAACTCATGTATAACCACACATATCTATATTTTTTTATACACTTAGGTATTACCTAGGTATATGTTGAGCATTGCTATACAGACACGATGGATACAAAGCCAGGGGTAGACCATGCAAAAGATGGATTACAGAAATAAAAGAATAAATGAAAACAAGCACATGTATATGAAGCACACATACAGCCCTCTTTAGAGAACTATTCTACCCTTGATGCTGCAAGGCATAAATGGTTATAGGTCGAACACAAAAAGAAAAAAAAAAAGAAAAGAAAGACATAGTTTCTCTAAATTTTAGTTGTAGGAATTAGTAAACTGGACATGTCCCATAGATAGATAAATGGGTAGGTGGGTAGATGGGTGGATAGATAGAAAGTTCTATTGTACAGTTGTGTGAATTAGAACAATTTTTCAATTGTGCATATTTATCTATAAGTAGAAGCAATGATTGGCATTGCCAGGGCGAGAATAAAACAATATAGAATAGATGAAAATATTTTTCTTCTAATGTAGCAATGACTGATATATTTCTATTACTATATATTAACCTAAATTGAAATTTACTTGAAACATAAAATTTAAAAAAATGAAACATTTCTGTGAAATTAACACCGATTGATGGCATAAGAGTCGGATGTACTAATGACTTGACTAACAAGACCATAGGCCTATATCCTAGAGTTGAAAATAGTATATTTATGAACACTGCATAAACTTGACCTAGTTCTAACTGTGTACAGGAAGTATTCAGAGCGAAGATAAGACAGATGTGAAAATTTTCATTTTAAAGAATCAAATACCACAAATAATAGCATAAATGCAAGTTAAAACAATAGCAACCTTATGAATACATTGTAAACATCGACTTAAACAGAGTACAAGCCAATAAAAATGCAATGATACAAATTTCTACCACTCAGTAGACATAAGCCGGTATTAACATTTGTTTGACCTTTCTGAATCGGCCAGATGTGAAAGGTTAACTAATCATATCATTGATCAGCTTTATATATATACCGGTATATATATATATATATATATATAAGTCTAATGTAATTTCTGCATTAACTTATTTGTGGAAGTCAGAAAATATCTAGGTCACAGAAGAAGTTAAATGCAAATGCAAACTATGAAGCATATTCTATATAAGTTGGTAGCATATCCTATTCAGGACGCAACAATTAATTCAGTAGTCTTTGGCTGTAAGTGATTTTCTAGGTAACATTTTTACTTAGTAGATTGCCACTGCTTTCTGTAATGTCAATTTGCAAGACTGCCTATGGTGGAATTTAAACCAAGTACACTGGCCATCGGAGAAGAGTTCTGTACATCTTCGCCTCAGAGTTATGATCACATCCTGTATAGAACATTGTCATTTAACAATTGTTGAATTTATAATCACAACTAATACATCCATCTGTATTGGCAAACTTGTATGGGATTTTCATTGTTGTAATAGTCCTTGTCTTGATTGGTACATTCTCAGTGACCTGAGTACACAGTTTGAATGTCTTGACAAAATCGCATCTTTTTAAAAATAAATTTTTTGGAGAAGCAAGGCGATTCAGTGCTGTTGAAACATGCTGGTTCCATTCCTGTTAGTCTCAAGAATTTTTAATTTATTCTCTTGTTTCCTACTTGAATTTACTTGTATTCTGCATTATAATGTGGACAATCAGCTTTCATTGACTATACAATGTGGACAACCAGATTTCATTGGCAGCACAATGTGGACAATAAGCTTTCAAATTACAGTTAAAAATATTAACAATAAATTTTTGAAGATATAAGTATCGATTTAACATTGATCCTTTGTTTGAAGCATAGATTTTATTAGCTTTGTGAATAGTTAGTTATGTTTGTGTGTGTTCTATAAACTGTTTTGTGAATTGTTAGCTATATATTTGTGTGTTATATACACTGTTTTGTGAGTCCTTGAAACATAATACTTTGTATTTCCTGTCTGCAACATTAGCTAGAAAGAATTAAAGACAAAGAAGTAAATAAAAGAAGGCACGAAACAGCAATGTTTCTACAATAATAAGGAAACAACAGGTAGGCATACTTATCATAAACACCAATAGATTGCAACTATAAGTTTTGAAATGTCTACCACATGGCATACCACATGACATACCACATGAGAGGAAGACCACAAAAAACTCTTTACAGATCAATCACCAAAGACACATTCATGGCAATGTGTAAGAATTATAGTACAACTTTGTCTGTCAACATACATATTGGTATCAATGTAAACGAAGGCATATGTACAATAGATTCCAGAAGTTTCTACTATGAATAAAAAAAAATAATATGTTTTTCTTTTATGATCGCTCTCAAACAATTGACGCAAATGTTTATGTGATTTAAGCCGGGGAGCGTGAACATGTTGCACTCCTGGTTTTACTGTAGAGCATTGTTATTTTCACTTTTTGGTTGAACACATCTGATTTCGGCATGCATTTAATTCAGGTGAACTTCCATAAATTGTGACAGTTTTGTAATCTGTCACCAAGCACCAAATGTGCATCTTCTCTTAACCATGGTTGTTTATCAGCCACTGCACCCTTGGACCTTAGAGGTAAAATACTTTTTTATGTGTGACAGTTTCTGAGGAAAAGGTAAGCAGGGATTTAGACTTGGGTTTACCATATCATGTTATGCTATCAGTGAACTTGTCTCGTATAATTAGATCATTCTTTGCCCCTGGGAACTGACCCCCCTATCTCCCCTGTGAGCCTGGAAAAATAGTTCAAACAGTAGAGTTGAGAGTTGGTTCACCTTCTTAGTTGAGGTCTCATTCATTGACACCATGAGCAACTTGTTCAAGTCTGTTTCTCTACATCCATCTTTCAATGGTCTGGTCTGCTTTTCCACAGACTTGCTTCTAAAGGGTAACTATACACTTGTTCTCAAGCATGAACACAGCTTTAGGTATTCTGTACTTGAATCTCCTCATTGTAATTGCTCATTCAGATGTCCTCTAGTGCTGTTCTACCTTTACATTGTACTTGCATATTATGATGTCCTCTAGTGCTGTGCTACCTTTACATTGTACTTGTATATTATGATGTCCTCTAGTGCTGTGCTACCTTTACATTGTACTTGCATATTATGATGTCCTCTAGTGCTGTTCTACCTTTACATTGTACTTGTATATTATGCTGTCCTCTAGTGCTGTGTTACCATAACATTGTATTTGCATATTATGATGTCCTCTAGTGCTGTGCTACCTTTACATTGTACTTGAATATTATGCTGTCCTCTAGTGCTGTGCTACCTTTACATTGCACCAATTAGCCCTATTTCTTCATAGACCTGCTCACTACTTTTTCTATCTGGAGCTTTGGGACATCACCTCAGCTAATGTCTTACACTGTACTGTGTCAGTGTTTTGGCTGTGGGGACAGAGAGGTGTCATTTAGAGATCTTGTTTGTCTTGCACAATCAATTCTCATTCCATCTTGATCTGCTCAGCCTGACATGATCCAGAAAGCATTAGCCAAATTCAGCATGAGCTTTGAAGCAATCTGTTTTCAGATTTCACCACATGGAGGTGCTTTTAAAATCTTGGTTATCTGCTAGCCCTGAGTTTTCATGAGAACATTGCAAAAACCTTTACACCTCCAAATAACATATTTCATGAACTTACAAGATTGGAGATTGGTTACAGTCATACTGCAGATACTGCTCACAAGTTCCTGAAGTTATAGTGAGTCTTGTGAGTTGCTCCCTGGACATTTCTCTGAAACAAGATGAAATTAATATGAAAAAAAACTGGATAAATTGATGTAATAGAATGTAACAATAAATAATTTATACGATGCACATTCACAATTCATGAGATTAAAATTCAAAGGGATGCCCTTGCTTGAATAACAGGTTTAGAGCACTAACCAAGTAGCCTCAAACAATATATCCTAGGAACATACAACTTTAAGGTTAATTGATGCATGGCCACCAGCTAGGAAAAAAATATGAGTTTTGTTGCATATACCTATGGAGGCGAATTTACTCTGAAGTAAACAATGTGACTTATTTTTTGGGAAAAGTCCCATAATATAGGTTATAGAATATAATGCAGACAGTTTTTCTGTAGTGACTGTAGTGTACAGATATCTGTCTATTAGTGTGCTATTTTAGTGTGTTGATTTCATTAATTTTTATGTAGATGTGCATGGTTGATGGTGCTAAATCAAGAATATAATTTCTAGTATATTTAGGTTAGTGCACTATAAGGATGGGTGGTATTTTCAGATAGATTTATTTTAGTTTTAGGTTAGAATTACTCTGTATTAGTTGTAAAGTAAGGCACTAGTAGGATTATGCTTAGGATTAGAGAATTATCTATTTGGTTAGTATTAGAATTAGGCTATATTAACTGTAGAAAAAAAAATTTGGATTAGGATGTATTAGTTGTAAAATAATCTATTAGGGGTGGATTGGGATTAGAGAATAATTGATTATGTTAGAATTAGGCTGTATTATTTATAGAATGAATTGTTGGGGTGGCAAACAGGTTGTTAAAAATTAGTTGTAGCAGACATATTTTTCACAATAACCCCCTTTTTTCAAAAGCTCACAAAAATTACCTCATATTGCTCATATGTGAAATCAAAACTAGATTTAGAGTGTGTGTGTAGGCCAACATACAATTATGCCATATTTAGAATAGGGGAGAATGCGTAGTCATAGTAGCAGGACTGAATTTACTAGTATCCATGACAATTAACATCTTTGAACACCACTTCTCAATTGGTTTAGCTCACAGTGTTATCACAAAATAGTGTCCTAAAAGTCTCCTGCCTGGTTAAGATAAATACTCCTTGCAGGCAATGATAGTGGTCTCAGTTTTAATATCCTAGCTATTTGCTGAAAGTCATGTTTACCTTAAAATGTCCTTCACAGAGGATATGGTACTTCTTGACCTATGATGCATTCTGCTTAACAAATAAACCAGCTGAAAATGATTAATGTTGCAGTTGTGAGGGTGCTAACTAAGCACCGGAACATATTGTTTTTCTGGAATAGACCTATGTAGTTTGGTGATATTAAGTTAGTGCAAGTGAGAACTGCATGTCAATGTATGTACTAATCCAGAAGTTGGTAACTTTGGACATGTACTGTGTGAAATTATATAACTGAAGGTGACCCAGTAGTGCTCATCAAATTTCAAATATGGATGTTAATACTCAACAACTTAATTGTATGGATTTCTGCTTGTGTCTTGAAAAGACATTGGAACTTTCAAAATAATATATTCAGCTTTTGGAGAGTTCTGTCTAGAACATTTGAGTGGTATTGACATTTCAAAGGTGGATGCAGATCCTTTGAAGATGTTCACTGTCAATGCAGAACATCCACTTCCCACACTAATGACATAGGTGTCAAATAGTACAGATTTTATGTATTTATGCAAATTTACTGTATTTTGCTACACATATATTGATGGACCATATGTAAATTTAATGCAGATGTAAGTACCAAACTCAAAGAAACAAAAAATAAAAAAGCATAATGTCAACTAGAAATGTATATGGAGGGGGCAGAATACCAGATGCTCCACCTAAAAACAGACAGCACAGAATTCCATCTCCTGAACTACTATTGCCCAAATGATAGACCATTGGCACTAGACACAAAAGACATGAGTTGTTGGAAAGCGACTTGGAGGTAGTGACCACAGACCAATATTTTTAGAAATCCAGAATGAATTTATCAAGAACAGCAGCACACTCACTAGGTGGAACTGTAAGATGGCAGACTGGAAAATGTACCAGCATTTAACTAGTGTTCTAGCTAAGGACATAAAAGTGGACAAAGACATCAATAGAGTAGTGAGTGAATTTAATAGATGTATATAATACATGCTGCTAGTAAAACCATACCTAAGGGGGCACATAAAAACTACAAACCCTATTAGAATGATGAACTGAAGATGCTGCAAAATGAGATGGAAACATCTAGACAGCAGGCAGAGAACAGACCTAGCCAAGAACACCACAACCAATATCAGGAAACAAAGACTAAATTTAAAAGAGCCAAGTTACAAGCTAGATGGAGCAGCTGGAAAGAAAAAACAGAATCGCTGAACCTTGAAAGAGACACTAGGAAATTATGGAAACTGGTAAAACTACTAAATGATAAAGGTACAGGGAGAAATACAAGGATCACACTTTATAAAGATAGAAACATTTTAACAGGTAGATATGCAGCTGATTACTTTGCAGGCTCCTTTACAGAAGACAACAAAGTTAGCCCAGACAAAAAACAGGAGGTTTGAGAAAACCAGCAAAACATTGGAGAAGATGAACCTATACCTGAAGTAATGAAGACACGAATTCCATTGAAAGTACTGGAGCATGCAATATCCAAATTGAAAATGAAAACGCCCCCAGGAGAAAGTGATACAATCAAAATTTAATGGAGTGTCCAATGAAAAGAATAAAAACCTGGAGACTTCAGCAAGAGCAAAGCTACTGCAGATCTTCAACACAAGCTGGACCACAGGTAATTTTCTGCAGGCATGGAGGGAAGCAATAATGATACCACTCCTCAAATCAGGAAAATATGGCAACAGTCTCAAATTACAAGCTCTTCAGCCACACAAGCTGTCATGCAAAACAATGGAATGCATTATAAATCTTAGGATGCAGTGGTACCTTGAAAGTGAAAACCTTATTATATCACAGCAAACAGGCCTTAGCCAGACTACCTATACCTATGTGACCGTCGATATTATTACTGTTCGCTTTCTATTATATGTTTTAAGTTTATTGTCTGTCTTGACAAAGGTCTTTTGGTCGAAATGTTGACTTGTGTGTGTCATTGTGTGTGTTATCTAGTGTTAGAAAAACTAAGTTACCTTTTTCCTGGATCTACCTGTAGGCCTTGGCCAGTGCTACTTTACTGAAGATCAGGCAACCTATCTCTCCCAAGAGATTGAGGATGCCTTCCAAGATAAGAAACTGGTACTAGCAGCATGGATAGACCTCAGGAAAACATTTGACAAGGTTTAGAAAGAGGGACTCTTAAAGAAATTGCAGGTTTAACTCAAGAATGTACAAATGGGTAAAAGTATATCTGCATAATAGAAGAGTCTGGGTACAATTGAATGGTCGCAAGAACAAGAAAGTCCTACTGCATCATGAAGTCCCCCAGGGAGGAGTCCTGTCACCCACACTTTTCGTGGATTTCATCAATGGCCTAGTTACCGAACTACCACTTGGGATTAAAGTGGCAATGTATACTGATGACCTATGTAATAAAAAACGAGTATATAATAAACCAACTAGTAGGCCTATGTAATAAAATAACGAGTATGCACATCAACTAGTAAGCAAATCAACTAGTATGTAATAAAATAACTAGTATGTATTAAAATAACGAGTATCAATAAACCCATAACCCTTCAGGGTCGTAGGGGTACCACATTGGATGCTTCAGCACACAGAGTCCTCCAGCGAATTCTATCCTCTGCGATGCGAATGAGTGTGGAAATATCTTACCCTGTCCATTCCTTGATGTTGTCTGTCCATGTCTTTATTTGCCATCCTCTGCTTCTTCCACCCTCAACAGTTCCCTGCAGTATTGTTTTTGACAAGGACCTGCATACATGTCCGAACCATGCTAGTTTTCGTCATTTCACTATTGAAAGCAATGGCTCCTGAACACCTGCACACATTTCTACTTTATTTCTTACGTACACATTGGTCTTATGTTGCCTATAGGAAATTCATAGAATTCTTCTGTAGCATTTGTACTCGAAAGCCTGTAATCTTCTCTCCATTTCTGCAGTGAGTGTGCAACTCTCACATCCATACAACACAACAGAAAGCACCAGCAACTTATACAGTTTGATTTTCACTCCAACACTGATGTTGCTTTTCCAAATCACAGTTAGCCTTGACAAGGAAGCTAAAGCCATCTCCAGCCTTATTTTTATAACGAGTATGCACATCAACTAGTAAGCAAATCAACTAGTATGTAATAAAATAACTAGTATGTAAACCAACTATTATGTAATAAAATAACTAGTATGTAAACCAACTAGTATGTAATAAAATAACTAGTATGTAAACCAACCATTATGTAAATCAACTAGTATGTAATAAAATAACTAGTATGTAAACCAACTATTATGTAAACCAACTAGTATGTAAGATTTTATGAAAATTAAATTCAAACACAAAAGGAGATAAAAATTAAATTTTGTGCCTGCCTTGCTGGTGGGTGGAAAAGTTGTATTACTCTTTCTACCAACTCGTCACTGTTTTTCTCTTTTCTCTACTGAATAATGTCAAACTTGATAACATATTCTCCCAGTTCATGGACTATATTACTGCTGATAGCTGAATCATAATTAAATCAAAAGTGATCAATGAAAAATAAAATTATGTATTTCTTTAACAAACAAATATTATCACTTCTGATAGTTTTGAAGTAAGCAGGTAAGATTGTTATTTTCCTTTTATGTTTGGGCTGCTGTAAGTGATACTATAAATAAGCTTACTCCACTCACCTATATTTACTCCACTAACCTGTATTTACTCCACTCACCTGTATTTTAGTTGATACTGACTGTCGGGCAGCCATGGTGCCCGTACTGTGAAATTACGTTCAAAATTGTGCTCCACTATGGTGACTCCACCAACCCTTGATTGATCCATTTCACAGTAAACATAGGCATGATTTAGCGGACCTGCTCCATCCACATCAATCAAGTATACTCCACTTGCCAAATAGCCCATGCGGTGATACTCTTCACAAGTTGCAGAATATTTTGCTAGAATAGAAGTAGATGAAAGCTAGCATATTAGTGGCAAAAGTAAATGAAAAACGAAAAGGTTTTTAAAAAACAGTTAATGCTGCAAATCAGACTCTAGCGAAATCATAGATATTAGATATCATACAGACATACGAATACAGAATTAGTAGCAATAAACTACTGGAAATGTATGTCTGTCCTTCTAATTCACTGCAAATAGTATGTTTGTCATATTATATCGCAACAGTGGAGAGTTGCTAGAAAGTCATGTTTAGACCAAAAAAATTAGGCCTACATTGGTTATTCAATGCCTGAACTGACCAAGGGCAACAACTTTGCATACTTACAAAAATGGCATGCCTTTCCTTCATAATGACCATTTTCACACAGACAATGAACTCCATCCCAGTCTGACAGACACAATGAATTATGTTCACAAATATTTTTGTCACCACAGTGATTTACCAACTGGCACCTACAAATAAGGATTGCAGTGCATCAAAAATCAGTAACAAACTTTTAGTGATACAATCAAAATTTATATAAATTGAACTCAATAAACAGTTACATTAATGAAATGGTCACTGAGCCATGAAGGAAACATTTTAGTTTGGAGCTTCTGGCATATTCTATATTTTTTTACCTTTAACCTTGGGAGCCCCAGTAGTATAACATTAAGTCATTTGCCCACTGACAAGCAAACCAATGTTTCAAATCTACTCAATTGTGAATTGAAATAAATTTTTTTGTCCAGTGGTTAACCCAGCTACCAGAAAGTAGGGTACCAGGGGCTCACTCAGCCACAAGGAAGTAGGGTACCCAGGGTTCACCCAGCTACCAGGAAGTAGGGTACCATGGGTTTACACAGCCACTAGAAGTAGGGTACCAGGGGTTTACCCAATCACCAGGAGTACTTATGGGAAACCATGTGCTAAGACGGTGGCTCCAAACTCATATTACCGTGACTTTTTATACCTTTAACCTACATGCAAAGCATACTTCCTGAAGAAACCTCTTTGATTTTGTATGCCTTTAACCTCCCTATGAAGCATACTTCCTGAAGAAACCTCTTTGATTTTGTATACCTTTAACCTCCCTATGAAGCATACTTCCTGAAGAAACCTCTTTGATTTTGTATACCTTTAACCTCCCTACGAAGCATACTTCCTGAAGAAACCTCTTTGATTTTGTATACCTTTAACCTCCCTACGAAGCATACTTCCTGAAGAAACCTCTTTGATCTTGTTCTATATTTAGCTATTTCTTTAAGTTATTTCCATTTCCTACCCAGCCATTGTGCATTTGTATTGAACTCTTTCCTCTATTTCTAGGTTTTCCTTCTTTCCCTGTGAGTTCCATACAAATGTCTGCTTAAAATGGTTTGTGATATTTAATTGTTACAGTACCGGGTATATACAAATTTATAAAGATATAAAATCAAGTGACAATAATATCTGTCTATAATACATCAATAATACAAGAGACAATATTATCTATTTATAGGGGGCCTAATACATAGATAATACTATATGTTTTTAATTACAAGAAACAATACATATGTGTATTTGTCCTATTTGTAAAACTGAATTTTAACCAATTTTTTTTATCTTTCATTTTTTCCATTTACCATGCAATAGAAAATTTTACTACAGTTTTTCTTTAATTTTCACAGAAATAATTAACTCACTACCGATGAAATAATGAAAAAGCCTATCAGTAACACTGTACAGGATTTATATAATAATGGAATATTGTGTCTACAGATAGACTCTCTAACTTTGTTTTGTTTCTATCATAAATGATATTGTATTAACTTACTTAGCTTAGGCTACAATACTTTCAGCTGATTTGGGATATTTAATGATTATGATATATACAAATTTATAAATATATCAAACCCATGCTATGTAATATATTGAAAGCATCAATTTTACTTCCATCATCTACCAACCACCACAACCATCATCATTATCATCAGGTTAGTCAATGCAGATATCATGAATATGATTGTAGTAAAATGGTATACCAATAGGTATATGAATAGCTGCTCTCTCTCTGTTTTGTCAAGTGTTGAACAGATGACATCATCTTCTTTATTCCTACTTAAACTGATTTTGAAGACATACGATTGTGTCCCTTTACTGTCCCCCATTAAGCAAACTTATAACGCAAGTCTGGCTCTGTGCATGTGACGGCCAAGGCACAAAGTTTGATCCCCACCACAGACAATTGTGCAACCTGATTGCTCAGAAAGCACTGGCAAACTATTGAATGTATTTATGTTGCCTAGAAAATCACTACAGCCAAAAAATGCTGGGTTGATTAGTCAAATCCTGAATAGGATATGCTACCAATAATGCATTTCAATACAAAATAATATTAAATTCTGTATTTTGATCTCTGATTCTGCCAAAATTCTGTATTTTGATCTCTGATTCTGCCAAAATTCTGTATTTTGATCTCTGATTCTTCACAAATTCTGTATAAACAGTGCTTCACTAAAAGTTATGATCACATTCAACGAAATATGAACATATTCTGTATGCAACACAGAAAATCCGTAGTAGTTGACATGTTTCAGTCCCTAGTTTTCAGCAGCTCTGCACAAAATCTGAAATTAATCTATATGTGTGCAAGTAAATGCAGGACTGCAGATATGAAACTAATCTGTGTGTGTGTGAGTATATGCAGGACTGCAGATATGAAACTAATCTGTGTGTGTGAGTATACGGAGGGCTGCAGATATGAAACTAATCTGTGTGTATGTGAGTATATACAGGGCTGTAGATATGTTTGCAGTAAGGAAGGGATTTCACCTAAAATAATGGTTTTTGCAGATTAGAGAAATTTGATGACCTTCTTTTATTAAAGGAGAGAATTCTATCAGATTTGTGGCTACATTCTTAGTAGCACATGCTTTGATTCACTTTTTTAATTTGTGCTTAGGATTTTTATTTTCATATTTTTTTCAGTCTTAAAAATACTAGCGTTTTTTTTAGGTTTATAAATACCAGTGTTATCTTTGTTTTTCAGGTCTATAAATACTAGCGCTATCTTTTTTTAGGTCTATAAATACCAGTGTTACCTTTGTTTTTCAGGTCTATAAATACCAGTGCTATCTTTGTTTTTCAGGTCTATAAATACTAGCACTACCTTTGTATTTCTGGTCTATAAATACCAGTGCTATCTTTGTTTTTCAGGTCTATAAATACTAGCACTACCTTTCTGTTTCAGGTCTATAAATACCAGTGTTACCTTTGTTTTTTTTAGGTATATGGTTAGTTGGCTGGTTGCAGATCTAGCGGTCCCTGGGCTCATTGGACCATTAAAATGGCAATATATTGCTGGGGAGTCTGTGGATTTTTGGCCCACCCTGGGCAAGAGAATAACTATCACACCACCAGGAAGGTAGGTTTCAACCTATGCACTACTCCGAGCCACTGCAACCAAGATGGGTTCACTGAGCCCATTCCCCTCCACCAATTGACTACCGATCATGCCAAACTTCTCTATTGCTCCAGACATGCAACTAAATGTTCAAGCCAAAAGGATTGTCACGTCCTGTGCCTCTATGATGGGCCTCAGCCATAGAAAAAACAATGCTGTCAGTTTCCTCCTCCCCAATGCTGTGCAGTACATCTCTGGCTCTCTCCCAACCACAGAGGGTGCATACATATATATTCAGGTAAACATGAAACACAAAATAAAAGCATAATTGTATAGATGACGTGCCATGAAACTTCTTTATGAAGATAACCTCAATATAACGGCATGTCATCTACTAAGGTTTTCTGTTGCATGGGTAGTTTATCTAATGAGCCATTAGTGAGTCCCACAGATGCAACCACATGTGTTTTTTAGGTCTATAAATACAAGAACTACTTTTGTTTTTCAGGTCTATAAATACTAGCACTACCTTTGTTTTTCAGGTCTTTAAATACAAGAGCTTACTTTGTTTTTCAAGTAAATTTAAGTAGGAAGCCAGAGGACAATTTTAAAAATTCTTGAGACTAACGGGAATTGAACCAGTCCGTTCTACGGCACCAAATCGCCTAGCAACAACGCGTGTGCAATTGTTGCTAGGCGATTTGGTGCCGTAGAACGGACTGGTTCAATTCCCGTTAGTCTCAAGAATTTTGTTTTTCAGGTCTATCAATTGTAGTGCTACCTTTGTTTTTACAAGTGTATAAATACTAGCACTATCTTTGTTTTTCAGGTCTATAAAAACTAGAACTAACTGTGATTTTCAGGTCTATTGATAGGCGCTACAACCTTTGTTTTTTCTGGTCTATAAATATCAGTGCTACCTTAGTTTTTACAGGTCTATAAATACTAGTGTTATATTTGTTCTTACAGGTCTATAAATAATAGTGCTATATTTGTTCTTACATGTCTATAAATACTGATGCTACCTTTGTCTTTATGTTTATAGCATTGTTTTTAATATCTCCTCATGAAACATCTGCTTCTTTTCTCCATTCCTGTTTTGTATTTCAGTGTCAGGTAGGGCCTATAGAAGACATTCTTGACAAACCTTATTATGTGTCTCATATATTATGTTTTTACTGCCTCATATATTAATCCAATGTATCATTTTGTAGACATTCTCTTGTTTTATTACCATTAAAATAATAATAATAATAATAATCACAGTCTATTCTGTATTATTATCACTGTTATTTACAGGTAACTATAGTTGAATATTTAGGCACCACTATTACATAAATTTGTATTACCAGTATAAAGTAGTCAATCAGATTATTTACTACTGAGTTGTGTTATTACAGTACACTGTAGCAATCAGACTACTTGCTACTGTGTTGTGTTTTATTACAGTACAATTTAGCCAATCAGACTACTTGCTACTGATTTTGTGCTATTATCACTATAGATAAGTGATAAAGCTCTTTGTGGGGTACTTTCCTGAGGTAATCTTGATACAGTTCAATCCATTTAATTTGTTGTTCTCCTATGTATTCTAGCACCAATGTTGCACCCACTTTCTTCCTGATATTATTTTATCTAGATCTATCTATCTATGCGACGTGCCCATTACAGAGCATTGTCCTCACTGTCGCTCTGTAAACCCCATGGTTCTATGAGAGCTGCTCAGCTTCTTCTAGTGTCCAGTCCAGAATGTCTCTGATAACCTGTGTTTATCATGGGTTTGGTTTGCCTCTTGTTCTCTTTCTTTTGTTTTTAGATATACAAATGATATAAGAAAGTATTACCCATCCAATAAAAGACCAACAGCAGCATCAGATTCCATGACAGCTATAGGATCCAGTCTTTGCCCTTGTATCTTTATTCCATACATACAGCCAACAAAACCATATCTCTCTGTAAAGTAAAAGAGGAAGAAAGTATTGCCTGTAAATTTATTCAATCAATATTAAACCTCAATATGTGTTTAAATAAATAAAAATGATGGAAACATTTGGAAATAACGCAGGCACTAAACTTGCTGTAATTTCGAGCCTATTCACATTGATGCATACTAAGTGACTTAATGAATATGATTCAAAATTTAAAACAGGTAATGTACGTAGGGAATGGGTGGAGCCATTAGAGAGCCCATATAGAAAACCGTACTAAAATTTCAAAAGAGCCCCCAACCAACATAGAACCAGAACCATCAGCCATATACCCTGAGTGATGTGCTGAAGTAGAGATCTATAAAAGGTATTACTACTGTAAAACTGAATAACAATAGTACTTACATGGAATACGTTTTTGAAATTTTCACTTAATGACAACTGACAGACTATCACTAAAGGGCTATGGGGTGTAAACAGAAAAAATACAAATAAAAATACAAAAGTAGATGACATTGTCAACGTTTCAAACCCTTTATCACAAATATGAAAAACAGTGAAAAAACAATAAAAACAGTAAAAACATGTTAACACCACAGAGGCACTAGAATGCAGACATGTAAACAATACGAAGTTCAAGGTGACAATGACCTGCTTGTAAACATGTTGTCATGGAAGCAGGTTTTGTTGAAAATGAAACAGGGTATGAAAACAAAAGGAAAAAAAATCATTACCCAAAACAACATGGACAGCAATACAAGAACCACACCAACACAAATTGAAATTTTGTACACTTAATAAGAATATTTCAAATTTGAAGCTTGCACAATTTTGTACATTTAAGAATATTTCAAATTTGAATTGTGCACAATTTTGTACACTGATTAAGAATATTTCAAATTTGAAGAATGCACAATTTTGTACACTTAATAAGAATATTTCAAATTTGAAGTGTCTACCTCCTTTTTACCTCCATTTTAGCTGAGAAAAATAATGTTGTTCATTGCTTCCTGACCCCCTCCCACTTTGTAAAATAGATCAGAACAAAATATAATTGGGAATAAATGAAAAATAATCTTTTGAACATCAAAAATTGTGCATAGAGAAAAGCATGACAGTAGCAATAGAGCTCAATTTATTGATTAAAGGATTGAAAACTACAGAAACAGAATGGTCAATCATTATCGCTTGAGCGATGGAGTTATCATGGTCTGGGTGCCATATTCTGTAGGAAGAGTGTTGCTCTGCTGAGTGATATAGAGTACATATGTGAGAAAATGTGAGTAAAATACAATTAATCCCCTACCAATTGCTGTTTTTATGTACAAGCTGAATTTTCTCAAATCTATAGTCTTACTGATGATGATGTTCCTTCTTCGCAAGCAAAGATGAGCATGGCATGAAAAACATTAAATGCGATGGGGAAAAAAAATGTAATAATAATAATAAAAATTGGTAATGAACTAATTTGGTTTGTGAGTTCGTAGATGCTCGATGAGTCCAATTCGTGCACAGAAAGTTCTATTTCAGTGCATGCAGGAGTGCTGAAGGTTCGGGGTAGAATTTACAGATTTGTCCTTCCGCTTCTTGTGCTTGTTGATTGCCCGCAGTGTTCTTTCTTTTTCAAATTTCGTGATGCCAGCAGTGATCTGGGTGTGCCAAGCTGAGCAATCAAGTGCTGTAGTCTCCCAGGAGCTAGGATCGATGCTGCAGTGCTTGAGAGAGCTTTTTAGGTGATCATTGAAGCGCTTTTTCTGCCCTCCACTTGAATGTTTACCATCGCACAGCTCCCCATAGAATAATCTCTTTAGAAGGCGCTTGTCTGGCATACGGACGATGTGGCCAGTCCAGCGGAGTTGGGACAAAGTCAGCATTGCATGGATGCTTTGCATATGGGACTTATGAAGAATTTCTGTATCTGGTACACGATCCTGCCAACGTACTCCCATGAGGTTTCGTAGGCACCGAAGATGAAACGAGTTAAGCTGTTGAGCGTGTCTCGCATAGACAGTCCAGCAAGACGCAGCATAAAGCAGTGTTGGTAGAACCACTGCGTGGTACACGTCCAACTTAGTTGTCAGACTGAGACCACGCCTGATCCAGACTTTGACACGAAGGCTCCCGAATGGTGCACTGGCACGAGCAATACGCAGGGCAACCTCCTCATCAATTGTCGCAGTTTGTGATAGTGTGCTGCTGAGATATACAAACTTATTGGCAGTATTAAGTTTTTGTCATTTAACTGTGATCACTGGTTCTGTGTAGGGGACACCTGGCGCTGGTTGATACACTACTAAAGTCTTTATGGTGCTGATGGTGAGACCGAACACATCACAGGCCAAAGAAAAGAGGTCCATGCTGTATTGCATGTCTTTCAGACTGGTAGCATTTAATGCACAATCGTCGGCAAACAAGAGGTCGCGAACCATGTCTGTCTTAGTTTTGGTCTTGGCCTTCAATCTACTAAGATTGAATAGTCCTCCGTCAGCTCGATAGTCAAAACAAATACCTGCACTGTTATTCCGGAAGGCATCATTTAACATGGCAGTTAATACCATACTGAAGAGCGTCAGAGCCAGGACGCAACCCTGTTTTACGCCATTGGTCACTGGAAAGGGTTTTGAGTGTGAGCCGTCATCTTGCACACATGCTGTCATACCATCATGGAACTGGCGAACCATGTTGGTAAATTTTTTGGGACATTTAAATCTGGCCATGATCTTCCATAGTCCTTTGCAATTTACAGTGTCATATGCCTTAGTTAGGTCGACAAATGTGGTGTAGAGACCAATGTTCTGTTCATGACACTTTTCCTGTAGTTGTTTGGCAGTGAAAATCATATCAACAGTAACTCTGCCATGTCAGAACTATAGTCTTACTAGATAATCTTACTATAAAGCCTTCATTGAGAATTATTAGTTTGTGCATGTGTTCTATTTGTCCAGAATTGATGAAAGAATTTCAGACAAAACTTACTGTTGATCTGCCTCAAGCTGTAGCCAAGAACAACTGTTCCTCTATATTCCAAAAATCTATTGTAAGGATTTGAATAAGCAGAGTTTCCATCCACTTCTAGCTTGACTTTGCTGAAACATAAACAAACAAAAAATAACACAGAAGAGGACTAGAAACTATTAATGTCTATAACAGCCTAATACCAGAGACAATAAATCTGTCTAATATACATTAATAATACAAGAGACAATACTATCTATAATACATCAATAATACAAGAGACAATACTATATGTTTATAATATATGAAATAATACAATATGTCTATAATACATGAAATAATAACCTACTATATGTCAATAATACATGAAACAATAGTTAAATATAATATGTCTATAATTACAAGAAACAATACATCTGTGTATCGGTATTTGTCCTATTTGTAAAACTGAATTTTAAAGAATTTTTTGGACTTTTTTTTATCTTACATTTATTCATTTACGATGTAACAGAAAGTTTTACCAGAGATTTTATTTAATTTTCACAGAAATAATTAACTCACCACTGATGTATTAACAAAATAGCCTATCTGTAACACAGTACAGGATTTACATAAAAACAAAAAGAAGACCCTCTAACTTTGTTTTGTTTCTATCATAAATGAATGTGTATTAACTTACTTAGCTGTTTAAAATGTAGAAGTGTGGTTAACAAAATGAAATCCTCATGGTACCATGTGTTTAGACAACAGTAACATATTATTAATTAAAATTTGATCAATGTAGGTTCAGCTTTTCTGAAATTAGCAAAATGGTTTCAGCTTACACTTGTAAGAGAGCTCAAACATTGAGCAAAGATCAAGCATTATTATTTTTGGAAGTTTGATAGCTGAAAATACTAGACCTAATTCAAGTGATGAATTGGTTGATTTCAACATAGAATACTATCCTCAACCTGTTGGAAGTTAGAAAAGAAATAGATCAAATAATAGTAAGGGCAAAGGAAAAATAGCTACAAAATCTAGAACTGCTTCTACTGTTGCTGTTTCTGATGAATCAGATAGTGACAGCAATGATACTTTAGCTATTACAGACAATAAGCCTAATGATGATATTCAGGGAAAGAACTCCAATAGAGTGTGTCTATTGGTGGACAAATAATCATGTCTAATTAGGTTAACTGCATTTGGTGTTCAAGCACGGTTGAAGTAAAATTAATCAGAACTTGACTGTTTGTTTACACTTTTTACAACTGACATTATTGACAGTCTGATAGCAAATATAAATGTTATGCAGAGAAGAAAATAAAAAACAACATACCAATGACAAAGAGATTTACATTTTCTAAATGGCAACCAATGACCAGAGCAGGGTTTTCAAATTTCTTACTGTGATAATTGCAATGGGAATAAAAAAAACCATAAACTAAAGGATTACTGGACCAGTTTACTATCAATTTCTTCCATGGTTCAAGATTATTTTTTCTCTGAAAAGTTTCTAACTAATGTACCAGTCAATTTTGCATGCATCTGAACCAGATGCACAAATCAATGAAAATATTGAGCTTTTTGCAAATGACCCAGTCGTACAGTACAAATCTGCATACTACCAGCATGAAAACCTTTCTGTGGATGAGATCGTGATTGGGTACAAGTGCTGTTTTCATGCATGGCAGTATAATGCAAGCACGCCAGATAACTATCATATAAGGACATTTGGTATTTTTGATTCTGCCTCTGGGTAGATCTATGTTCTGAATTTGCTCATTTATTTCAAAGCAAATATGACTGATCTTGACATAACTGCCACTTATCATAAAAGTCTTCTCCACCTTACTGAATGGCATTATGGCCAACCATCATATATAGGCCTATATGCAGATAGGTATTATTCATCAATCCTTTACATTGAATTACTTTTATTAAAGAGGTTGAATTACACTAATATAGTCAATTCGAATCGTAAAGGCTTGCCACCACAGCTGAAACAGAACCATTTTCAGAATTCCAAGATGGTTCACAAAGAGAAAAATAAGAATTGTGTTTCCTGGAAAGACCAAAAAAACAACAACAAACAAACAAAAAACCTTTGCATTGTAATGACAACACACAGTAATTCCACACTTCAGGAACATCAGGATGGGTATAGAATTGTCCAGAAACACAGTACCATTTATTCGTACTACATGAATATGAATGGATGTGATCGCATGGACCAAATGGTATCATACTATGGCAATCATAAAAAAATAATGCTGAAGTGGTGGAAAAAAGGTTTTCACATGGATTATAGAAGTGACACAAGTCAATGGACATATTCTATATGTATTATCCCACCCTACTGCACTCAAACGTATGACACTTTCACAGTATAAAGACGAACTTATAAATCAACTCATTTCTCTGTTTGGCCAGGAAATTTCCACATACACGATTGCAGCTGTAGCTAAGAAACAAGGAGAAAAGCCAGTAATCTCACTGGATGAAGTATGGGCCCTATGTTGGCATTGTGCATTTAGTTGATTATGATGGTGCAGACCAGCAATGTGTACAGTGCAGCAAATCAAAGTTGAAAAAAATGTGTGGGGTGTATAGACAAACCCCACCTCTGCGCCAAAGCATGTTTTAGGGCATATTATATCAAACAGAGTAAAAATAAGTCATCAGATGTAAATAGTAAAAATGTAAATGGTGTAAATAGGACATAAAAGTAAATTCTGTAAGTATAAATTAATGTGAATTTTAAGCTAAACTAACTGAGAAATCCAGTATTGGGAAATATTTCACAAATTTTCACAATATTTTGTTTAATTCTGATGCTAGGCAGTTGAACAATTTATTTCAAACACACAAAAATCATGAACAGTCAAGACATCTGACTTAGTAAGATAGGATAGTAGCATTTCAAGACAAATAAAATTGAAAGTAAGCAGAAAAAAATATTTGTGAAAAAATTGGTCTATCCATCTAACATCCCTGTTTGTTGTTTTGTATTTTATTGTTAAAATTGTTATATTTGTATATTGTGTATGGATTCCACATTCAAGTATCTTATTTTTTATACCTTATATAACTCACATGCGATTGCATCTGTGGATCTCACCAATGACCCACTAGACAAACCACCTATACAACAGAAAACCTTAGTAGATAACATGCCATTATATTGAGGCTCTCTCATGGAAGCTTTGTAGTATGTCATCTATACAATTATAGATTTACAATAGACCTGAGTAGAAGCTCTTTCAATGGGCATTGCACTAAGCTGAAAGCGTAGTCTCTTGAGTATGAAAGAAAGCTCAGAAAAAACACCTCACTGCACATAGGAAGTAAGAGCTAATCGCAAATCCTGGGGTTCTCAAACAAACAAACCTTATATGACCTTCTATAGCTGCTTTGTCTTCAGGAAGCTTTCAGCTAAATCATGCAACAGTAAAAAATTTAGCCTAAAATTAATTACGCCCACACCCCGAAATAATTTCACCCTGAAAGAGTTAATCATAAGATATTTAAATAGTGGCAACTGATAAGCCACTGCATTTTATTTTTTGGTATCTTGATTCTATCTCTCTGCCTAGGCTTCTGTCTTGAAAATACTGCCCCTCAATATTTGAACTCCGAAAAATGTTTCACCTTGATATTATCTATTTGTATATTGAATAGACTTTGTGTTGTTCTGATTTATATAGCTTCTGTGTTTTGTGTATTTAGTTCTCCTGTGAACTCTGTTCCATATAATGTCTAGTTATTCTCGCTACATAATTCTTTGTTGTCTTCTACAATAACAATCCTCTTCTTGTTCTTCTTCATTTGTTCTCAAACTCAAGCAGATCAAGGATGTAGTCTAGAGAATGGAATGTGTTGTGTCATGATTTACAGCATTGCTGAGATATCTGCACCTTTTGGCCCGACACATCTGGTTTCAGCATGGCATTGGGTCACTTTGACCATATATGGGATGGACAATCAGCTTCATCTCATAAACTCCTTAGTAACTTCTTATGACATGCATAGAAGGTAAATATGTTGCTATTCTTTGCTCTCCTCTCAGGCCCTGGCAACACAAGTAACAATAACAAGTGACATAGGCGACTTAAAAACAATTTAACCATGCATCTTAACAAGATGTTCTTTTCTAGAAAACATCTTAAAAAACTAGGCTAACTGTTGAACAAGAATATATTTTAAAATCTAGGTTACCTGTTGAACATAAAAACATTCTAACAGCCTGGGTGAAATGTTGAACAAGAAAACATCCTGACAGCCTAGGTGAAATGTTGAACAAGAAAACATTCTGACAGCCTAGGTGAGATGTTGAACAAGAAAACATTCTGACAGACTAGGTGAGATGTTGAACAAGAAAACATTCTGACAGCCTAGATGAGATGTTGAACAAGAAAATATTCTGACAGCCTAGGTGAAATGTTGAACAAGAAAACATTCTGACAGCCTAGGTGAAATGTTGAACAAGAAAACATTCCAACAGCCCAGGTGAAATGTTGAACAAGAAAACATTCCAACAGCACAGGTGAAATGTTGAACAAGAAAACATTCCGACAGCCTAGGTGAAATGTTGAACAAGAAAACATTCTGACAGCATAGGTGAGATGTTGAACAAGAAAACATTCTGACAGACTAGGTGAAATGTTGAACAAGAAAACATTCTGACAGCATAGGTGAAATGTTGAACAAGAAAACATTCTGACAGCCTAGGTGAAATGTTGAACAAGAAAACATTCTGACAGCCTAGGTGAAATGTTGAACAAGAAAACATTCTGACAGCATAGGTGAAATGTTGAACAAGAAAATATTCCAACAGCATAGGTGAAATGTTGAACAAGAAAACATTCTGACAGCCTAGGTGAAATGTTGAACAAGAAAACATTCTGACAGCATAGGTGAAAGGTTGAACAAGAAAACATTCTGACAGCATAGGTGAAATGTTGAACAAGAAAACATTCTGACAGCCTAGGGGAAATGTTGAACATAAAAACATTCCAACAGCCGAGGTGAAATGTTGAACAAGAAAACATTCTCACAGCCTAGGTGAAATGTTGAACAAGAATATATTTAAAAATCTAGGTTACCCACTGAAAAGGAAAACATTAAAAAATCCTAGGTTACCTGTTGAACAGGAAAACTCGTATGTCATGAATTAATCCATCGGCAACAATTGTTGGCACAGTGACATTTTCATGGGTTGAGAGATCTTTAGTTGAAGGCATGTACTCAACAACTGCCAATCCATCTGTGATCCATAGCTTTCAATAAGACAATAAAAGTAACACAAATGTAAGAAAATGTAATGTTTACTACAAGATTATACAGATTACTACAAGATCATGCAGATCATCTTGAAAAAATATCTGAAGACTATTATCCAGAAATGTGTCTTAGTTTATGATTAGGTCAATATTAATAATTGCCATATGGTGCTTGGTTGATGCCTATGAATACAAATACAAGTAAGTCAAGACATTTTTGTCAGAAGTAACCAATGTAATATGTACACTACTTCAACAAACTGATGTAGAAAATTTATTAGCAGATTTTCCAGATTTTAGAGGTGAGAAAGAGAGTTCTGCAGTGCTATATAACCCCTATACAAATATATGGGTGCGAGTCTTGGACAATAAACAAACTGGAAAGTGGGAGATTGGAGGCAAAAGAGATGTGGTTCTACAGAAGAATGCTGAGAATACCATGGACTGCCAGAAAAACTAATGTAGAGGTGTTAAAAGAGTTAAATGCGAAACGGACCTTAATCAACAATATAAGAAAAAGGCAATCTTCTTTTTTGGCCACTTCATGAGACGGGCAGGTTTAGAGAACATAATCACAACAGGCAAGATTCAAGGCACCAGAGACAAAGGGCGACAATGTGAGAAAATATTAGACAGTTTGACAACCTGGCACGGCAAAGTAACAACAACGACTTTGATACATAATACTGTGGACAGAGAGCTGTGGAGAGCCATGACCGCCTATGCCACCCGGCATGGCACCTGATGATGATGATCCATTCTGAATTTCTAGGCACATTACTCCCATAGGTTGCTGTTTCATTACCAGCTGTGGTCCATCATGGGAGACATGGGCTTCCCCAAACATCTAATACATCTTATTGAAACACTATATCATGAACAACAAGCAGCAGTAAGAGTGGAGAGAGAAACTTCTGAATGGTTCGCTGTTCAAAGTGGAGTGAGACAGGGGTGCACTCTATCCCCTAATCTATTTAACATCTATGCAGAGAATATAATGAGAAATGTAAGAGAAGACCTAGAGGAAAATGAGTTTCATCCAATAAATATCGGTGGGTACAAGATTCCAGAAATAAAATAAGCAGACGACACAGTCCTCCTTACTACACATCCTGAGGGACTAAACAGCTAATCACAACAACAAAGAAATACAGCGAGATCCAAAATCTATATCTAAATGCACAGAAAACAAAAATTATGACAACAGACAAAACAAAGATCAAACCGATAATAAACATGTACAATATAGAACTAGAATGTGTAAACAAATTTGAATATCTTGGAGCAAATATAAACAGTCCCGGAGATTGTTCAATTGAGATTAAGAGAAGACTCGCAATTGCAATACTCAAATTAACACAAATAAGAAAGCTATGGCAAAGCAGTAATAATGACATTAAAGTAATTCTTTTAAGATCATGTGTTTCTCAGTGGCAACATATGGATGCGAGACTTGGACTTTAAACAAGACAATATCCAAAAGAATAAATTAATTTGAAATTAAGTGCTACAGGAAAAACCTACGAATATCATAAACAGAGAAAAAGAAGAACATTGACATTTTGAAATTACTGAAAATAAACGAAGGGTGTCTTCTAAATACCATCATAAGAAGGAAGTTGCAGTATTTTGGACACTTAAAGCGACATGATGGTATCAAAAGGCTGATTATAGAGGGCAGAGTGCTGGGCATGAGAAGAAGAGGAAGACAAAGAAGACGATGGACCAACGACATCAAAGATTGTATGCACATGTCTTTGGCCAATGCAGACCTGCTGCCCGGAACAAAGAGGTGTTCAGAGTATTCACGACAAAGACAACATTCTGGAAAGAATGTGTCACTTAATAAATAATCAAGACTCAAAGTAGTATGGCATAAAGTCAAGACTGTGAAAGTAGTGTGGTATGAAGTAAAGACTGGCAAAGTAGTATGGTATGAAGTAAAGACTGGCAAAGGAGTATGGTTTGAAGATGAAAACCCTTTACACACCATTGAGTCATATAGAAAATTATATATTAGAACCTTATTTTTTAATGATATGTTTCAGGCTGGGGATATAGGCTGCCCAAACAAATCACCTGTACAGTATGAGCTTTATTGTAGCACAAATATCCTAAAGTTGGGGAGACTATTGCGATGTTTGTGACCTACAGAAATCATCTTGAACTTGGATATTGATTCTGGAATACTGAGTTAGGAAGAAATCAATAAGTGGCAGACAGGTGTCTGCTTGCCAAATGGCAATTGGATCTTGCAAAAATGGATAAGGTAGCTCCTTTAAACATTAGACAATAACATTAACAATTATATATTACTAGAAGCAATACCAGGTGCTGTCTGGGTGAGAATAACAACAAAAATTAATAGAGTATAGATTTAAGAGATTAATAACACATGTGGTTGCATCTGTGGGTCTCACCAATGGCCTACTAAACATACCACCCATGCAACAGAAAACCTTAGTGGATGACATGCCGTTATATTGAGGTTATCTTCTTAGAGAAGTTTCATGGCACGTCATCTATACAATTATGCTTTTATTTTGTGTTTCATGTTTACCTGAATATTAAGTATGCACCCTCTGTGGTTGGGAGAGAGCCAGAGATGTACTGTGCAGCACTGGGGAGGAGGAAACTGACAGCACTGTTTTTTCTATGGCTGAAACCCATCATAGAGGCACAGTGACTCAGGACGTGACAATCATTTTGCCTTGAACATTTGGTTGCATGCCTGGAGCAATAGAGAAGTTCGGCATAACCAGTAGTCAATTGGTGGCGGGGAATGAGCACAGTGAACCCTATCTTGGCTACAGTATCTGGGGGAAGTGCATAGGTTGAAACCTACCTTTTTGGAGGTGTGATAGTTATTCTCTGGCTCTGTTCCGGGGTGGGCTGAAAATCCACAGACTTCTCAGCAATATAATGCCATTTAATAGCATTACATCAAAGGGCATGAGCCCATGAACAGCTGCTCAGCAACCAACCAACCAAGAGATTAATAAAAATAAAACACATTGTCCAATAACACGAAAACTACGAAAACACCGTCTAAAGTACTGACATTAAATATCAATATTTTATGTAAAAACTGTCTGCAAATAACATCGATAACCAAAATGCGTAATCAAAGAAACCAACAAAAACAATTTTTTAAAAAGAGCAGACGCAAATTATTCTTGAAATACTCCAAAGATTTTTGTATGCATTTACAAATAGAAGCAAAAAATACAAATTAACCACAGTCTCTGGGATCGAGCACAAACAAACAAAAATGCTGAAAAACAATTGCTATAAATCACACGGCCACGAAATCTCTTCCTATAGACGAAACAAATTGAATATAATTATATATTGTGGTCATAATATTCACTGAAGTGTTATTGTGAACAGGGTGAAGGCAGTGTATGTTGTTCAGCAGTGAAAATCGATTGAATGTAAGTCTATTTGATGTAACCTAATGAACAATTGCAAGGAGAAAGAATATTGAACTTGTTATACAAATCAACCATCGATGAATATGTACAGATATTATTTCTGCCGACTAGACCTATATTATTATAATTATTTGTTTGACCTTTGTGCAGTGGTTTGGCCTTTGACAGAGTCCAACATGAAAAATTAATAAAATGTCTTCAAGAAATAGGCATAGCTGGAAAAGACATCTGATTGATTAGAAATATATATTGGGAACAAACTGCATCAATAAGGTGTGAAAACAGCTACTCACCATACATAGAAATAAAAAGAGGGGTAAGACAAGGATGCATTTTATCACTAAGCCTATTTAATATCTACACAGAGAATATCTTTAAAAATATATAAGAAATTCCAGGACTCAAGATCAATATGAAAATAATAAACAACCTTAGATATGCAGATGACACTGTTCTTTTAGCAGAAAGTGAACATGAACTACAAAGACTAATACATCAATTCAATAAATCAAGTAATGAATATGGATTGGATATAAACATCCAAAAAAACAAAAACCATGATAATCAGCAAAGACACAGAAGAACAAGAGCTAAATATAAACATACATGGAAAGAAACTACAACAGGTAAAACAGTATCAATATCTTGGACATATAGTCACAAATGATGGCAGATGTGAAACAGAAGTTAAAAGGAGAATAGGAATGGCTAAAAGTACCTTCAAGGACATGAGAAAAATATTAACATCTAAACAAATTATAAACAAGTTAAAAATGAGAATTATAAAATGCTACACCTATTCTATATTAATATTTAATAATACAATAATACTATAATTTATAATTTAATAATACTAATACAGATATTATGTTATATGTTTGTTGTTACTGAGGATATTTCAATACCTGTACGGGATGTTTGTTGTTGTTGTAATAGTCCTTGTCTCGATCGGTCCGTTCGGGTGACTTTGTGTGCACAGTTTGAAAGGCTTGATGAAATCGCATCTTTTTTTGGAGATGCGGTT
The DNA here is from genome assembly GCA_034231615.1 of Meghimatium bilineatum. Taxonomy (NCBI): domain Eukaryota; kingdom Metazoa; phylum Mollusca; class Gastropoda; order Stylommatophora; family Philomycidae; genus Meghimatium; species Meghimatium bilineatum. The sequence continues at coordinate 141,261 of CM067315.1, read as the reverse complement.
AGTCAAGTACGGAAGAACGCGTGTTCAATAGTTACTAGGTGATTTGGTGCCGTTGAACGGACTGGTTCAATTCCCGTTATTCTCAAAAATATTCTATATTAATAAATGGCTCAGAAACATGGACACTAAATAAACAATTAGAAGACAGAATTGATGCCTTTGAGATGTGGGTATATAGATGAATAAGGAGAACATCATGGATAGAGAATAAAACAAATAAAGAGGTGCTGAAAACACTTAATATGAAGAAAGAACTACTAAGAGAAATAAAGATAAATAAAAAAAAATTATTTTGGACACATTAAAAGACACATCTTCTTATTGAAGATCTTACTTTTAGGGAAAAGTCAAAGGGAAGCGTGCAAGAGGTAGGCAGAGATACAAGTGGGATTGTAACATCACATGATGGATAGGTTACAGTCTAGTAGAGTGCACCACGAAGACAAGAGGCAGGGGATGTTGGAGATCCGTTGCAGCCAATCTTCGTTGCGGAGATGGCACTTGATGATGATGTGTAGTGGCCAGAGGTAAAAGATTAACCAATTGTATCATTGTTTAGCTTTTTCCAGACAATTGGACAGTAATTTGATTATGCAAGAGCCAGTGCCATCCATTCAACTGTGTTACAATGATGATTATTTGTAATATAACTTGAAAAATAAATAAGCAATAGGTCTACTGCTTTGATAAATATGGTCTACTTCTAATTAAACACTAGGTGTATGTGCTAATATTTGCGTAGAGTAGAAATAGGCCTATATTCTGAATGTAGTGTAGGATATTTTAATAAATCATTCAGGTGACCTATTTTAATACATCATTTAGGTGACCTATTTTTTTCTACAATATAGTCTACCTTATGGAAGCTCTGAACATCTTGGATATCTGCTCAAGCAGACCTGCTGCGAGTAAGGGCATGTTTAAACACTAATAAATGTTTTTGTCCATTGTCTTGGACAGCTCTGTTACATATTACCAGCAACCATGCCCTGAAATACTAGATTTTCCTTGTTGTTATGTCTGTGGAATGTTATTTAAGAGTTTTTTTTTTAAAATAACATAATTAAATACATTTAATGCACACTGTGTGCTGTCCTATTCTATTCAACGTCTATATGAAGGAATTATAAAAGATACACAAAATTATATATAGGTCCTTATAACAAAACAACAGAGAATGAACAACTTAATGAAGTCAATGAAATGCTTTTTGCTGACGATCAAGGCATTACATATGATGACGAAGAAAAACTGCAAACTCACATCAACATTTATTGAATAAAGAATATTCAATAAATACAACATGCAGATTAACACAAAAAAGACAGAAACTATGCAAATAACGAGATCAACATATCATTTAAATATCTAAATAGAGAACACAAAAATAAAACAAGTCAAAGAGTTCAAGTACCTAGGAAGTATTTTCACAGAAGATAGTGAGATACAAGATGTTAAAAGGTAAATGCTGTGAAATACCAGCTGTCACCTTTGCTATTGCCCTAAGAAATCTCATGGGAGTACATTAGCAGGATTAAGTACCAGATATAAATCCTTCAAAAGTCCTGTATGCAAAGCATCCATGCCCTCCTGACTAGGTCCAAACTCCGCTGCACTGGCCACATCGTTCGTATGTCAGACAAGCGCCGTCCAAAGAGATTATTCTATGGGGAGTTGTACGATGGTAAATGTTCAAGCGTAGGGCAGAAAAAGCACTTCAAAGATCACCTATATATAAAAACTCTTTCAAGCACTGCAGCATAAATCCTATACTCTGTTCATTTTAAGATTAAAGTGGGTCAAAACATACCCACATATTACTCTGTGACAACAGGTGATTTTTATACAGCTAATGATATTTAAAAACAATAAAATTGGTAGCATATCCTTTATAGGACATAGCTATCAACCCAGCATTTGTTGTCTGTGGTGATTTTCTAGGCAATATAAATACGTTCAGTAGGTTGCCATTGCTTTCTGAACGGTACGGATGCACAATTGCCTGTGGTGAGGATCGAACTCGGTACCTTTGCCGTCACAGATGCGCTCTGTACCACTTCGCCACAGAGCCAGACACCGAGAGTTAAAAACAATAACATAATTAATTATTCAGAACTTTTAACATTGTGTAAGAAACTATAATGGTTGCCCCCCCCCCCCCCCCTGACCTCTTTGCTCCTTTGCAACGATAGAACAGCAGGTACAGTAATTTATCATGGAATGTTAGAGATATATTACATGAAAATTTACTTTAAAACATACATTACTAGTGTGATAGATGTGTTTCACTTAGCAATAATAGATTTATGTTATGAATAGTATTATGATCTAATGAACTATATTATTTCGCACTTAACATTCCATTTATGCGTTTGGCCTCCAAAACACTGACCTACTTCATTTTTAGAATGAACAGAGTATAGTTCCTGGGAGACTACAGCCCTTGATCGCTCAGCTTGGCACATGCAGATCACTACTGGCATAACTAAATTTGAAAAAGAAAGAAAACTGCGAGCAATTTACAAGCGACGGAAGCGGAAGGACAAATTCGAAAACTCTCCTAGCCCAAACTCTCTGCACTCCTGCATACACTGCAATAGAATTTTCCGGGCACGTATCAGACTCATCAGGCATCTATAAACTCACAATCCAAATTAGACAATCACAAATGGTTTTTTTTCTACTTGCTTATCACATTTATTGTTTTTCATGTCATGCTCATCTTTGCTTGCAAAGGAGGATCATCACCAAAAATCAACATGGTAGTAATAAAACAAATGATTAAATGCATCTTTATACTAACACTATGCAACCAATGCCAGACTTGGCAACTGAAATCTACACATAAGAGAAAGATTGAAACTTGCGAAATGAAATGTTTAAGGAAGGCTATTGGAGTCACCAGACTCGACAAAATGGGCAGTGAGAACATCAGAAAGATAATAGGCATAACATCATGCATTGAATGTATAGAGAAACAACAGATTTCCCAGGGCAGACCTAGGAAAAAGATGGATAGACAACAATAAGTTCATCCTGAACAAACATGACTACACGTCAACGAGAGCAACACATCTGGCTCTGGAACACAGACTACATCTTCACAAACCCATATGCTCAACGGCTAGTGTGGAAGCTATGACAACACCACCACCCCCATGGGATAGACGATGCACACTAAACATAAAAAATACTTTTCGCCAATAATAGTATCTGAAAATATCTGATACTGATAGTGTCAGAAATTAGGCATATACTAAAAACAAACAAAAATTGATTAGAAATTCTGTTACCTCCAAGCTTCCAAAGTCAAATCCTGCCCCAGAAGCTTTCTTTGAAACAAGCTCTACATACATAACAATGGCTGTGGTTTGAAATGTTTTAATCTTGAATTCCACACTGAGATTTTGTTCCCTTCCTCCAATAGCCCAACGCAACATTGATGATGATCTGTAGATACAATTCTATATATACAGTAAACAAAAATGTATGATACTTTGATGTTCTGATATGTGGGTTATCCCTGATGTTCTGATATGTGGGTTATCCCTGATGTTCTGATATGTGTGTTTTCCCTTATGTTCTATGTGAGTTATCCCTGATGTTTTTATATGTGGATTAACGGCGATTATCCCTGTTGTTCTGATATGTGGGTTATCCCTGATATTCTGAATATGTAGGTTATCCCTGATGTTCTCATATGTGTGTTTTCTTTATGTTCTATTTGGGTTATCCCTGACACTCTACTCTGATGTGTGGGTTTTTTCTGACTCTCTACTCTGATATGTACATTATCCCTGTTGCTCTGATATGTGGGTTATCCCCACGCTCTATTCTGATTTGTGGGTTATCCCTGATGCTATGACATGTGTACTATCCCTGATATTCTGAGTGAGTTATGCCTCATGTTCTATGTGGGTTATCCATGAAACTCTACTCTGACATGTGAGTTATCCCTGATGTTCTGAACATGTGGGTTATCTCTGATGTTCTATGTGGGTTATTTCTGTTGTTCTATGTGGGTTATCCCTTATGTTCTATGTGGGTTATTTCTGATGTTCTATGTGGTTTATCCTTGATGTTCTGATGTGTGGATTATCCATGACACTCTGATGCTTTATCTCTCTGACAGGGAGAAAAACATTCACATACAATACATGTAATAGAATTGGAGAGTTTTTCTAAATACAGTAGTCAGCTACTTATATATGAAGATTAACAGTAATCAGTTACAGATATATAAAGATTAACAGTAATCAGCAACAGGTATATAAAGATTAACAGTAGTCAGCTACAGGTATATAAAGATTAACAGTAGTCAGCTACAGGTATATAAAGATTAACAGTAGTAAGTTACAGATACATGCCAATGAAGATTCTATTAATATTGAGTCCTGTGTATATGATGTTTATTAGAGAAGATTTTAAAAAAACAAGGCAGTTACAATGATCATTGACTAAGTTACACATTTCAATGATTTTATTCCCCTGCCAAAATAATATAGTAAATGTAAGTCTATTTTCTCATACAATTTAAGTGGTGTATCAGAAGGCTTAAAGTCTACTATGTTAGGTCTGCTTTTCTCTGTGAATAATGGTGTCTAGATATGATGAGCACAGAATGTATATTCCAATGTAATGTTTTCTGGTACCCATTACCTGAGAATGAGTGAAATCCAATGTCATATGAGGTAGATATACCCTTCTTCCCTTTTGAAAAGAGAATTGATCTTGGACACCATAGCTCACATCCTCAACATTTGGAAGTTACTATTGTTGGATTATGTGTACTTGAATATAATATATTTCGTACTAAGCACACACAATGAGGAGAGACAATTTACTAACCTGGAAACATATTTCAGTAGAATTTGCTATCATAGACAAATAGTTATATGGAATAAATTGAACTGCACAAATCACCAAGTGCTGCGTCAAATGGCTTAGGCGAGCATAGGTTTTAATTATTCTCTATTTCCAGTACCTTGTATCATGACCATTGATTCTTTGCCATGCCAGAATGTCAGACTATCTAATATATTCTCACACTATCATCCTTTTTCTCTCTTGCCTTTAATCTTGCATATTGTAAACCATGTTCTCCAGACCTCCCTGTCTCATAGCGTCTCCAGACCTCCTTGTCTCATAACATGAACCAAAATAATAAAGTTTGTCTCTTTCAGGTATTGTTAAGTTACTCCAGTCTCACATTGAACTTTTCATCATCTCCTCAGTCTTTTCTCTACTTGTCGATGATACTCTCATCATTCCTTTATAGAACCGCACTCTTGTAACTTGGTAACTCTTATTTTCTCCAGCTGTCAATAGTGTTCTCAGCATTCATCTACACAACCACACTCTTGTAACTCTTATTTTCTCTAGCTGTCAATAGTGTTCTCAGCATTCGTCTACACAACCACACTCTTGTAACTCTTATTTTCTCTAGCTGTCAATAGTGTTCTCAGCATTCGTCTACACAACCACACTCTTGTAACTCTTTTTTTCTCTAGTTGTCGATGATACTCTCAGCATTCGTCTACACAACCACACTCTATTGCCACTAAATTTCCACTACTCTGCTTATTTATTTGCATAAGTAACTCACATTCGTGGCACATCCATGTTAACCCTAAGGCAATGGTTTGTTTTCTGTAGGGGTTAGCTCTTTTAGTCTATACACTCCTGTACTGACACATTAAGGCTGATGACTATAGATGGGTGCTGTGATTCCTATGTCATCTGCCTGGGATCATGGTTAAGTTTGTAAATCTGAACCTGGCACGCCAAGGATTACCGCTTGCGGAGAGTTCTCAAATAAATTATAACACACAATAATTATGTGTGGAAATTCTATCTTTGTAACATATACAAAAATGTTTGCATAATATCCCCATATCAATCCCTTATATAATTGAATGATTACCTAGGAAATGAAATGGGTACTTCTGACACCTTCTCACAACCATACTGGGGCATATGTCCACCACTGTAAGAGCATCTGTTATTTCCTTGCGATAGTTCATGCAGCACAGAAATGCCATTGATGTACACACTTCGAAGACATCCTACAAAGCTTTGAGTTACTGGAAGCCCTGATTCAAACAAGTTAAAAACATGTTAATACTTTAGTGTTCAAATAGGTATTGCATTGCTACATTAAACCAGTGGTTATCTTATTAAATAAGTATTATAGTGCTTGATTAATGATTATGAGCCGACTCATTGCACTCTGGGCAACCATTGGTGCTCAGTCTTCTGAAGAAAATATTGAAGTGTATGTATACTGATGGTTCCAGCAACTGGATGATTGGGACGCATTTCTCATTCTGTCCCTCAGATGCCAAGTCCTATACGTGCCATAGGCCTATTGTATGCCAATGGATCAAATTCTTTCAACTGTATCCTTGATGCATTATCTAGTGCATCCAAGAAGCTCTTGCCAAGCACTGTAAAATGTATCCCTTATCTACTCTGAATTCACAGACTATAGGTGCATTCAACACAAACATATCTGCTCTCTCATTTCTGAGAAAGAATGTCATCGTGTCTTGGACAGTGCAAAGTGGGCTCTGCAATATTACACAATAATGTTAAAATAAGAGTCACACTACTACAGCACACCAGATTTTAAATGGAACAGCACTACTGCCGTTCATTACTTTTAAATTTGAGACTATACAACTAAAGCACATCTATATTAAAGTGTGGCGTACAGTACTACAATACATCAAAATCAGTGGTTCGGCATACACTAATACAGTATATTAGTCTGCTGATAGTGCCTGATTACTCTAAATCTTTTTACTGAAGCCTGAGACAAACTTCAACACAAAGAAAACTGAGGTATTGTTTCACCCTGCACCAAACAATCCACATTCCAATTCTAATCTCAAAATCAAGGAGAGCTTCAGACAGTCAATAGTTATATCTATCCAGGCAGCACTCTCTTGTGAACATCGTCATAGGTAAACACCAGAATAATTAAAGCTAATGTCACATTTAGAAGACTGCGCAAAAATGTTTGGAGCAGAAGAATAACAGCTACCACCAAACTCATAATCTACTATGCAGCAGTAATACTCACGTGGGAGACAGGTAATTAAGTTCTACTGGTAAACAATTAACACACTATCACTGTCGGATGCCTACATGAATTAATACACAACATAACACAGAATATAATCATACAAATGACAATACAAAGGATATAATCGACGTTTCGGACCTAAAGGGCTGTCTACGCAAGACACGCTCGACAACTTAACTCTTTCTCTTAACGCCTTTGGTGTATAAGAAATCTCTTGGAAATACGTAGGCAGGATCAAATACCAGACTTGGAAATCCTTCAAAAGTCCCGCATGCAAAGTATCCAGACCCTATTGATTAGGTCCCAACTCCGATGGGCCGGCCACATCGTCCATATCCCAGACAAGCGCCTTCCAAAAGAGATTGTTCCATGGGGAGCTGCGCGATGGTAAACATTCAAACGGAGGGCAGAAAAAGAGGTTCAAGTATCATTGAACTCTTATCAAACGCTACAGTATTGACCCTAACTCCTGGGAGACTACAGCTCTTGATCGTTCAGCTTGCCACACTCAGATCACTGCTGACATCACACAATTGAAAAAAAACACACACAAAAAACAACAATGTGGGCAATTTACAACAAACAGAAACTGAAGGAAATATTTGAAAACGCTCTTACTCGGGACCTTCATTTTATTATTGCAATATATCTTTCCTGGCACGAATTTGACTCCTCAGCCATTTACACACAAACCCAAGCGACGTTAGACAACCACAAATGTTTTATTTTTTAAAATTCATGTTCACCACATTTCTTTTTATGCCAAGCTAATCTTCGCTTGCGAGGAGGAACAACATTATCACCAATAGCTCTATTTTCTTATGCCTGCAATACATGGACATTATATGCTAGGTACTCTAAACATATTGTGCTAATATTTATACAACGATAATATCTACAATTTTCATACCAATAATTTGTTACAAGTGTTAAGCGTGGTCTTTAAAACAACCTCGCAGCAGAGAAAAATCATCACATGTGAGATGAAGTGTTTAAGAAAAACAGCTATGGTCACCAAAAAGAGTAGAGTAAGAAACGAAGATATCAGAAGAAGAGGAGGAATAATGCCTGGCATCGAATATATAGAACGTCAGCAGATAAAGTGGTTTGGTCACTTTATGAGAATGGTCCCAAACCAATTACCACTGAGAGCTTATAACAAACGATCAGCTGGATACAGAGCAAAGGGAAGACCGAGAAAGAGATCGATAACATTACTATCACACTCCACAAATACGGACTCAGCACGACTCATGTATCACATCTGGTCTTGAACAGAAATTTACAGCTCCCACCCCTTCACGTAATGGCAAGTGAGGATGCTATCAACCAGCTTTCACCTGGGGATAGACAATCATCATCATCATCAGGTGCCATGCCGGGTGGCGTAGGCGGTCATGGCTCTCCACAGCTCTCTGTCCACAGTATTATGTATCAAAGTCGTTGTTGTTTCTTTGTCGTGCCAGGTTGTCAAACTGTCTAATATTTTCTCACGTTGTCGCCCTCTGTCTCTGGTGCCTTCAATCTTGCCTGTTGTGATTATGTTCTCTAAACCTGCCTGTCTCATGAAGTGGCCAAAAAAAGAAGATTGCCTTTTTCTTAAATTGTTGATTAAGGTCCGTTTCGCATTTAACTCTTTTAATACCTCTACATTAGTTTTTCTGGCAGTCCATGGTATTCTCAACATTCTTCTGTAGAACCACATCTCTGTTGCCTCCAATCTCCCACTTTCCAGTTTGTTTATTGTCCAAGACTCGCACTCATATGTTAGTATAGGGGTTATATAGCACTGAAGAACTCTCTTTCTCACCTCTAATGACAAGGTCATATTACACAGTATATTTTTCATTTTTCTGAATGTTGTTTTTGCCTGTCCTATTCTGCATCTTATTTCTGTTGAACTTCTTCCATCTGCTGTTATAATTGTACCTAGATATTTGAATTGGTGGACCTGTTTTAATACTATATCATTCACTATGATCTTGCAATGTGTGTTATTTTCTTTCTTTGAAATAACCATTACTTCTGTTTTCTTGATATTTAGGAAGAGACCTTTCTCTTTGCTTTCTGTGACTACTACTTTAATTAATTTTTGAAGGTCTTCCTCACTTTTTGCTATCAGAACAGTGTCATCCGCATATCTCAAATTATTTATGTTATGTCCTCCCACTGATATTCCTGGGATATCTACTATTGCACGCAATATGTTTTCACTGTATAGAGAGAACAGGTCTGGTGAAAGCACGCATCCCTGTCTGACTCCTTGTTTTATTTGTTGAAAAGGGCCAAATTGCTTTCCTACTCTTATTGCTGCTGTTTGTTGCCAGTACATGTTATTGATTATTCTTAAATCCTTGCTGTCAATGTTCAGATTCTCTAGCATGTGTATAATTTTGCTATGTTTAACTTTGTCAAAAGCTTTAGTGTAGTCTATAAAACAGAGGTACAGATCTGTTTTACCTCTATAGACCTCTCTATTAGTGTTCTCAATATATAAATCGCATTGTTGGTGCCTTTGCCTTCTACAAATCCACATTGTTCTGGACATATTTCTGGTTTTATTTTGTTTCTCACTCTCTTCATGATGATTCTGAGCAGTATTTTGGTTATTTGGCTCATGAGGCTGATTGTACGGTGTTCTTCACATTCGGTGGTCCCTGGTTTCTTAGGTAATGCTATGAATATGGATCTCATTAAGTCATCGGGTATGTTTCCGCTGTTATATATGTCATTCAGCAATTTTGTGATTATTTCAACTCCAAAGTCATCTAAAGCTGCTAATTCTTCTAATGTGATATTGTCTGGACCTGGGGCTTTGCCATATTTCATGTGTCTTAGTGCCTCCCTTACTTCTGCTGTGAGTATTGATGGACCCTCGCCGTTATCTTGTATGTTTATTTCTGGTCTATTGTCCTCATAAAGTTCTTTGATATATTCTGACCATCTCTGTACTATGTGATCTATTCCCATTAATACCTGCCCTGTCTTAGATTTTAGACACCCTGTAACTGTTTGCGTTCTCTTTCCTGTTATCATCTCAATTTTCTTATATAGTAATGTTGTATCTTGGTTGTAATGCAATTCTATTTCTGTGCATTTCTTGTTCAGCCAGCTTTCTTTTGCTATTTTGCATTTCTCTCGTATCTCCTTATGTATTTTCTGATATTCCACTATCTTGTGTTTATTTTTCCTGCTGGTGCTCATCAATTCTATTTCTTCTGTCATCCATTTTTGTTTTGATGTATGTTTTACTTTTGGTATTATCTCTTTAGATGTTTGGTTTATCGACTGTTTTAGCATGTTCCATTGATCTTCAATACTCTGAATCTTTGCAATGGCATTGTATCTATTTTGTACAATTATGTTGTATCTTTCTTTAATGTCAGCATCTGATTTCAATAAAGCTAAATCTAATTTCATATTCCTTGGTGCTCTCTTGATCTTCTTTAATCTTATACACAATTTCGCTACCAGTCGTATATGATCACTGTTGCAGTCAGCACCTGGTCTTGTTTTCATAGATCTAATGCTGTTTCTATGTCTTTTAGAGACTAAAATGTAATCAATTTGGTTCCGAGTATTATCACCTGGGCTAATCCATGTACACAGCCTTCTTGGATGTTGCTTGAACCATGTATTCCCTATTATTAAATTATGTGCCTGTGCCCACTCTATCAATAAATCACCTCTTTCATTCCTAGTTCCTAAACCAAATCTTCCTGTCAGATCTTTTATTTCTGTTTCACCTACTTTTGCGTTAAAGTCCCCCATTACTATAGTTACTTCCTGATTTTTACACTGTTTCATTGCGATTTCTAGATCTTCATAAAAAATTTCGATGTCCTCCTCTGAACTGCTTGATGTAGGTGCATATACCTGCACAATGTTGATATCCAACGGTTTTCCTGTTAGTTTAACTAATATTACACGATCTGATATTGCCATAAAACCCTTCACCGTTTTTCCTGTTTCTGTGTCTAATAATACTCCTACCCCCCTCTCGTGTTTTTGTCCTCCTGAATATATGACTTTAAATTTATCTGACTGTATCTCTCCTGCCCCAGTCCACCTCATTTCGCTAATTCCTAGGATATTTATGTTCATTCTTTGCATTTCTTGCTTGATGTTGTCTAATTTACCACACTGCGCTAACGATCTGACGTTCCATGTTGCTATATTAACACTAACTGTAGGCCTACTTCTGTGTGTCGCCATGACTTTCATCTTGGAAGAATAATGTGGTAGTTTCCCGTTGCTTTCCACATCCATATGGGGGATATCCATTTGTATCCGCTCCCTTTGACAATATTTTATGTCGGGACAAATGGGTGCCCCGCCCTGCCCGGATAGACAATAGACTCTATAAATGTCCCAAACATTTCCATTTAAGCGGCATCTGTATAATACTCAGCATCAGCTGGTGGAATAAAATACAGGACAGATGGAAGCCAAATTTGTAAGTATGCCCACAATTCTGATGAAGTTATAGACATGCTGGGTAGGTTATTTAGCCCGCATGAAAGATCTGCCTGTCACAAAACTGATGCCATATGGACAACGGAGAAATTGAGACTGACTTTCGAAAGAACAAAAGAAGCATTTTAAATAAACGCTAATACACCGCTGACTGACTTCAGTGTAGATATAAATTCATGGTAGAGGTTTGGCACAAGACAGGTCAGACCGTCATCACAGAATCGAATTGATGCAGTGAACTTCAGACATGTTACTGCTCTTTAAAAAAAGGTACTAGAAGATAGGCAAATGATGCGCTGTCACATAAATTGTTCCCGCAGATGTTAAGAGTGTAGAAGAACAGTCTAGGAATGCAAAGGTAGATATAGTCAAACACACCGAGATCGTCGTCATCATCATCATATGAATTGTATTTTAGCCCAAATGGTTATTGTTACTAGGGCGGGAGAACTGTTTAAATGTGCTAAATGGTGCTACAGTATAGGTTAAAGTGGGGGCAGCTATCTGATAAAGTGGGAGCAGGTATCTGATAAAGTGGGAGCAGGTATCTGATAAAGTGGGAGCAGGTATCTGATAAAGTTTACCAGGTATCTGATAAAGTGAGATATGTATCTGATAAAGTGGCGAGGTATCTGATAAAGTGTAGCAGGTATCTGATAAAGTAGGGAAGTATATGAAAAGTGAGGCAGGTATCTGATAAAGTGGCGAAGTATCTAATAAAGTGTAGGGTATCTGATAAATTAAAACATGTTTCTGATACATCGAGACATTTATCTGATAAAGCGTGGGAGGTATCTGTTACAGTGAGTCAGTTATCTTAAAAGTGGGTAAGATATATGATACAGTTAGGGAGGTATCTAATAAATTGGGACAGGTATATGAGAAAATGGGGTAAATGTTCTGATAAAGTGAGACAGATATCTGATAAAGTGATGAGCTATCTGATAAATTTGAGATTAAGTGAAAAATGTAAAAATAAGACAACACAACAGGATATGCGTGACTCTAGTTCATGGCATAATTAAGATGGTGTTTTGGCTTCACATAGCAACCAGTATGTTGGTGAGCTCGAGAGGGGAGTACAAATATCCACTGTTTACCTTCCATGCAAGTTGTAGCAAGTGGTTAAGGAAATTATTTGGAAGTGGGGGGGGGATGGCTGTCCCATCCCATATAGAGTCAAAGTGACCCAGAATTCATACTGAAGGGTAGTGTGATCTGTATAAGTTAGAGGAGAAACGCAGAAAGATTTCGTGTAACATAGCTGTACTTACTTATATTATCATCTGTAAAACCCCACAGGATTGTTAGAAGAATTGATCAAAATTGCCTCTGACATGGTTTTAAAAATGGTCTCAAAACATATTTCTCAGTAACAACACAATTCAGAGGTGCATTGATGAGATAGAAAGCAAACTTTGCTAGAAATTGAAAAATACATAATTTAACATGGCAATTGATTGAGCTACCATCCCTAGAAATGAATCTTTGCTTCTTGTAATTGTTCACTTTGTTGAAGATTGTAAAACGCACCAAGAAATGGTTTTTGCTAGAACAATGGAAACATATACAGGCTTGAACATTAACTGAATGTCGTGGTGGCAGGATAACCTTAATCACACCTCCATTATATTTTATGGTTGTACATTCTGATCGAACAAGATTGCAAATCGTTCGCTATTGAAATGTGCGTTCCCTCAGAGATTCCAGCCTTGATTTCATCATACAAGTTATTGTATTTATTCATGTAGATTCGAGATCATGCATTTCTTTTCTCTTCTTTAAGACAATGTCTGCATGTCATGTTTTTTATGCTTCTCTAATATTTTTCTATTTTTTATTACAGCGCACTATTTGTTTGTACACTCGACTATTTGTACACTCGACTGTTTGTACACTCGACTATTTCTGCTGTGGGCACAAAATCCAATGAGCGTAAAATTGATAACTCACATAGGGTGTCATTTCAATGTGTAGCTTGTCGTTTCTCCACAACCCACATAGGTGTTAGGATTTAAATAGTCTTGAAACGCATCAGTATGTGTATTTATATATTTATTTTCCCAAGAATAACAATGTTTTAACTGATAGAGAGAGAGAGAGAGAGAGAGATAGAGAGAATTGGGCAATATCGCTGTGTAGTTTTGTTGGATCTTGTATTTCTGTTTCAAATTTTCTATTTACACTTTGAACTTCTCCGAGAGTATACTTGAGAAATATGAGAAAAACATAATTTTTCATGTCACTAAACAAAGAATATAGAAGATCTGCGTGTACCAGCGCTCATGCTTTCTTGCTAGATTAAAATGTGTTTTGAGCTCAACCCACTGCTCCAATATTCTGACAATGGCAGATTCGATCGGCATGCATTGTGCTTGATATGATTGAATAAGTTTATGTGGGGATTCATCATCAGGTACCATGCCGGCCTTCGTAGGCGCTAATGAATCTCCATAGCTCTCTATCTCTAGTTCTATGTATCAGGATAGCTGTTGTTTCCCTGCTATGCCAGGTTGTTAAACTGTCTAATATTTTCTCACGTTGTCACCCTCTTTCTCTCGTGCCTTCAATCTTTCCTGCTGTAACTAATTTCTCCAAATCCCATTGTCTCATAACGTGGTCACAAAATGAGAGGATTATACATTATTTATGTATGCAAAAATTTAACCGTACTTTTCTTGACGAAATGAAGAGTTAGAAAATCAGTTATATGTTTCCCTAAACATGAGCTCTATATTCCTTGGAAGACATTGGACTGTAGCATGTGACATAGCTAGTTGAAGAGAATGGTACACACATCTAACTAGGATCAGACGAGGAATTTCAAACTTGAATTTTGTGTACACTCTTTGTCTACACCTGTCATGATAGATGAATTATCAGTGCTTAGTGCAAGTAATTTTTGCAACTCAAGTACAGAATTTTTCAAAAGTTCAGAGCATTGCATAGTGTTTCATCGTTACAGTCACACAACTCAACTAGTCTAAGAAAATAATCACAAATTTTCCTTTCTTCATTTCTCTTTTAATATCTTATATCAGCCAAGTAGCTTAGTTGCAGAAATATCATTGATTTCCTCCAATTAATACGCGGGAATATGTTGCTTCCATTATCAGATAACGTCTTTCTTTAAAAATATGCTGCAAGCACATTTGAAATAGTTACATTACACGTAGATATTCTAAGCGTTATATTCTTTCGACCTTTACTGTCTCCAAAGTGTACCGTACAGAGTTCACTAAGTGAGATCTACTACCCGTAGGAAACAATGTCTAGTTCGAAACAAAGATATGTCTACTTCTATTGCGTTTACATCATTGATAAAAGTATCTAATGAAGTTCGTGTTGTATTTATTCTGAATGGTTGTTCAGCTTTCTTGTATTGTGTTGTCTCAGCGTGTCTCTCAACACCCTTGCCCCTATTGAATCATTTTACCCACTACACAAACATTTGGTGTTCTTGATCTTACTAGTTATTTTCTGTCATAATGTGCCTCTTATCATTGAGACACTGTGCTATGAAATGCCGATATGGTTTTTACTCAATGCAATACACAAATAAGGTAAATTATATAGTAGTGAGTCCGAAAAATATTGCCGGATTGAATGTCAATGATCAAATTGAACGATGGCATCATGACAACCTGGCACGGCAGGGTATCAACAACGATCCTGATACATAATACTGGAGATAGAGAGCTGTGGAGAGCTATGATCGCATACACAGTACGCATGGCACATGATGATTTACTATTTATTCCAAGTTCAACTTTTTTTAGTGTTCACACAATCTTTTAAAAATAAAACCCATTTTGTGAATAACAAGAAACAAACTGACCAGTTTGAGAAAGAATAACACGCACCAACAATTTAAATTTTTTTTTTTTAAACGCACACTCAACATTTTAGTGAAAAGCACTAAATTCGCACTATTTCAAAATTGTCGGCACCTATAATTCCAAAAAAAAACAAAACACCACAACTATTGTGAAAAGCACCAAAATGGTAACTATGAATACAAAACCATGTGTTTTAATTCCACTCTGTAACAGCTAATAAACTTGCTTCTTTCACACAAGTGTTGCCTAATTATAATTGGCGTCTGCTTGCTCTAATTTAATCAATAAAATGTCCCTTGTCAAAATAACGGAACAACATTAGTTTCTTGTGAACGCGATCCGCGACTCGAAAACGCGTGTCTGCTCGTCTTGGAACATTTGTTGTTGTTTATTGAATCATGAAATAAAGCAATAGATACTCTAGAATTTGACAATGTTGTTGCTCTACCATCAGGAAGAGTTACGTGACAATTACAAACATGAGGACATTTTTCCACTTTAAGCTTAGCGAGACATTTTTTTTGACGGAACAAACTAGTAACGGCAATTTGCAGAGTTCCAAAATTATTAAAGATATTATATTTTTTTGGATACATTTTAATATCATTCAATGAAAGATTTATTATGTTAAATAATTATGAATGAGATTTAAGAAAATAGCAATGCCATTTAAAAAAAAATATCTATTCATCCATCCATCCACCCACCCATTAATCTATCTATCTATCTTTCTATCTATACGCTGATCCGTTTTTTTTCCTTGCGGCGTCATGGGTAGAAGAGTTCTCTGGAGAGATATATTTTAGCTGCTTTGAGAAGGCTCTGCATGTTCTGATGTGTGGATTATCCATGACACTCTGATACTTTATCTCTCTGACAGGGAGAAAAACATTCACATACAATACATGTAATAGAATTGGAGAGTTTTTCTAAATACAGTAGTCAGCTACTTATATATGTATCTTTAGGCGGGCCACCATAAACTTCGTGGCCTGCCCGATGTAAGTGTGATGACATCAGAATAGTTATCCATTCCAGAAATAACAAATTGTCTCAAGGACAGCGTGGAAGTGATTGAGCTCTTTCAAGTCATTGTTTTATGCGGCCCATAGTTCACCAGGATAGAGATCTATAATTTAACTAGGAATCATAGCTTCAGAGAATAGAAGAATGTGGACAGAGAATTTGATGCAAGATTTAAACACACTATGACACATAACTGCCACTTTTATTGCTACTTCCAGAAATGAGTATTCGAATACAGCAATACTTGGCAAACATCAAATATTCTGGTATCTTTATTAGACTTCGTACATGTCAATATTACGCCAAAAGGAAATCACATGATTTGCCAAATGAGATGCTTCAAACATAAAAACAAACCAAATATCGTCCGAAATGGAAAATATGAAATCAGAAACTTGTAGGAAATACAAATCACATCGAGTATGTGCAGAGATAAAACTGGTTTAGATGTCTATTAAAATGACATTGTGAAGGAATGAGTGAGGAAGTGAGTGATGGAAGAAGGAAGGGAGTTAGTGAGTGAGAGAGGAAGTCAATGATTGAGTGAGTGATCAAATCAGCGAGGAAGGAGTGAAAAAGGAATGGAATGAAGAAAGAAGAAGGGAGTTAGTGAGTGAGAGACGAAGTGAATGAGTGAACGATTGAGTGAATTATCTATTAATGGTGTGAATGAGTGATAGATGAAATAATTGAAGGAAAGAATGAACAGAGTAAGAAGAAAGGGAGTTATTAAGGGGGAAGTGAATTATTGAGTGAAAGAGTGAGGAAGAAATAAGGAAGGAAATTAACGAGATAAAAAGAGTAAGTGGGAGTAAAGGGGCAGTGAGAAATTGAATGAGAAAGGAAATTGATGAGTCAGTGAAGAAAGGGAGTAAGAATGAAAGTATATGCTTGAGTGAGTAAGTGAATCAGTGAATTAAGAAAGGAAATTGATGAGTCAGTGAAGAAAGGGAGTAAGAATGAAAGTATATGCTTGAGTGAGTAAGTGAATCAGTGAATTAAGAAAGGCATGAGAGAGAAGTGAGGAAGTTAGCACAGTTTTTAATACACACATACACACGCACGCACGCTCATACGAGCACGCGAACGCACACACACCAAACATCTCACTTCAGAACAGAACGCAAGTCAGATCGAAAGGCGCAGCTATAGCAGCATAACTGAAACCCAAACACAACGCATTCCTTTGTGTAAACATCTGGATAAACTAAAGAGTTTTAGAACGAACATAGAACAAGAGCTGAACACACTTTTATCGGGGAGGGGGGGGGGGAAATCATGCATGTATCGCAGATGAAATCAATTTCTGTACATAAACACACACATACAATGTAAAATGCATGATATATTGTTATGGAAACACATAGGGAGAAAGGGGGACACAGACTCTCCAGGAATGTACAGGCAGATCTGGTACAGAAATAACGTGTTTATAACCTGGCAGAACCAACATTTAGACGGTGATTGACACACATCAATGATCACCATCCGATAAAACAACATCACGTCCACACCACCACCTACCATTATTTTCCTGTTGTATGTTGTTATCCCAGCGATTGATAACAGATCTGGAAAACTACATCTCCGATAATACTTGAGCACATAAACAGAAGGGAAATTGTAGCAGTTGCCTGCCCGACTATTACTACAGGCACTCACCTGGCGGTTGTTGTGTTTTATGGCTGGCTGTGATTGTTTACGGAATTGCTTTTGTATTATTGTGTGTGGTCTATTGCTTTTTGTTTTCATTTTGTATCTTGGGTGGAGTGTGGTTGGGTGAAGAGAGATATAAAGAACACTTATATATTGGATATACAGAGAAATTATATGTATATAACGGGGGAGTAGTGTTTTTGCGAGTGTGTGGGAGAGAAAAGCATACGATAGATTATATGTATGTAACTGGGGGAGTAGTGTGTGTGCAAGTGTGTGGGAGAGAAAACCTGAGAGAGATTGTGTATATAACAAGGAAAGCGTGTGTTTGCGAGTTTGTAGGAGAGTAAACCTAAGAGAGATAGATAGCGTGTATAACAAGGAAAGTGTGTGTTTGCGAGTGTGTGTGTGTGTGTGTCATGTGACGTATTCCTTCCAGAACGTTGTCTTCCCAATGAACTCTCTGAACCTCTCTCTCTGTCTTGGGCGATGTGGCTTGCATTTTCTAGCGATGTATTCATGTTATCTTTAATGTCGTCAGTCCATCGTCTTCTTGGTCTGCCCCTTCTCCTCTACCCAGGTACTCTTCCCTCCATTATTTGTCTTTCTAAACAGTTATGTCTCTTTATATGACCAAACAGGCGTAGTTTTCTTTTTGTTATTTGTTTAGTAACCAACACTGGAATATTCAGTGTGTTTATAATATCTGAGTTTCTGATTTTATCCTTCCATGATATTCTAAGTATCTTCCTGTAGCATTTCAGCTCGAAGGGTAGTTGCGAGTGTGTAGGAGAGAAAATACGAAAGAGATTGATTATGTGTGTGATGGATGGATGAAAAATATGTTTTAAAAAAAAATAAGCAGACTGAAAGATATGCAGATGGATAGATGGATGAAATGGTATGCGGTTGATATTTGAAAGACCAGTCAACCAAGTTAGTGCCGTAGGCGATCATGCGTCTCTACAACTCTGTCTCTTGTGTTGTTAATACGTTCCTTTGGTGACTTCTATTTGTGGCACAGTGACAACTCATTCAGAAATGTATCTCTTTGTCTTTCTCTGTCTTTTCTCCCCTTGATCTTTCCGGTGGTTGCTAAATGTCCTTTATCACTTCACACAGCTACAAAATCCTCCCCTGTAACTCCTTAACTTGAAACATGCACTATTTTACATTTTACAAAATGTTCACATTTTGATTTTAAGAACTTCTACATTCGTTTTCTTGGCTGTCTATGGAATTCGTCTTTAAAAAAAACCCATCTTAGTGTTCTCCAGATCATCTTGGGCACTGCTGTTTACTGTCCATGCTTCGCTTTGATAAAGAAAAATTGGCTCAATATAACATCCTAACACTCGAGCGCGCTTATGCATTGATATTACTCCATTGCATAGAATGTTCCTCATTTTTTAAAATAATTTTATTTGGCCTGTAAACTGCTCTTGATCTCATTGGAGCACCGGCCGTCTGCTGTTAAAATGGTGTCAAGACACTTGACTTTATGAACTTGATTTAATTTTGATTCATTGATAGTAATATTGCATTTTGGTGGTGTATATTTCTTAGAAACGATTATGCCTTCTGTTTGCTTCTTGTTTAAACTGAGGTCCTTTTTCACTTTCTTGTACTTGTATGTTTAAATATGCATGAAAGATAGACAGACAGAAAGATATGTATGTGGATAGATGGATATGTAATAGATGCATGAGAGGCACCCGGTTGGGTTTTGGTCGACTTCAGCATGTTATTCGCGTAACTTTAACTCTCTGTGTATCTGATAATGACTTTGATGATTGTGAAGATGCTAGACAGATTAGATGTAGGCTATCGTCTTCCATCATGAAAGAACTAATAAGACTGACAATTGCCACTGGTACGAACTAGCTCGATGTTAGAGAGTAGTGAATGTCGTACCGTTGACGTTGCACTTGCTATGCTATTCAACTTACAAATGGTGCCTAAAAGTTCAACGACAGTTTCCTGTACACATGGAATACTGACATTATCCGTTGTTGTATTCCTGGTTAGATAAATGAGACGTTGTTGTATTCCTGGTTAGATAAATGAGGCGTTGTTGTATTCCTGGTTAGATAAATGAGACGTTGTTGTATTCCTGGTTAGATAAATGAGACGTTGTTGTATTCCTGGTTAGATAAATGAGACGTTGTTGTATTCCTGGTTAGATAAATGAGACGTTGTTGTATTCCTGGTTAGATAAATGAGGCGTTGTTGTATTCCTGGTTAGATAAATGAGACGTTGTTGAACATTACACTCGATTGTTGTAGAAGTCAACGATATCATTGGTACTAAGTTGAAATGAACAAATGCATTTACAAAAACGTGAATGAAAACAATGGACCAAAACGCAGTTATAGAATGCACGAAGTCGACATTTGGGCCCAGGAAGAAACATCGTTTTGACTTGTATGTGTAACATACAATTCTATTTTTGTAATATAAATAGAACACTACAAATTTAGTAAAATTTAGAACATAGAATCACAAATAATTGTAAATGTGAAACGAAAGATATAAATAGAATGGCGTTGGCGATCATATCTCTCCATGTACATCGATCTCCCATAAGTCATCATCTGTGTTGGTGTCGTCAATCAAAGCAATTTAGTGAAACTGCCCAATATATTTTCTCTAGGCCTTCCCCTTGATCTTTTCCCTTATATCTTTCCTGTTGTCACTATATTCTCAAAATCTCCTCCTCTCATTATGTACCCAAAACATTTTGACTGTCTTTTTCTTATATTATCAATAATGCATCTTTTCACACCATCCTTCTACGACATTCTTCATTAGAAATTTTTGCAGTCCAAGGAATGCGTAATATTCTTCGAATAAACCACATTCTCTCTGCCTCCAATGATTTTTGTGAAATCTTATTTACTGTCCATGCTTCACTTCCATAAAGTAGCACTGGTTCAATGTAGCATTTGAGGACACGCTTTCTAGTATCCATTGATATGGACTCGTTGCATAGCATATTTTTCATTTTATGAAACAGAATAGAAATAGCTAAAAGTACTTTCAATGACAAGAGGAAACTATTAACACACCAAACAAACCATAAACTAAATATGATAATTATAAAATGTTACATCTACTTTACATTAATGTAAGGCTCAAAAACATGGATAATTAACACATAATTAGAGAGACAGAATTGATACATTTCAAGTATGCATATATAGACGAATAGTGAGAACTTAGTGAAAAGAGAAGAACACGAACAAAGAGGTTAACACAGCCTATGAAATTGCGTATGAAAGAAATAATTATTATAGGAAATACAAATATAACATAAAATATTTTGGAAATATTAAAAGATATGGCAACTTGTTGAAGAACTTACGTGAAGGTAGCGTTTAAATGAGGCAAGCTGGAGATAGACAAAGGCACAAGCAGGAGGACACATCATAAAATGACCAACAGTCTGTCTGAATAAACCACTAATGTAGTAAGAGACAGAAGATGTTGCAGGTCCGTTGCAGCAAACATTCGTAGCGGCGGGGGGACATTGATAATGATATATATAACACTTAGGCCAGTACACTTAGCTATAGTACACTCAGCTTATACACTCAGATGGTTAATACACTCAGCTAATACACTCATAAATCAAAGAGGCCACAGGAACAAGCTTATAAACAGCACATAAGAAGGTCATCTGCAGAGAACACTTCTACCACTGACGTTGCAATTCAAACAGGGGCCACAGTGTATATATATATATATATATATATAATATATATATATATATATATATATATATATATATATATATATATATATATATATATATATATATATATATATATATATATATATATATATATATATATATATCTATATATATATAGATATATAGATAGATAGATAGATAGATAGATAGATAGAGACAGACAGACAGACAGACAGACCGACCGACCGACCGACCGACCGACCGACCGACCCGACCGACCGACCGACCGACCGACCGACCGACCGACCGACCGACAGACAGACAAACAGACAGACAGACAGATAGATAGATAGATAGATATATTTGAAATTGTACCCCCAATCACTTTCGCACATTTTGTCTGCGAAATGTAATGAACATCAAATGACAAGATTATATTTCAGATACCACGATCATTGAAAGAGCTGGTATGCCTTTCATTGCTACTATTCTGATGCAGACACAAACTTCTTGAGCATGTTCTGGTAGTACGTACATCAGATCACTGTCTACCACAAACACTCCTCTCTTGTGAGTTGAAGAAGGGCATGCGCTATTAAGGTGAACTAAAGGAGAGTTACAAGGACTAATTAAAGATCTTACTGAAGGAATTTGACATAAGTCATGACACATGACAAAATACTGCACAAAATAAAGCTAGATGGAGACTTGTGCAACATAAAGCTACATGGAGCCCTGCAAAAATGGCGCACCAGTGTGTGAGAAAAGGAGATATGAAGCAACTTAAAAGCAGAGACTAGCTAGAAAGTTACGGTCAGATCAAACAATACCGAAAGTGAGAATCTCATGCCCATACTGACCATGGACATTTACCGCCACCATAGTGATTATCAGCCACCTACAAATTCATAGGAAAGGTCATATAATTTATTGAATTGTACTTAAATGGTTATAACAAATGGTCATCATCACTTGGGATGGACATTGCCAGTACACTCTCAATATACTATGATAGCCAATGCACTCATATAGCCAATGCACTCATATAGCCAATACACTCAACTAGCCAATACACTCAGATAGCTAATGCACTTAGATAGTTAACATAATCAGATAGCTATTACAATCAACTAGTCAATACACTCAGATATTCAATACACTCAGACAGCTAATACACTCAAGATATTCCATACACTCAGATATTCAATACACTCAGTTATTCAATACACTCAGATAGCTAATGCACTCAGATAGCTAATATATTAGTATATATATATATATATATATATATATATATATATATATATATATATATATATATATATATATATATATATACGAGGCGTGTTCAAATGAAAACGGGACTTGTTACACCACGCGTGATAGAGCGCACTGATATTGATGACATTTTGCACTAGTAATGAGTATCCAATAATTTACATACGGTCACGTGTTCATCTTCCCAGCATGCATATGTGCTGCAGAAGACTGTTAACAATATGGCGGGTGTGATTCCGAACCCGTCCAAAGTGAATCAGCGTGCTGTGATCCAGTTTCTTTCATTTGAAGGATGTCAAGCAGTAGACATTCATCGGAGAATGAAGGCAGCATATGGTGACAAATGTTTGTCGAGGACCAGAGTGATGGAGTGGGTGCGTATGTTTAAAGACGTCGCAAAAATTGTGCAGGAAACATTGGCAAAGAAGAATTGGGAAGTTCTTCATCACCCAGCCTATAGTCCCGATTTATCCCCGTGTGATTTCCATTTGTTCGGACCGTTGAAGAAAGCACTAAAGGGACAGCGATTCAACAGCGACGCAGACGTGAAGACAGCGGTGACCACATGGTTCAGAGAACAGCCACGCAACTTTTTCTCGGACGGCATTCGACGTCTACCTAAACAGTGGGATGCTTGCCTAAATGCATACGGAGATTTTTTCTGATGAACCCAGGTGCATTCTTATTCACAAGTGGTTGCTTTGTTCAATTCCGTTGAAAATATTAAATTGCGTATGATACTTTTTAAATAAATCCACAAGTCCCGTTTTCATTTGAACACGCCTCGTATGTATATATATATATATATATATATATATATATATATATATATATATACTATTATAATCAGATAGGCAATACACTAAATAGTTAATACACACAGAAAAGCAATACAATAAGATACTCACATATAGCTCATACATACACCTAGATAAAATACATATATAGCTATTAATCACATATAGCTAATACACACAGATAGCTAATACACACAGATAGGCAATACAATCAGATAGTCACATATAGCTAATACACACACACCTAGATAAAACACACATATAGCTAATACACACATATAGCTAATACTCGCATATAGTTAACACTTATATATAGCTAATACACATAGAGAGCTAATACACACAGATAGGAAATACAATTATATACTCACACATAGCTAATCAATCAATAAACCCGTAACCCTTCAGGGTCGTAGGGGTACCACATTGGATGCCTCAGCACACAGAGTCATCCAGCGAATTCTATCTTCAGCGATGCGGATGAGTGTAGAAATATCTTGCGCTGTCCATTCCTTGATGTTGTCTGTCCATGCCTTTATTTGCCTTCCTCTTCTGCTTCTTCCACCCTCGACAGTTCCCTGCAGTATTATTTTTGACAAGGAATCGTGCCTGCCTACATGTCCGAACCATGCTAGTTTTAGTCGTTTCACTATTGAAAGCAATATAGCTAATACACACACATAAATAAAACACACACATAGCTAGTATTTACGTATTACGTATAGCTAATACACAAAGATAGCTAATACACACAGATAGTTAATACACAAAGATAGCTAATACACGCATATAGCTAAAACTCACACATAACTAATACATACATATAGATAATACATACACATATCTAATACACATAGATATATAATACACACAGATAGCTAATACACACAGATAGCTAAAACACACAGATAACTAATACACACAGATAGCTAAGACATACACGTGGTTAATACATGCAGATAGTTAATACAGTTAGGTAGCTAAAACACCCAGAGAGCCAATACACTCAGGTAGCTAATACACACAGATAGCTAACACACAGAGAGCCAATACATACACATAGCTAATACACACATATGGCTATTACACTCAGAGACAATACACCCAAGGCGCCAATAACGCACATATAGGTAATGCTCACAGATAGCTAATACATACATTTATATATATATATATATATCTATAGATCGTAATACACACAAACAGCCAATACACACATATAATAACACATGAAACATCTAAGATAGACATTACTTCAACTGAGAATGTTTTATTCATCCAATATATCTGTATTAGATCGGGTACAAGATGATTAATTCTGAATAATATTACAAGCCTCAGAGCAAGGAGGTTATTACAGAGAGCCATAGATCATGATGGAAACTTTCAATTATTGAGGGTGGTCGAGTGATTCCACTCATGATCAGAGGTCAATAATGATGGGTACGAGGTTACTAGTAATTATCAAGGAGGAGATGGATAGGAGAGGGGAGGAAATTCCATTTTTTGGAGAGAAGAGAGAACTGATAACTGTAGTGACAACGAAAAAGTGAGTACATTCGATAATGAAGTTTTGCTCATCATCAAAAGCACATAAGAATTAGATGTTACGGTCAAAATACCTTTATCAGGAATATATAAACTAAATTGAGCAATGTTTTATTCTTAGATAATTCTTATAACATACTTCTTATATCAAGGATGAACCACGACACTTCTAGCAAACCGTTAGGGGATTTAAGTGTTCATTCAAGTATGACACTACCACATGACCAGGAAACTGCTAGGAGATTTGAGTGTTCATTCAAGAATAAACCACAAAGAGACAATGCGCGTGAAAACGTTAAACAGGCGTGAAAGTGCATACAGTTATTTATGGAAATTGTATTTACATAGACACATAAAAACATAAGCATACATTACCTTTAGTTTCGACGAAGTTATTTCCCCCTCCTATATACATGAATGGATCAAGGCTAAGGTACACATCTCCTTTAGTCACTTTCTTCATTGATGGTCTTCCATCCAGATAAAATATAACTACGTCACCACGATGGTCAATAGTCAGATTATGCCATCTGTATGTGGACAATATACAAGACATGTGTAGTCGCATTCTATTGATAGAGTCATATTCATAGAGAAATAGAAGTGATAATGGGTCTACTACTACGCTACATATGAATAACATAACTCAACAACCGTGTTATTGTTATTCACACATTACTCAACAACAGTGTTATTGTTATTCACACATTTCCGAATTTTAATAACTTAAACTTTATTATCAGACATCAGAATAATGTCGATGTTAGAGATACCAGATCGGCCACAGACATCTTGTCGTGCTATCTCATATTCATGATGAACAATATGTCATTAATGTGTGTATACGCACATCAAACATCTTGTCCTGTCTATTGACATAGCTCTTGATTTCATGATTCTCTTATTTCTGTATGTGTCTGGAAATGCATACATTTCAACATGTTAAACCAATAGAGTGTACAATAGAGTGTTTTACAAATAATAGAGTGATTACCTTCCGTCATCCAAACCGATACCTTCAGAGAATGTTAGGTCGTCTTGCTCAAATGAAACGGAAGCATGAATGGCACCAGAATAGATGGATACAGTGATGTGGCTATGATATGGAGTACCTCCCACCGCGTAAAGCAATACTCCAGAAACGCGATCCGTCTGGAAGAGAAAATAAATGCATTTCTAGTTAGTAATTATTATTTGTACGCCAGTCAAATGATTATATATACAGGCGCATAGTAAATCGTGGCACCCATCTACACGTACACTTGTTAAAAGAGAAAGTTTGATTACTACTGATACATCTCCAGAGATTGAACAGACAGACATACGGTTAGATAGTTAGCATATCCGTAGATTGAGGAAGTTGGGCTTCGTTGAGCTATAAACATAAATAAAGCAAAGATTATGTATCTGTCTGTTAACGCCCGTGTGGTAACAGAGTTATGGACATCTAATTCAGGGTACAAAGAATATAGCCAATTTCATTCCAGGCATGTCGTAGAAGGCGACTAAGGAAAGCTGGTGGGATGGGATGACAAAATATCACATGTGAAAAAGACTGTCACTTCATTTATGGTCTCAATTTCTGACTTTTGTCATCTGTCAAATTGTCCCCATTTCTTGTTTCAATTTCTTACTTATATCATCTGTCAAACTGTCCCCGTGGATGGTTTGGACATCTGGAAAGAATGCTGTATGATTCATTAGTTTATAAATCATATATGAAGAGAGGAGAAGCAGAAAGAAGAGTCAATAGTAAGCAACTGAGAAAAGAAATGTGGATAATTTGACAGATGACAAAAGTAAGCAACTGAGACAAGAAATGGGGATAATTTGACAGACGAAAAAAGTAAGCAACTGAGACAAGAAATGGGGATAATTTGACAGACGACAAAAGTAAGCAACTGAGACAAGAAATGGGGATAATTTGACAGATGACAAAAGTAAGCAACTGAGACAAGAAATGGGGATAATTTGACAGACGACAAAAGTAAGCAATTGAGACAAGAAATGGGGATAATTTGACAGACGACAAAAGTATGCAACTGAGACAAGAAATGGGGATAATTTGACAGACGACAAAAGTAAGCAACTGAGATAAGAAATGGGGATAATTTGACAGACGACAAAAGTAAGCAACTGAGACAAGAAATGGGGATAATTTGACAGATGACAAAAGTAAGCAACTGAGACAAGAAATGGGGATAATTTGACAGACGACAAAAGTAAGCAACTGAGACAAGAAATGGGGATAATTTGACAGACGACAAAAGTAAGCAACTGAGACAAGAAATGGGGATAATTTGACAGACGACAAAAGTAAGCAACTGATATAAGAAATGGGGATAATTTGACAGATGACAAAAGTAAGTGACTGAGACAAGAAATGGGGATAATTTGACAGATCACACAAGTAACCTGTCTCAGTTTCTTACTTTTGTCACGTGTCAAAATTCTCCAAATTTCTTGACTCATTTCTTACTTTTGTCGTCTGTCAAATTGTCCTCATTTCTTGACTTATATCTTACTTTTGTCACGTATCAAATTGTCTCCATTTCTTGTCTCCTTTCATAGTTTTGCACCTGTCAAATTTTTCCCAATTTCTTGACTCATTTCTTACTTTTGTCATCTGTCAAATTATCCCCATTTCTTGTTTCAATTTCTTACTTTTGACATCTACCAAATTGTCTACATGGATGACAGGTAAAATGACGCGAAGTGACATCTGTGTTATTTCTTGTGACCACAAATGGAAGTCCAGTTCAATGTTTAGGACTTTTCGCATGGAATATGTGGTTTCTTTCTGTATGTGTAATTTAGAGATCGAGGTGTAGCCATGTGAATTTCCTGATACAAAACTGAGACATGATTTAGGAAACCATCAGTGAGAACACAATGTCTAGTAGTCAAATGGAGAGTTTTCTGAAGACGACTACTAGTAATAGGAAAAATACAAAATTTGCTACTATCAACATATGTGAAATTAAAAAAATAAGAAATAAGACCTGATATATGAAATGAAAAGGAGAAACATCAAAATACTAGAACTAGCAGATACAAGGAGGATTAAAACAGGGCTGTAAGAAACTATATCAAAATTACACGTTCCTATACAGTGGATTTGGCCCAGTTTCAAGAGCAAACACTGGGTGACCTTTTTTTTTATAAGAACATAGTTTAAGTTATACATCAGAATAAACGATCAATGTTTGTCACGATTGCAATAGACCACGTAAACACAACATTTATACAGGCCTATATCCCATGTAACGCACCAAACAACGATTAATAAATAACAGCAACAATGAAGATGACAAATACATTTTGGGAGATTTAAACGCACATCTTGCCGCAAATATAGAAGGAATAGTGGAATATAAAGGACCTTTCGGCGAGACAATAAATAAGATTAGCGACAACGGTTATAAACTAATAGATACATGCATAATAAACAAACCCTTTATAACGAACACCTTCTTTAAATAGACAGTTACAAGTGTACAAGTGTAAATGAAACATCGTTGAATGCAATAGCCAGATAGACTTTAAACTCACAGAAAGATACAATAGGCGAAAAATAACAGAAGCACGAGTAATATCTAACATGTATGAACACACTGACCATAATGCAGTAATAATAACAGTTCAAACAAACAGAGCGAAAAATAAGAACAAGAAAAGCACAAAGTGTGACATACTGGAAGACATTCGAGATTCGAACAGGGAAACAAAATTGACGAAGGATATTGTTTGTTTGTTTGTTTTTCGTTCGCTCCATTGTAACCATCACGGATATCCGTGCGATTTCCGCCGGGAGCGTGATTACGTTGTGCCACCGTTATGCGCCTTGTAGGCCTAGCACATCCGATTTCGGCATGGCTTGACAATTCGGGTGGGCTACCCTTAGCCTGTGACAGCCTCTATATCTGTCTCCAGGCACGCGTAGTGGAGACTCTTCGCCCAGACGATTTTCTTGCTCTTAGTCTGACTCAAACGAGGTGTTCCACTGTCTATGAACTTGCCTCGTGTAATTGGACGTGCTGTGCCTGTGCCCATTGGGTACTGAACCGTTTCTCATCCGTGAGCCTGGTTCCTTAAGGGGAAGAACTCAACAGAGGAGTTGGACCCTGGCTCTTTCGCCCTCTTAGCCGAGGTGTCATTCACCGACGTGTACCCCTTGTCCAAGTTCGAGTCTCACACCACGCGTTTGAGAGCAAGGCGTTCTCGAGCTGAGCGTCCTTGTCCCAATAGCGCCTGAGCCCATCAGGTACTGAACCCTTTCTCTCTTCAAGTGTATTTCCGGTGTAGGAAAACTTAGACAGTAGAGTTGGGCCAGGGCTAAATCGTTGTCCCTTTTGTGCCTGAGCGAATCGAGTACGGAACCCTTTCTCTCTGCAAGTGTACTTCCGGTATAGGAAACATTGACAGTAGAGGTGGGCCAGGACTACCCTCGTTGTCACTTTCTTGCCTAAGCCCATTGGGTACAGAACCCTTTCTCTCGCGAGCATATTTCCGGTTTAGGAAGGCTCGACATTAGAGTTGGGTTAGGTCTTCTTGCTTTACCAAACGCCAGTGTATGGGTCTGGGTCTCTGCCTGTAAGGAACTCAGGTAACTAGAAGCCCGTCTCGAGCTGACGGAGCTTGTAGCTCCCCTTTCCTAGGGACTTTTCACTTTCTATTTGCAGTTCGCGCTACCCTCTAGCGCTGTTCTGCCCTTTCATTGTTTCATTGTACTCTGTATGAAATCTATGTCTCTCGCCATGTATCTACCTTTACGTGCATTTTACATTGGCCGCCCCTCCAATGTTTGGACTGGACTGACTAGCTTCACTGTATGTCGACAGTGTCGCTATATGTGGTGATGCTGGTGGTATCGGAGATATGTCTGTCCGTGTGCAGGCAAATCTCTTTCCATCTGCTACCTCCACATTTTCGGACACGATCCCCAAAAGATTTGGCCAGAATCAGCTCGAGCTGCTGTATTTCTGTTTCCAGGGTGCACCGCGTGGAGGTACATTTGGGATCTTGGTTATCTGCTAACCCTGGGTCCGCCTAGAGCAATGCGTTCCCTTTGCACCCCACGAAGGATATTAAAATCAGCTGTCCTGTGTTGTTAAAATCACACTTTCAAAAAGTAAGGAAGAAATAAAATTAGACACCATAAGAAAGTAAATTAGTAATTGCTGATGAGATGATGTTATCGACGGAGTTAGTTAGCGTGAATATTCACCCAGCCGTGACTGAATCACGAGAATGGTGGGGAAGAATAAAATATTGCCAGAAACTAATTTAAAGAATGATGTGTATAGAATAAAATATTCCGAAAGAGGCTGTTGACAACCTTGAGTAGCAAATTGGGATAAACTTAGTTTAGGTAGTAAATTAATTGCGGACAAAAGCGTGTATGCGCATGAGCATTCAGCAAGTTTGAGATCCAAAATACGTCCAAAAATGGAAATATAATGGATTGTAATCAATTTTGAGTCAGCAGTCTTTCATTTATCAACTTGGTAACAGCTCAGCCATGTAGCGAGGGATTCAACCGGGGAAATGGTTCCTGTGGCTCCATAGTTTTGAAAAGAGGATTGTTGAAACGCAAGTTGTATATTGTAATGCAGGAGATATTCGTCATGCGTTGAATTCGTCACGAGCTATTGTGTAATTGTAATGTGTTTGAGCGAATTTTGTAATTTTCAGTGTTACCGATGGAGTGTTAGAATTAGGAGTGAGCAGGCATAGATTGAGATAATGGCTGATATATTCGAAGCTAGTTAGTAGTAGTAAAGTCTAGAATTTGGTTATAGGAATTAATTAGATTGTTAGGAATTCGTATAGGGCATCGAGAAGGTGACAATAGGTCAGGTTCACATTTGAAGGAATTGCTACTGAAGGAATATAATCGTTCCAGAATATGAACTATTTTAATAGTTGTAGCCTGAGCGAGGAAGGGCCAGAGTGAGGAAATGTGAGATAATAAAAAATCTCTCCTACGATATCTTCGCCTTAGAATAGAGGTAGCGAGAGTTAGAAGCTATATTCTCCAACGTCCTCAAAAGGACCATTGCGGGAGAGCATTGGAAATATCGTGAGTGTGCATTCTCACCACTGAAGAGTTCGTTCAGTCATTAATTAAGTCTCAGAGAGGTTGTTAGATCTCTCTGCCGTGACAATCGCCCATCGCTGTAGAGTGGTGTGTTTAGCGTTTCTGCATTAACGAAACGGAGAGCTTGCTTTTCATCGCATAGGAAGTATTTCTATTTCTTTTTCTGAAACTGCAGCGTATTTTTTTATAAAGTCTTACCAGAGTTCCAGCTTTTTTGAAGCTTTATTTACCAAGTGAACCTTTGTGAAGTGTTACTCATTTTTCTAGCTTACTTTTAATCACAAAAGAAGTATTTGTAGTTTTTTCCCCCGAAACTGTGGCGTGTGTTTATGAATTTTTACAAGAGTTCCAGAGTTACTGCCTTTTTGAAGCCTTTTTTACCGAGTGAACTTGTGTGAAGGTTATTCCAAGTTTTCGAGTCTGTTTTCCAGATAAACCGCCCAACGTTATTTTTGGAGCATTCATCTACGGGAGCGTGAGACATCTGTTTTCGAGTCAATGAGATGGCTTCGTGAATAGACTGAATATTACGTTGTCAAAGTCACACCTCTTATTAAATTGTGTGAATTCACTAGCAATGGGTGCGCTAAGCTTATGAACAGTCAACATTTTTTCAACGAGGACACCGCTAACTTTGTTTTCGATCGTAGTTGAATAGCGGGACCAAACACATAAGCAACCTTGACAACTGCGAACTATTGACTTTTATAATATGTTCATAGTGGCTGTCAATCAAATCTTGGAAATAAGTTTGTGGTTATAATTAGTTAGGTTGGATAGCTTGGGCAGACATTTGATTTTGATGTTAGGAAAATAGGCGACCAACCTATAACCTGGGAATCAGCTGCCTCCTCTCCTGTGAGTATATAGACTGAACTAATGTGGTATAAGTCATAACTTAGATTCTCGTCACATAATTTATGTCCATGAAAGAAAGTTGTCATTAAAAATATCTATGCGTAAAAGTTTTCTTAAGCTCATAGTCACACAACAAATATCAGAAGAAGTACTTATAGCATCAACAGAAATTCCGGATTTGATAACACTATACGAAGACGGAAGAACACGATCCATGGACCATAACATCAACAAACTATACGAAGAGGGAACACATAACATCAACAAACATAACATCAACAAACTATACGAAGAGGGAACACATAAGATCAACAAACATAACATCAACAAACTATACGACGAGGGAACACTACAGATATAGACGATGACTATACACAAAAGACAACACCCCCTCCACCTATTTACACAAAAGCACTAAGGGCAACTAGATATAGATTATATGTTATATTATTGTTGTACACGTTTTTATATGTTGTATGGCGTGCAAAGGGCATCGCACTGCTCTCGGTGGATCCAGAGTTCGCAGATAACCAAGATCCCAAAAGTACCTCCTCGTGGTGCACCCTTGAAATAAAACAACAGCTGCTCGTGCTGTGCTACTTCTAGCTAAACCTTTTAGAGATCGTGTCCGTGAATGTGGAGGCAGCAGATGGAAAGAGAATTGGCAACAAAAGAGACAAGTAATATATCGGACATCACTGCGCCAATACATTCCGCGGAACTGTCGACACACAGTGACGCTAGTAAGTCCGGTCCGAGCATTGGAGGGGCGGCCAATGAAAAAGACATGAAAAGGTAGATGCATGGCGAGAGACAAAAAGACAAATACACACTGAGAACAATGAAAAGGGCAGCACAGCGTCATAGGGGAGCGCCAAGTGCAAATATAAAGTTAAAACGTTTCAAGGAAATTGGAACTACCAGCTCTGTTAGCTCGAGACAAGCTTCTAGTAACCGATGCTCCTTACGGGCAGAGACCCAGACCCAATCGTGGGCGCCCGGCAAAGAAAGCAGCCCTGACCCAACTCTAATATCGAGCTTTCCTATACCGGAAACATGCTCGCGGAGAGAACGGGTTCCGTACCCGATGGACTCAGGCACAAACGGAACAACTAAGACAGCCCTAACCAACTCTACTGTCAAGCTTTCCTATACCGGAAATATGCTCGCAGAGAGAAAGAGTTAGTACCCGATGGGCTCAGACACAAATGGGAGAAAGGTAATTCAGCTCGAGAACACGCCATGCTCCCATACGCGTGGTGAGACTCGGTCTTTGACTAGGGGTCCACGACGTTGGTATGCGGCTAAGAAGACGAAAAGAGCCCGGGTTCAACTCTTCTATCGAGTTCTTCCTTAACCGAAACGAGGCTAGCGGATGAGAAGAGGTTCAGTACCCGATGGGCACAGGCACAGAACATCTGATTACACGAGGCAAGTTCACTGACGGTGGAACACATCGTGCGAGATAGACGTGAACGACAATCGTCTCATCTCGGCGAAGTCATTACACACACGCAAGCCCGTCGATAGATAGGCATGCTGTCACAGGCTAGGGAATCCTACTATCCGCATTAAAGACATGACGAAAACGGATGTGCTAGGCCTCGGATGTCTAGACCACAAAGTGAGCCAACCGAGGTGCAAATAATACATTTCAACTGTGGAACTTTGGCAAAACGTACTTCACGCTCCCCGGCGGAAATCACACGATTTATTCGTTGTGATTGCAAAAGAGCGAACGCAGACGAGCAACACGACTATGTTGTATTATTGTTGTATATCTTATTATATGTTGTATTATTGTTGTATACGTTATTATATGTTGTATTATTGTTATATATCTTATTATATGTTGTATTATTGTTGTATATCTTATTATATGTTGTATTATTGTTGTATATCTTATTATATGTTGTATTATTGTTGTATACGCTATTATATGTTGTATTATTGTTGTATACGTTATTATATGTTGTATTATTGTTGTATATGTTATTATATGTTGTATTATTGTTGTATACGTTATTATATGTTGTATTATTGTTGTATATGTTATTATATGTTGTATTATTGTTGTATACGTTATTATATGTTGTATTATTGTTGTATATGTTATTATATGTTGTATTATTGTTGTATATGTTATTATATGTTGTATTATTGTTGTATATCTTATTATATGTTGTATTATTGTTGTATATGTTATTATATGTTGTATTATTGTTGTATATGTTATTATATATTGTATTATTGTTGTATATGTTATTATATGTTGTATTATTGTTGTATATCTTATTATATGTTGTATTATTGATGTATATGTTATCATATGTAAGCTTTACTGGTTTCACTGTTAATCTTCAAAAACGTGTCTGGAAATTCAGTAATAGAAACCGAGGAATAAATAATGTTCAACTATTGTAGGACCATAGTATCAGATGATCTTGATTAAGGCTTTCTAATCGTGACGTAGATTCTGGTTATTTTTTTATTTTTAATTCATTCGTAAAATTGCATTTCAGCCAATTACTTGTCATTTGTTCATTAACTACGGGAACAGAAGACGCAGTGAACGCAAGTCAATATTATTGTTAATGTAGTTTGTGCCTTTTAATTATCTGTTATTAAATATGACTTCATTCAAAATGTTAATGGTAACAATCAAATTCATTATTTAATAAATATAAATATCAACAAAAACAAACTATAACGACATAATTATAGGTCTATTTTAAGACATAAAACTTGCACGGAGAAAGGTGGCAATTGTTTGTCTGGATGTCGTAATAGGAAGGATCCAATTTCTTTCTCTTATACAAAACTTGTGTAATTAATTTCCAACAATAATATTCTTGCTGTTTATTTGTTCCGCAAATACAATTTCTAACAGTGGTGCGTGTGTACACCTGAGCAGAAACTCAAGAGATATTAACTTACGGCTGTGAGTGTCAACAAGGCTGGAAAGTGCATTATCGATAGCGTACATGACTGGCTACTTGTGAGCAATTTCAACACAGCAATTGTGCCCGCTAGTAGCAATCAAGTCGGAGGGAACAATAAAATCTAAGTTAATTGCTCGTTTTTATGTTTTCCTATTTTCTTCTGTCTACCAAACTAAATTACTGAATATTCCTTATTCATTTGTCGACAACAAATTCTACCGCACATCACAGTATCCGACATTTCTTGTTGATAACATCAGAGTATCCGACATTTTTTGCTGATACCAGACAATGTAGAACATTCAATTTTATTTTCAATTTACGGGGGGGGGGGGGGGGCTGGGGTGGTATAACTTTCCCTCAGAAAGGCCGCCAGGAACCAATTTGGTTCCGAAAAGACCTGAACATAGTAGACAAGTGATTGCTCAAAACTATCCCAAAACGCAAGCTGACATATTTCAGACATATAAAGAGACACAATGGTTTAGAAATATTAATCATGAAGGGAAAAGTTCGGAGTAGAGAAAAATAGACAGACCAAGACTTAGGGACACATAATATTAATGACCTACTGGATATGACGCAGGAAAAGGCTGAGTAGCTCGCACAAAACTTAGAGAGACGTACAGAGTATCAGTGAAGACATTATGTAAGGGACACGTCACATAGAGAGATAGAGAGAAAAAGAGAGAAAGAGAGGGGGGAGAGAAAACTATCTATTTACAGGAAATATTTTGTAAGAAAGAAAAAAACTTAATAGAGACAACATTTAGAGAGAAACGATATTTAAAGAGAGAGACCATATTCAGAGAGAGAACATATTTAGAGAGAGAGACCATATTTAGAGAGAGAGACCATATTTAGAGAGAGACCATATTTAAAAACCATATGTAGAGAGAGATTATAATAGAGAGAGACCATATTTAGAGAGATATTAATAGAGAGAGAACATATTTAGAAAGAGATTATAATAGAGAGAGAACATATTTAGAGAGAGATTATAATAGAGGGAGAACATATTTAGAGAGAGATTATAATAGAGAGAGAACATATTTAGAAAGAGATTATAATAGAGAGAGAACATATGTAGAGAGAGATTATAATAGAGAGAGAATATATTTAGAGAGAGATTATAATAGAGAGAGAACATATTTAGAGAGAGATTATAATAGAGAACATATTTAGAAATAGATTATAATAGAGAGAGAACATATTTAGAGAGAGATTATAATAGAGAGAGAACATATTTAGAGAGAGATTATAATAGAGAGAGAACATATTTAGAGAGAGATTATAATAGAGAGAGAACATATTTAGAAAGAGATTATAATAGAGAGAGAACATATTTAGAGAGAGATTATAATAGAGAGAGAACATATTTAGAGAGAGATTATAATAGAGAGAGAACATATTTAGAGAGAGATTATAATAGAGAGAGAACATATTTAGAAAGAGATTATAATAGAGAGAGAACATATTTAGAAAGAGAGACCACATTTAAAAACCATATTTAGAGACCATATTTAGAGACCATATTTAGAGAGAGATTATAATAGAGAGAGACCATATTTAGAGAGATCATATTTAGAGAGAGATACCATATTTAGAAAGAGATTATATTAGAGAGAGACCATATTTAGAGAGATCATATTTAGAGAGATACCATATTTACAGAGACAGACCATATTTAGAGATAGATCATATTTAGAGAAATTATATTAAAGAGAGACCATATTTAGAGAGAGATCATATTTAGAGAGAGACCATATTTAGAGAGATATCATATTTAGAGAGATATCATATTTAGAGAGAGAGAGACCCTATTTAGAGAGAGAGATCATATTTAGAGAGAGATCATATTTAGAGAGAGAGATCATATTTAGAGAGATATCATATTTAGAGAGAGATCATATTTAGAGAGAGATCATATTTAGAGAGATATCATATTTAGAGAGAGACCATATTTAGAGACCATATTTAGAGAGAGAGATCATATTTAGAGACCCTGTTTAGAGAGAGGCCATATTTAGAGAGCGACCATATTTAGTGAGAGACCATATTTAAAGATCATATTTAGAGAGAGAGATCATATTTAAAGAGAGACCATATTTAAAGAGAGACCATATTTAAAGAGAGACCATATTTAAAGATCATATTTAGAGAGAGAGATCATATTTAAAGAGAGACCATATTTAGAGAGAGAAACCATATTTAAAGACCATGTTTAGAGAGAGAGAGAGAGAACCCCTCAAAAAACATACTGCGCAAAAATGACTGCATTCTGCCATGTCTTCTTTCCTGGGCGATACCCTCCTAACAATGTTGGTAAACACTTATTTCTTTCAAGATAACAATATAAAGCAATCCGTTGAATATTTAGTCAGGAATGGGGTCGAATTTCTGTGTAGAGTAACGTAATAACTAATCGCTGCTTGGGATTTTCTAGCATATAGCTCAGACAGTTACTTAGTAATGTGACCCAAACTTTACCTTCTGGGAAGTCTGCATTATCTCGTGACAGATTAAATAACGATACGCATATTATCACATACAGAATAATCATTTGGCAGTGATAGACAATCTCTAAACGAGTTATTCCTTTACCAAATAAGACACAGAACGATGTTCGTGCCATGG
The DNA here is from genome assembly GCA_034231615.1 of Meghimatium bilineatum. Classification (NCBI taxonomy): domain Eukaryota; kingdom Metazoa; phylum Mollusca; class Gastropoda; order Stylommatophora; family Philomycidae; genus Meghimatium; species Meghimatium bilineatum. The sequence continues at coordinate 103,322 of CM067315.1, read as the reverse complement.
TATTTCTAACCCTTCGTTTGTTCGTACAGCTATGGTTTCTAGTTAGTCAATTTCTATCAGTGTCTGGTAATTTCTTTGGCTAATATTAACGAATTGAATGTCGAGTCATATTCCAGCCACTTGACTAAATTCTCTTTTCTGAGAAACACCATCACGTTCTTCAATTTCAGCTTCGTTCCATTGTTTGACTTCCTGATGTCAGTTTCGTACCTGCTTCAACACTGAATAGTATCACATCAATATAGCATAGGCCTATATGTCAAAATTGAACAATTGGACATAAATTTCACATCTGTATCAACATTGGCATGTGACCACAATATCCAGATAATAGAAACCACACAGGGGCACTCATTCATGAACGAAATATTGTTTATAAAATTTACTGCCGAAAGTTTCCTCATATGAGACTTGTCTCTGAAGAAATGTTCAGATAGTGAAGTTACAATAGTAGCAGTCAAGTAGGTAAGAGAAAAAGGAAGGGTGTACAAGTGTACAAATCCCTCACCACACAGGAAATTTTCACAGCGGAATCAATAACATGATTTACAGATTTTCTATTTTTTTAGATCTTGCTCTAGATATTATACAAGAACTCAAGAAAATTAGAACATCAATCATTGATCGAAACAACAGCAGTTCGTGGGGCACAAGTAGCAATCTGCATCAAACACCACAGTTATAGTAAATACTTGGAACGTCTGTAGCATCAAGAATATAGAACCAGAATTGTTGAATTTATGATTAAACACAAGATTTCCATCATGGAAATAGCCGATAGTAGAAATAAAAGTGAAAATACGAAGCTAACACACTACAACTATGTATTATCCTAAAGCGGTGCTGAAGATCAAAGAGCTATACACGAAATATAATTCATTCTCGACTCAGCAACCGCCAAAACCATAAACAAAATATAATTAATAGCAGAAAGGATAATAGTCATGAAACTAATAGGAAAAATAAAAAAATACAACGTTCATACAACCATGCGCACCCACAAACGACGGATACACCATAGAAGTAACACACATCTATACCGATGTAAACGAAAAGACAAATAATTAATTCAATATTCATCCCAACATTATGTTTTCAATATCAAAGTGTGACACTAACTAAAGAACAGGAGAGAACACTTGCTACGTGCGAAATGAGATGTCTAAGAAAAGCAGCAAACAGAACAAGAAGAGACCATGTGAGAAATGAGAAGTATACAAGAACTCTTGGAACAACATCAGTGGTCAAATATATTGAAAAACAAATTGAAATGGTTCAGCCACCTAATTATAAAGAACCCTTAATTGGCCAGCGACAAGAGCATACAACATAAAATAGAAACAGCAAGATACTGAGGTATACCAAGAACAAGTTGGATTGAAGGGGTTACGAACATTCTGACATGGCACAGTATTACTACATATCAAGCGATAAAACGTGCAGTAGTTAGATAGAGATTCAATAATAAGTTAGCAAAACAGGCTTTTGAAAACAAATGCTACAGACGTTTGTTAAGAATTAGCTATATCGAACACAAGACAAATAAATATATTTGTCAGGCAGCAAATAAACATACTCACAGGTTATCAAGAATACTTTTGTCAGATGTGATGCGGCGTAACCTTGTGTGGTTTGGACATGTAACGAGATATGACTCACATTCTAACATTATTTTGCAAGGAACAGTCGAGAGTGGAACTAGAGTAATGGGCCATAGAAAATCTTGGATTGATAACAGCAAAGAATGGCCTAGGCGTGATTTTTCTACACTCCTCCGAATTTATGAGAAATAGAGCTGTTTGCAGAGCTTTGTGTGCTTATGTCTCCAATGTGGCACCCCTACGACCCTGACCCTTACGGGTTATGAGCTTTTATTGTTATTATTATTATTATTATTATTATTAAGTTATGCAGCAGGTATCCGCCCTTCCCTCTTTAATAGTTTTTCCTCAAAGTAAGGTAGTCAAAAATAAAACAAAAACGAGGTTTATATTTTCTTACGTAATCGCATCCCCAGATTTTATTGGCATCTAAATCCACAGACGTAATGGAAGGTTTTGGCATAGTCTGTAAAGAAATAATATGTGGTAAGACATCGGAGACAATTATTGACTAGGAAGGCGAAGCAGAACAAATGCAGGCAGAATTGTGATTGATAGATTGAAAGGAATAAACCCTGGCTATTGGCGGCAAAGGGTTTCGAGCAGAATAAAACAGGCATACATAGGTCATGTTTTATAGGTCATGTTTTATAGGTCATGTTTTATAGGTCATGTTTTATATCATTTCCATGCATTTTGTTGGTTTGCGTTGGCAGATGACACAAAGTATATACATAATGACCAACTAAAAGCACGGAAATAATCACAATCGTCATGTATAAAGACTTATTTTGATTAAGCTGTGGTTGAATAAACACTCGTAATCTTTCTAGAATTCTGTTGAAAACATTCCAAGTGTGGCTTAGAAATGAATTACCTCTGTATTTTGTACAAACTCTTTTGTTGATTATAAAAAATGTACGCGCAAACAGCATATATCACCAGGAGTTCCGTGCTGTCTTACAGTAAATAACTCTTAAGAGAAAAAAAACCGGGACTTACCTTGAATTCCAGGGAGATTTTGTTATGATCTGTAAAAAGACGTTCTCCAGGCCTTGCGTAAAGTTGGTATGTAATCCACTCATAGCCCCGGAAGGTCATAGCGGTGGCTCCTGTAAAGATGAATTGTATATCATGGAGAGATTAGTGAATGTGATGAGTAGGCATATAACTACTATTCTTTGTGATGAGTAGGCATATAACTACTATTCTTTGTGGGGAGTAGGCAATGGACTATTAATATTTGTGAAGAGTTATCGTGAGATACAAGTTGACGGAGAGGTGTATCCTATGCTCTGACAGGACGTAATAATCCTAAGATACTAACACACTGGATTAGCTCCCTTCGAAGAATTAACATGCATCGATAACCCCCTCACCTCCATAAAAAAACCATGTCTTTGAAGCAACACACCTATACAAGTTCGAGTGTCATCTCAGTTACTCACTGAGGGAAATCTGAGTGTTTGTTAGAAAGGTAATAGGTTATCAAGAGCTATTAGCTCACAGCAAACACGATTACTAGATCATAATCTTCACTAACGATAACGCGCACGTTAGCTCAACGTTATGTTTTGAAGTAAAGCACTCTAAAACCATTTGACCGTAATAATCTTTCGTATATATAAATATATTGGTTTTGTCAGTCCGCTATTTCCATTCAGTTGTTTCGGTATTCTTCTTCAGTTAATTAATATGTCACTGTTACACTTGTTTTTGTGAACCGTCAAATGTCTATTCCATCTGCCGGAATAGGCAGATATGTTTACCATCCTCCCATGAGGACGGTAGATAGAGTAGAGATTACAAAAGTAACAGAATGGTAGATAGAGTAGAGATTAGAAAAGTAACAGAATGGTAGATAGAGTAGAGATTAGAAAAGTAACAGAATGGTAGATAGAGTAGAGATTATAAATGTGAGAGAATGGTAGATATAGTCAGCATCATCATCAGGTGCCATGCCGGCTGGCGTAGGCGATCATGGCTCTCTATAGCTCTCTGTCTCCTGTATTATGTATCAAGCTCGTTGTTGTTTCCCTGCCGTGCCAGGTTCTAAAATTTTCTAATATTTTCTCACGTTGTCGCCCTCTGTCTCTATTGCCTTCAATCTTACCTGTTGTGACTATGTTCTCTAAACATCCTTGTCTCATGAAGTGGCCAAGAAATGAAGATTGTCTTTTTCTTATATCATTGATTAAGGTCCGTTTCGCATTTGACTCTTTTAACACCTCCACATTAGTTTTTCTGAAAGTCCATGACATTCTCAACATTCTTCTATAGAACCACATCTCTGTTGCCTCTAATTTACCACTTTCCAGTTTGTTTATTGTCCAAGACTCGCACCCATATGTTAGTACAGGAGTTATATAGAATTGCAGAACTCTCTCACTTCTAATGACAAGGTCATATTACACATTATATTTTTCAATTTTCTGAATGCTGTTTTTGCCTGTCCTATTCTGCTTCTTATTTATGCTGAACTTCTTCCATCTGCTGTAATCTTTGTACCTAGATATTTGAATTGATGTACCTGTTTTAATACTATATCATTTACTTTGATCTTGCAAGGTGTGTTATTTTGTTTCTTTGAAATAACCATTACTTCTGTTTTCTTGATATTTAGGAAGAGGTCTTTCTCCTTACTTTCTGTGACTACTACATCAATTAAATCGTTTTCCTCACTTTTTGCAATCAGAACAGTGTCATCCGCATATCTCAAATTATTTATGTCCTCCCACTGATATTCCTGGGATATCAACTATTGCACGCAATATGTTTTCACTGTATAAAGATAATATCTCTGGTGAAAGTACACACCCCTGTCTAACTTCTTGTTTTATTTGTTGAAAAGGACCAAATTGATTTCCTACTCTTATTGCTGCCAGTACATGTTCTTGATTATTCTTAAATCCTTATTGTCGATGTTCAAATTCTCTAGCATGTGTATAACTTCACTATGTTTAACTTTATCAAATGCTTTCGTGTAGTCAATAAAACAGAGGTACATATCTGATTTTATCTCTATAGACCTTTCAATTATTGTTCTCAAATTATATATAGCATTGTTGGTACCTTTGCCTTCTACAAAATCACATTGTTCTGCACTTATTTCTGTTTTTTTCTTTGTTTTTCACTCTCTTCATTATGATTCTGATAAACATTTTGGTTATTTGTCTCATGATGCTGATTGTACGGTGTTCTTCACATTCAGTGATCCCTGGTTTCTTAGGCAATGCTATAAATATGGACCTCCTTGAGTCATCGGGTATGTGTCCACTATTATATATGTCATTCAGCAATTTTGTAATTATTTCAACTTCAGTCACCTAAAGCTGCAAATTCCTCTAATGTGATATTGTCTGGTCCTAGGGTTTTTGCCATATATGTAGATATAGTAGAAATGAGAAAAGTGAGAGCACGGTAGATAGGGAAATAGAATGGTAAATAATGAAGTTATATTATATATGAAGATATCTCAAAATATAGGTGCATATTAAGTATTTATAAAGAGTATAAGATAGGTAGGTATATCGGCGCCGTAAACAAATAGCGCAAGGCAAATGCGCGTCGATAAAAACGCGCCAATAATTAATAATTGATATTCAATTATAATTGAACTCCAGTCAGAGTTTGAGAATGAACATTGAAAAAGAATAATTAACGTTTATCAAGATATCTTCATTGCGCTGAATAAACATACCACTCAAACAATGTTTTCCGATGTTTCAATCAATCACAGATACAATATGTCCCCCTTTTATTTGAATCGGACAACACATGTGCACTGTTTTACTTATTTGACATATGACTTGATCGTGTCGACTAAAATGTAACATAACACGTCAGCAGTGCATTCCCGAGAGGGTCTAAGAAGAAAGTCTAAGTTAGACATACCACTTTAAAAAAAATTACATACTGAATGTATGGAGATACCATACATATACTATTTTATACGAATCGTTTTAAATTCAATTAAATAGGTTTTCCCATACTTGACAAACCACAACCCCCCCCCCCCAAAAAAAAAAAGATGTGTTCTTGTCAAGACATTCAAACTGTGCATTCAAGTGGCTGAGAACATACCAATCCACACAATGCCTATTACAACAACAAAGTACATCTCATACAAGTATTGAAGTATCCTCAGGAACACCACCATACGACATCCGAATTCTTATACACGGATCGATAGACTTTCTTGTAACATAAATAAAAAAGAGATAGGACAATGTTGCTTCAAAAAATAGCTTATACAAGTAAATTCATGTAGGAAGCATGAGGATAAATGTACAAATTCTTAAAGCTGACGAGAATATACTATTTTATAGTTTGGTTGATGTATACTTCGTATTTTATAGTTTGGTTGATGTATACTTCGTATTTTATAGTTTGGTTCATGTAATTAAGACAAATGTATTTATAAAATATACTACAACAGACATAAAGTACATTCAGCTGTGACTCAAACCCCAACATTGGAAATTAATATTGTGCTGGAGTTTGTTTACTACCAAACAAATTTACTTTTATCTGGTGCAGTGTCCGGCTTTTCTTCAAACAAATATATCTAGCCTATTATCATCATCTGAATGCCGGAATAGTTTGGACATGAATCTGCAATTTGCGCAGAAAAGCGTACACAAAAATACATAACAACACAGAATGACATTAAACTGACATTTCTATATGCACAATATACAATTATATGACACAGGAGCTCCATCACCAACAACCAATGAAAACTCGAACATTATTTACGGGTAGCGCTCAAGATTATTATGGATGTATTTTGTTTGTCTGCAGACGGCACCTGAAAGTGATGCACGTTATAGTAACAATGTCGCCATTCATGTCGTAAGAGGCAGTTAAGAAGCATTGGTCCTGAGGATTTATCTTGTACAAGATTCAAAGTGATCCAAAAAAAATAATTCTGAAGTTGGAGCATATATGACCGAACGGTTAAGATATCAAAGCAATGTTTATAAATGGTGACGAGACCCATTAGGTTCTTGATTCTTGATTAGAATCTAGCTTCACAGCACGTGGTGCATTCCCATAAGTGCTCCGCCCTCCGTTCCAGCAGTCACGCCAGTGTATATAGAATCAGAATCCCGGTCAGGTGTTGATTGTGTGATCTTCGTGGTCTCCCAAAAAATTTACTTTTCCTCGCCTCACCTCTAGATACTCCCATTTCTGACATTATCTGTACGTGTACATTCTCAGTCTCATTGACATCATCTGCATCTTGAAATGAATTATTACTGCCTTCATTAAGTCTGCGTTATCTCTTCTCAGCAATGTGCCGCCTATCGCTGCATTGCCTGCCAATAAGTCGGCTCTCTCGCTTCCTCTGACCTCAGCATTACCAGAAGAGTATATCCATGTAATGCTCTATGTAATAATTTCCATGATTCTTTTCTCAGCATGTACTTTTCTATCTTGCGAAGCATGCTTTGAGTTTGTGAGTATTACCGAGTGTGTTGATGTATCAGTTATCAACCAATTAAGTGCTTCTGTAACTCCCTCAATTTCTATCGTCATGATCGATGTGACAGTGGAATATGCTGAAGTTTTTCAACCAACTTCACGCCGTTCCTGTAGGCAACAAAACCCCAACCGCTTGTATTTATGTTAACGAATCCATCTGTGTATATAATTATGTCTTATGTTTTCAAATGTAGCCAGGGGCGTTCATGCGCTGTAACCTGGGCCCTGACAGCCGTCCATTTTCGACACGATTTATCTAGTTGTATTATTTCTTTAGTCAGTGATTTATTCTCAGTGCCTACCTCCACCTATTCACTGCCCTTTCCTATTTCTTCAAATTCACATACTCTTCACAGTGTGTCTTCAGCCTCTGCAATCCATGATCTGTCACGCTTCATTCATTGCCCATTTGACTCATCATAAAAGTTAATAGACGATCAATAAAAGTTAATACTGCTGTAAAACTGTATGAAAATAGTACTTATGTAGGAAAGAGGTAATCAAGTCTTACTGAACGATGACTAACAAAACACTATCACTATCGCATGCTCAAGTGAAATAATACACACAACAAAACACAATATATAATCATACAAATAACAATACACATGACATAATCGACGTTTCGACCAAAAGGTCTTTATCAAGATACGCACATAACATAAAAATACGACGAGTAGAAATGACCATACCAAACAAACGTGTCCGAGCGAAATATGGATGTGAGATGCCGGAAGGATTGGTGTAGGAAGTACATAAAAACTTAAATATAAGTGAAAACGAAACGAACAAAAAGATGGCGTAAATGACGGAACAAAATGAATAAAAACAAAGACCATACCTACCGCGAACTGACATAAGTGTGGTCGTAATTTAGTCTAAATGGCTGCTTGAAGGGTACCCAACAAAAATCATAAAACGATTTCCTAGAGCGTACCTAGGTCTATCTACGTAAAAATAATAGAACAAGAGAATGCGATACATTGCAGAACCACAGCTGAGTCCCTCTCTATTTGGATTCCGAAGAGGGGCAAGCTGTACAGACGCACTATTCACACTGAGGCAACTGAGTGAAAAAGCAATCGAAAATGCCAAAGCTCAGAAAGAACAACAGATAAAATGACTGAACCTTTCGAAACATGGTCTGGAGTAAGAAAAGACTGCATGCTTTCATCTCTACTTTTCAACATATACATGGAAATAATAATAAAAGAAACTAGATCTATCATCAGTGGTGCAGGATATGATGGCAGTGATCTGGATGTCAAGAACTCCACGGTGGCCAACGCCGTTGAAGTGTGTGGCAACAGGAATAGGTATTCTGTGTTTGATGGCATGATGATATTTATATAACGGTCGCCCAATCTTAAGCCGGTTTCCCCGATATACTGCTTGTATCAGCGTTTAAATATGATCACGTAGGTTAAATTACGGGATTCACATGTAAAGGCCTCATCCTCATCGATGGAGAAAGTGGCATTAGGAAATGAAATGGAGTGATCTGAACCACATAAGGACATGTGTAGTAACTCATCTAGACGTTGGTGTAATGGATGGTGGTTGTATTATGTCACTTTAAGGTACGACCTAACCCAGGGGTCGGGAACCCATGGCTCGCGAGCCAGATGTGACTCTATTGATGGCTGCATCTGGCTCGCAGACAAATGTTTGATTATTAAAAAAATGTTTCTTCAGACTCCTTTGATCTACATATTAATTGCATATCAATATTTCATTCTACATATGAGCTAAAGTCTACTGCAGCTCAGCTTCAGAAGTCGCATTAGTGGTAAGAGATACTCATTATTGATTAGCAACAGCATAACTATGTTATTAAAAAGAATTCAAAGACATAATTATTGTACTTTTAATGTTGAAATTACACAAAATACACACTTTTACTTGAATTTTTAGTTTTAAGCATAATGTATGGCTCTCACAGAATTACTTTTCAAAATATGTGGTTTTACAACGCTCTCTCAGACAAAAAGGTTCCCGACCCCTGAAAACTGTGCTACCTGATGTCGCACTCTAATACTGGGCAGATCAAGCAGAAATATCAAAGCATAGACGAGTGTATCCATAGTACACCCCAGTACCGCTCTCATTGTCTTATTTTGGATTAGGGTTAGAGCACCTTTTATGTCTGTAGAATCTTTTCCTGGTTTTAGCACAGGTATGAGGTAGCTATGTAGCCACTCCTCTAGTACTACTCCTGTTTTCAGACTCACATTATAATCGTATGTCATCTTCGCTAGCATATTCTCTCAAATGTCCTTGAGTAAGCTGTACGTGATTCCATCCTGGTCTGGAGCGCCATTAGATGTATTCTTAAAAGCGAATTACACTTCTTCAACATTTGGAAGCTGGTATTTTTTGGTCCTGATATCCGTGACGGATGTTATAGTAAGCAGAATTTCTTTGTTGATCCATGCCACCCTGATTAATTTATTGAAGTTATCCATCAAAGAAGGCTCTGTCTTTCATCTCATCTGATGTCAGTGTTTGCCCTGAGTCGTCTTTCGCGCTTATACTAGGTTTCGTTTCTGTTCTCCACTTCGTTGACCTATGTAGCTTCCATAACTTGTGTAATGCTTTGTCCGCTGTGACCTCCTCAATACATTTTTCCAACACAGTCTTTGCTTCTTCGGCAACTTGTTTAAAAGCTTATCACTGAATGTGATATGTGACTGTTTTCTCTTGCGTAGCCAATCCTTGATCGCTTGCTTTTTTGAGTAGCCATGTTGTCTCTGTCTCTTTAGTTCACCATGGGGGTTGAAAAATCTTAGGTCTCACCAACATGCATTACCTCTTTTTTTCTCAAGCTGCTAAGCACTGACTATTTCGTGCGCGCATATCTATAAGGGTAGTGAATCTTGGTCATTCTGACCTGCCGCTCTTTCGAGAAACTTCTGCCGCAAGGCAAATGGTATTTAATAGTATTTAAGAACTGTCCATCTCGCATCGGTTGCTCCATGACCTGCCACCAGTGCAAATGTCGATACTGAAATCTGAGTCTGTATCATTGGTAGCTAATCTAGTCATGCTCACACAGTTCAGACGAGTTAGGTTAGTCTCGAGTAGCGCTTGATTTAATGCCAGTCCCTGAGGGTTATTGTTTGGGTTTCCCAAAGAGACATTGCGTGCATTGAAATCCCCGAAAACTAGTAGCATTACTTCAGGGATATGCTCTAGTTCACTAATGAACTCCCAGTTGTCGGGCTTAATGAGATAACAATTTTCCATGTAGATGTTAACGACATTCCACCTTCTACCCTGGAATGTTCACTGCACTCCCTTCAACTCTATATTCTCTCTATCCCACATTGTTAAGTTAAATAATGTGTGTGGTAATTCTTGTCTAACGAGAATGACCTCACCGTTGTGTGTTGGGCGTACAGGATTGACATAATATACGACATCCATGCATTTTATCTGTTCAGCTTGTGTCTCCTGTAGTAATATGATATCAGTCATACAGGAGACGCTTCAAAACTGTGTCACTGCTTATCGCTATTGCAGTTCCACTATCCAATGTTAATGTTTTTTTGTGTGTGCTAATTCTATCGGGTTTTTCCTTAGGAATTTCTTCTCCCTTTGTTGTTAACACCGCGATGATCGTGTTTCTGACATGATGATGTTCCAAGTCTAATGCTGCCGAAACAGATGTCGACATCAGGCACAACTCTGGGCCTTGCGATTTGTTTCTGTGTTGTTCCGTCCACCCACGATTTGCCCGTCCACGAGCTGTGAGGGCAGACGCTTTAAAAAAAAAAAAAAGATAAATAAAAAGTTCAAACATAACCTTGCGTTAGAAGGGTTAGAACGAAGTGTTGTTTTCTGTCTATCTTAGACATAAATCTATTAGACTTAAATCTATTAGACATAAAAATTCTTGAGACTAACGGGGATTGAACCAGTCCCTTCAACGGCACCAAATCGCCTAGCAACTATTGCACATGCATTCTTCCGTATTTGACTAAACCACATCTAAAAAAAAAAGATGCGATTTTGTCAAGCCATTCAAAGTTTATGTAAAGACCTTTTGGGTGAAACGTTGAATGTGATTTGTGTATTGTAATTTTTATAATTTCTTGTGTACGCATAATTACCTACTAGTTTTAGCTATAGTTTGTCGTCTCTCATTGAAGCGATATATAAACCTGTGTTTTACGTAAGTCTAATTGTTGTTACGTTTCACGCAGTTACCATGTATTGATTGTACTATTTAATTATTCTCTTTTAGGTACTTGATCCATTTCTATTGTATTGTTCAATGATTCTCTTATAGATACTTGATCAATTTGTACAGGTTGCCATCACTCACAGATCTGATAGTCCTTTGCGGGCCTTTGTGATAACAGGATTAACATGTTCCCGGAAACACAGACTACGATCAAATCACACGCCCAGGTATTGTAAGGATGAGGTCCTGATTACATTGTACCCTCTCATCTCCACCGTCGGTGTCGCAGAGTTTACGATGTGATTGTTAAGAGAGAACCATGTCACCACAGCCTTCTCTTGGTTGATCAGTGCCCATGAATCATCACACCAGGAGGTGATGCGGTCAAGCTCATTCTGCAGTGATCCGACAGTTTCTGTACTATCTCTTCCCTCTCTGTGTAGCAGGATATCATCTGCAAAAAAAAATGTTCTACCTCTCCCGTCGAGCTGTTGCTGTGTGATTGTTACGGTCTTGACTGAATAATACGGGTGATTGGGGAGATCCAGGTTGAAGGCCTGGGCGTATTGTTAAGGGTTTAGATGTCCAACAAACCACACATGAGAGCCACCTCCCTCTCGAGCAACACCTCTGATATATATCTGACGACGAAAGGGTAAACATTAAAGAACAAGAGCGTGTTGATGAGGTACTTGAACGGCACTCTGTTAGATATGCATCAATGAAATTACTTGTTTACGCATAAATTATAACTATTTATCTAAACAAGACATGTATCTGGCACGTAGTTTTCCGTTTAAAATTTTTCTTTGGTGGTGGGGGGGGGGAGGGGAATATTATGTTACATAATTCTGCGGGTCGAGGTGTCCTTGAATTCTAGATAGTTGTTTACAACGGAGAATGTGGGTTAAAAAAACTGTAGACGTAATGTATGACCAGCTGCATAATAGATTGCCGATGCACAGAAGTAAGCAACAAAAAAGAATTAATAAATACTAGACGAATGTCAATGCAATACTGACTCATATATCAGTCATAAAACGTTAAATGTCAGGTTTCTGATTCCCTATTTCTTTTATTCCTACATCAATTTAACCATTTTACTTTGATGTCTCCAATCTGTACAGAAATCGTAGAAATTTTAAAATGACATATTAACAATAGCCAACCGTTGTAACACATCATATTATATACTCTCTTCTTGTTGTATTATCAGAAAGCACTGATAATACATACTTAACCCAAAAAAATAAAAAAAATACTACTGGGCTGTGACAACCCAGTATCACCTTGGTAACCGAAACATGAAGTCATAGCAATAACTCTATGACATGACCTCGAAATCCTGGGACTTGCCTAATACGATAATATGTCCCCGTGCCCTTCTGAAACTCGGTTTCACAGACTCACTTTGACACTAACTCCTAGTAATCTTGCACGACTCTCTAGTTAGCTCTTTCCGGTGTTTATCTAGCAACTATTTGGATCTTGTTATAAAGTTATTTCGAATACATAATTGAACATCTTCAAATGTGAATTTATTTGATTGGAGTGTGTCTTTTGTATACGGGTTGCGCGAATCTAGTTTCAAGGAAGTCATGGAAGACAATTACAGAAATAAATATAACTAGTGATATACAGGTCCTTTCAATTTCTCTGTTTTCCAGTTTGTCTGTCTATCTGTTTGTTTGTATGTCTGTTTAATTACCTGCATGTCTTATTTGTTTAGCGAGCCGCGTAGCGCAGTGGTTAGCGTACTGGCTTCGCATATGAGTGGTGCTGGGTTCATTCCCAGTTGAGATCGCAACGGTTCCCGGATCGACCCAGTCTTAAATGGGTACTGGATTAATCCGGGAAGTTAAGACTGCGAGGGATCGCTAACGTCTCACACCCCAACGGCATTAATAAATGCTATCGGTTACTTTAATTTTTTACTTACTATTTGTTTGTTTATCTTCTTGAACAACGTTCACCGCCGAAGACGGATGTGTCGGGCCATTGGCGCAAATAAAACGGCGACACAACGCATTTCCATTCTCTGGACTACATTCTGCTGGAGATCTAGTAGGACATGTCCTGCTACAAGAGAATTCAGCAGGAGTTTGAGAATGTACGCTGAAGAAGAAGAAGAACAACGTTCATTCTCAAACTTCAGCAGAGTGCACGCCTGAGACATTCTCAAACTCCTACAGCTTAGCAGAATGTCCCCCGGAGACACAGCACGGGGCAAACTGTGGCAACGGGCAAACACGGGAACTAAGACATGTCTGTTACGTATATGTGTGTTCCTAGTGGCGACCTGCGGCCGCGAAATATGGACATTAGATAAAACTACAGCCTGGAGAAAAGAGGCCTTCAAAATGAAGTGCTATAAAAAAAAAGTCCTGAGAGTACCATGGACAACAAGATAGACCACACAAGACGCGCTATGAAAAATTAACTTTCAAGAAGGCTGGCTTTTAAACACTATATTAGGAAGGAAATTAGGTTTTTTTCCGTCCATTTGAGGACACACGATGGCATGGAGTGTTTTTGGAGGGGGTTATAGAAGAGGCAGAGTCTAACAAAGACTTCGTTGGATAACTGAGATTCTAAAAGTATCTCACCGTATTGCACACTGGAAACAGAAAGACAGCCGCTCTTGCTGTTGTTCTGGCCAACACTTTTGGGCTCGTGTCCGAGGATGTGGAGGCTGTAGATGTAATGAGAATTGCCAGTAAAGAGAGAAGCACTATCTCAGAGACCTCTAGGCCAACACACCCAGCAGCACACAGGGACAAAAGGGATCTGTACATTTCGTTTCGTACAGGAGAAAATGCGGAAACATTGGAATGGGGAGGGGCAATATCCGATATGGGTAGATCCCGCTAAGACGTGGTGATCCTATGAATACACACTGAATCTAGAAAAGTCAACACGCGTTATAGAGCAGCGTTGTGAATGTGAATCGATTTAGGGGCAACAAAGCGACCAATGTCCAGTACGAGATCGACAGGTGGAAGCAGTGCTCATACATGGCGACACGTCACACCACAATAGACCCCATTCAAAGTAGGAGTCATGACTCGGGTATCGGAAATGACAACTCGAATATGTAACTCTGGGTATGACAAAAAAAACTTGGAATGCAGATCGTCATTGCACACATGAAAAGCATTGAACAAATGTCGAGGGATCTTGTTTAGGGATCTGTCCAAAGCAGCGTTAAGACTCGGACTCTCGGCAAAGTAGACGGGAAGCAAGTCCCTGTCTTTAGACATTGCAACCACGCCCAAGCCCACTGTCGCCGTTGTCCATCATGACTCATATATAGAGAATTGAGTTTAGTACCCAATTGCCGACTGCGAAGCTCCTCATCCAAGATAGGTGTGCTCTACTTACTTCTTTGGGTAATATACGCAATGGCGAGAATTAAAATACACATGCCACGCCAGGCGAAGACCATTACAAGAAGACGAGGCGAGTACGTGAGAAATGCACATGTCAAATCCCAAACCCCCGACGTGTTCACAAAGCCGCACTTCGTCTTGGAAAGTGTATCATCCATGAGCTTAATTCAATTGTCGCCGTTACTCAACACGAACAAACTAGGTCTTGGACCTAGGGACACAAAGGGTGGTAATGGAGTAATGAAATCGTCTTCCTAGGCGAGAAACAGCTCGTTGGTTGCGAAGCGCCTCGTCAGAGGAAAGACAATGATTGACCGAAGCAAACTATCAGCTCGTCTCGTAACACGTTCCCCTCCCCCCTCTAAGTAGAAGGCTTCTCCAATAGGCATTGCACTATGTCGAAAGCTGAAATCTTCAGGGTATGGAAGACAGTTCAGAGAAACTTCTCCATTGCACATATGATACAAGAGCTATGAGTTCGTAATTCCTGGAGCTCAAAAGAAAGCGTAATATACTCCGGAGAATGAGAAGCTTTGTGTCACTGTTTACACCTAGGCAACGATATCTGCTGCTTTCGGTCTAACACATCCGACTTCTGCATAGTTTATGTGTTACTTTGCTCATTATTGGATGCAACAGCCAACATAATCCTCCAAAATCTCTCTGGCGACATGCGTAACAGGTGGCAGTGCTGCTCGTACTTGCTCCCTTTTCGGATCTCTGCAACCACTGGCAGACTAATTATATGTCTCTTTCTGTTTATATTATCTATTTAGATGTTTATTTTTCAATTTAACGTATCAAATTATGTCTATCTTTCTATGAAAGCTATCAATTTATATATCTCTCTTTCTATTTAACCTATTTATATATGTTTCTGTTTAACATATGTATCTATCTTTCTGTCTACACACACACACACACACACACACACACACACACACACACACACACACACACACACACACACACACACACACACACACACACACACACACACACACACACACACATATACATATATATATATATATATATGTCTAATCTAATCTAATATAATTTAATCTAATATAATCTATCGATTTAATATATATAGCTAAATATCGAATATATATATCTATCTAATCTATCTATATATCTAATCTATATATCTAATTTATTTATATAATCTATCAATCTAATCAGTCAATCTAATCTATCAATCTATTCTACCAATCTAATCTATCTATCTAATCTATCTATCCATCTACCCACCCGATGGATACAAAACCAGGGGCAGACCTTGCAAATGATGGATTACAGACATAAAAGTCCCCGAAAACAAACACATATGAGACACACAAAAAATCCATCACCAGATAACTTTTCTACCACTGACGCTGCACAGCATAAAGGGGGATAAAGCGAAACAGTAGAAAGAAGAAGATGGAATGGCAAGCAAAGCATTTATAGGAATGCCCCTTGTTCAGTGATGCTGATTTCTAATCAAGAATCAAATTAAACCTACCTACCTTCAATATCAGAAAGTGCGCCCTCATAGTCGATATCGTAACAATTGCATAAAATTGAAATGATTGCAGTTACCTGTTGCCACTAAACAAGACTAAAATCCACGCCCAGATCAACGGCTAAGGAGTCATAATGATGCAGAACACCACCAGTAAACTGATTGAGAAGACTGTAGCACAGCACGCCGCTCGAGACTTGGAAGAGAGCCGCATTTTTCCGAGCACGCCCGGAGGCTACAGACGTCAGAAAGAAACATAGCGTAATGCCGCTGTTTTCGCCTACGACGTATTCGAAGGCTTTCATTCAGGTCTGGAAACGTGTGCTGTCGCGATTGACTTGCAGGACGCGTATAACACTGTACCGTTCGAGTACCTCATCAAAATTATCTTGCTCTTTAATGTTAACCCTTTCGTCGTCAGATGGATAACAGCGGTGTTGTTCGAGAGGAAGGTGGATCTCAGGTGAGGTTTTTGGACATCTAAACCAATATCAATACGTCTAGGCCTTCCACAGGAATCTCCTCTCCTCGCAGTATTAGTCAATGTCTACACCGCGGTAGTCACACAGTAGCGACTCAACGGAAGAGGTAGAACACTGTCTTTGATGAGTGTTCTACCTCATTTGATGATATCCTGATATACAGACAGGGAAGGGATAGAACATAAACGGTCCGGTCACTGCAGAATGAGCTAGATCGTCAACCTTCTGGTGTGATGATTCAGTGGCACTGATCAACATAGAGACGGCTGCGCTGACATGGTTCTCTCTTAACAATCGATAATATGTATTTACTGCGCAGAACTGAAATCCAACAGATAGATCCAGTAATAGGGTAATAAAGTTTTGCTAATAACTAGAGACACACATAATAACACACACAAATCGACGTTTCGATCAAAGGGCCTTTATCAAGACAACAATTGAAACAAAATTAAAACATAACAGAAAACGAACAGTAATGACATCGACAGTCACATTGGTATGTGTAGTATAGATTGGCCGGAAGAGGTGAAATGACACCGGACAAGGAAATTACAAAAATGACCGCAAACATGTGACACGAAACAAACAGAAACTGTTGCTCGACTAGAGTCATACATGAGACAGGTGCTCATTAATGCAGTCAGGTTTAAACGTGCCATATTGGTAAATGTAGCGGTTCTCAAGCGCCAGACGGGTCCGGTCGCCAGAGAAGCATGACTTAACGCCCGTAACCTGAATGGACGCCCCGATGACCCGTGTCAGTGAAGTTGGCGTCTACAGGCAAACCCGAGGAATTTTTTAATGCCATACAGATGTTCACAGAATAGGTCAGCGAGCCTATTCCAGTTTCACCTATATATGTCATGGCGCAACGCTTGCATATGATGGCATAGATGACATTGTGGGACACATATATGAAGCTCTCCTCATTGGTGAAAGTGTCTTTAGCGAATGTGACAGACCGGATCTGGATGACATAGGCACAAGTGTAGCATTTGCTGCAACACCGACGGTGGAGTTGAGAGGGTACGATGTAATTAGGTCCTCATCCTTACAATACCTGAGGATGCGATTTTATCGCGAAAAGATAGAAAAAAGAAGATGGAATGGCAAGCAGAGCATTTATATGTTTGTTTGTTTTGCGTTCGCTCCATTGTAAGCATCACGGATATCCGTGCGATTTCCGCCGGGAGCGTGATTACGTTGTGCCACCGTTATGCGCCTTGTAGGCCTAGCACATCCGATTTCAGCATGCCTTGACAATTCGGGGCTACCCTTAGCCTGTGACAGCATCTATATCTGTCTCCAGGCACGCGTAGTGACGACTCTTCGCCCAGACGATTTTTGCTCTCGTCTGACTCGCACGAGGTGTTCTACTGTCTATGAACTCGCCTCGTGTAATTGGACGTGCTGTGCCTGTGCCCATTGAGTACTGAACCGTTTCTCATCCGTGAGCCTGGTTCCTTAAGGGGAAGAACTCAACAGAGGAGTTGTACCCTGTCTCTTTCGCCCTCTTAGCCGAGGTGTCATTCACCGACATCGTGTACCCCTTGTCCGAGTTCGAGTCTCACACCACGCGGTTGAGAGCAAGGCGTTCTAGAGCTGAGGGTCCTTGTCCCAATAGCGCCTGAGCCCATCAGGTACTGAACCCTTTCTCTCTTCAAGTGTATTTCCGGTGTAGGAAAACCTGACAGTAGAGTTGGGCCAGGGCTAAATCGTTGTCCCTTTTGTGCCTGAGCCCATCGGGTACGGAACCCTTTCTCTCTGCAAGTGTACTTCCGGTATAGGAAACCTTGACAGTAGAGTAAGACCAGGACTACCATCGTTGTCCCTTTCTTGCTTAAGCCCATCGGGAACAGAACCCTTTCTCTTCGCGAGCATATTTCCGGTTTAGAAAGGCTCGACATTAGAGTTGGATTAGGTCTTCTTGCTTTACCAGCCGCCAATGGATGGGTCTGGGTCTCTGTCTGTAAGGAACACAGGTAACTAGATGCTCGTCTCGAGCTGACGGAGCTTGTAGTTCAACTTTCCTAGAGACTTTTCACTTTCTATTTGCAGTTCGCGCTGCCCTCTAGCGCTGTTCTGCCCTTTCATTGTTTCATTGTACTCGGTATGAAATCTATTTGTCTCTAGCCATGCATCTACCTTTACGTGCATTTTACATTGGCCGCCCCTCCAATGTTCGGACTGGACTGACTAGCTTCACTGTATGTCGACAGTGTCGCTATATGTGGTGATGCTGGTGGTGTCGGAGATATTGTCTGTCTCTTGTGCAGTCAAATCTCTTTCCATCTGCTACCTCCACATTCTCGGACACGATCCCGAAATGATGAGGGCAGAATCAGCTCGAGCTGCTGTATTTCTGTTTCCAGGGTGCACCGCGTGGAGGTACATTTGGGATCTTGGTTATCTGCTAACCCTGGGTCCGCCTAGAGCAATGCGTTCCCTTCGCACCCCAGCATTTATATGAATGCCCCTTGTGTAGTGATACTGATTTCTAATCAAGAATCAAATTTAAAATACCTACCTTCAATATCACAAAGTGAGCCCTCATAGTCGATGCCGTAGCAATCACATAGAATTGCAATGTATTCATTGATACACGTTCCCAGATTACAAGATTTGTCATCATGACAACGATCCAAACAACCGCTGGCTACTCCTTCTGTTGTATTCACAACGGGACTTGTCAATGTTCCATCTGGAAGAGCATACTCGACATCAGTGATGCAGCCTACAAATGGCTCGAAATTACTGAGATTTTTTTTTGTACCTGTAAAATGAAATAACGCGTGGTTACGCATGAAATACATCTTATAATAAACTTTGCATTTCATCATTTATTTTTTGCACTGATATAACTATAGAGACAAGCGTTCAGACGACTTGGTTTCAATGGCATGTTTGGCAAAGTTGTTTCTTCATTTCTAATCTCTTATGCCGAGGTTCGCATACATTGCATTTCTAATCTCTTATTGTCCGGCTCTGTGGCGAAGTGGTACAGAGCGCGTCTGTGACGGCAAAGGTACCGAGTTCGATCCTCACCACAGGCAATTGTGCATCCGGACCGTTCAGAAAGCAATGGCAACCTACTGAACGTATTTATATTGCCTAGAAAATCACCACAGCCAACAAATTCTGGGTTGATAGCTACGTCCTGGATAGGATATGCTACGAATTTTATATGCCGAGGTTCAGTTTTAATCTCTTATAATCAATCTTTGCTTGGTTAGTTGCTGATCCTGTGATCCATTGGCTCTTGCTTTTTTGACTCAGTGTTATTATCTGTTATATTAGGTATTAGTAATGTTGATTATCCTCTTCGCACACCAGACACGTCCATAGGTGTTCAGATCTCCGCTTCAGTAAATCTATCAGGGTATGTCGGCTGATGGTTCTGGTTCTATGTTGGTTGACTACTCCTTCTTAAAACTTAGTTAGCTGTTCTCTACCGGCCAAGCACATCCCCACTCCCAGTTCGTGCATTCTCGATAGTGACATGCTCATTCCCCTAAAAATCCTCTGATCATAAGGACTGTTGTCGTGGCGAGGCTAGCTAATTGGTCGGTCCCTGTTATTTCCCTCCACATACGCGTGTCAAGGGATAAAGATAAACGTAATTTTTCGTAGTGATGCCCGTATTTTTGCTCTCTCTAATGACTCCACCCATCCCCTACGTATATCACATGTTTTAACTTTCTGAAATCATATTCCTTGAGTCACCTAGTATGCACGCATGGAAATAGGCTTGCGGTTCCAGCCAGTTAAGTGCCTGCGCTACGGCGAATACTTCCATTGTTATACTGCTTGTTGTTGCAGTAAAGGCACCATTGGCTTCGTGTACTGTTTTTCCTTTTGATCTGGCAGTAAAGGCCTATGCACATCGGTGACGACGGATGACCGACTCGTCAGTATAAATCACATCATTTGTGTCATCGGTATGCTCGCAGATGAGTGATTTCACCTCAGCATCCACGCTCACAGCGTTGTGTTCCTTGCACTCTCTGTTGAGGGTAATGACGGTCTTGATTGCCTCTTGAAAGATCGTAGAAATAAGTATCCATTCCTCACCAGAAGTTATGTTCGGCACGACCCATCCACGATTTTCCCCTCTTGAACCTGCTTACCTTCACACGAGGAAGCTCACTATGTAGTGGGTGGTCTATGTCAGAACTCACTCTGAGGTATACACGGGCACGCCACATATCAATTCTATGAGATATACTCGGAAAATCAAGATGACATCTCATAGTCGCACAGGGTGTCCCTTGGTGTAACCAAGGATGATCGTTTCTTTTTTTTTTCGCTCTCTCCAGCCTCTCCATCTGTGTGTGACTGGCGGTAAAAGTGCCGCCTGCATATTGAGTGACAGGGGGGACAAGAGTCTCATAGAAGATTACGATCTGTGATTGTTTTGTCTCAGCCGATGCCATCACTTTCAGAGCTGGAAGTCCTTTGCTGTCTTTTGTGATAACAGGATCAACGTGTTACAGGAAACAAAGACTAAGATCAAATCGCACGACTAGGTATTGTAAGAATGAGATCCTACTTACCATCGTACCCTCTCATCTCCACCGACGGTGTCGCAGAGTTTACGATGTGATTGTTAAGAGTGAACCATGTCACCGCAGCCGTCTCTAGGTTGATCAGTGCCACTGAATCATCACACCAGGAGGTAATATGATCTAGCTCATTCTGCAGTGATCCGACAGTTTCTGTTTCATCCATTCCCTGTCTGTATATCAGGATATCATCTGCAAAAGATAGTGTTCTACCTCTTCCGACAAGCTGCTGCTGTATACTACCGCGGTGTAGACAGTGAATAATGCGGGTGAGATGGGAGATCCCTGTGGAAGACCTGGACGTATTGTTATGGGTTTAGATGTCCAAAGCCCTCACCCGATAGCCACCTTCCTATCGAACAACAACGCTGTTATCTATCTGATGACGAAAGGGTTAATATTAAAGAGCAAGATAATTTTGATGAGGTACCCGAACGGCACAGTGTTATACGCGTCCTCCACGTCAATCGCGGCAGTACACGTTTCTTCGAATAGGTCGTAGGCAAAAACAGCGGCATTACGCTATGTTTCTTTCTGACGCCTGTTACCTCCGAGCTTGCTCGGAAAAATGTGGCTCTCTTCCAGGTCTAGAGCGACGTGCTGTGCTACAATCTTCTCAGTCAGTTTGCCAGTGGTGTTCTGCACTGTTATGATTCAGTAGCCGTTGATCTGGACGAGGTTTTTATTGGGCTTCTTTAGTGGCAATATGTAACTGTTCAGTCATTCTTCCTTGATAGTACCTTTCCTGATGCTTACGTTAAACTCACCAACCAGGTCGTTTATGTCACTGTCCTTAAGTATGGCGAAATCCTCATATCGTATTCCGTCAGGACCTGGAGAAGTGTTCAGCAAACATTTAAGTGTGGTCGGTCTCTGTAGTTATGTGTATGCTTTCATTCCACTCGGCCTCCGTACATAGAACAGACGGCGTGGTGCTAATCCTCAGCCTGACATTTAAGTTGTTGTTTTTCCCCCTTTGAACGTAATGCTCAAGGAAGACCTTTCCCTTATCTTCGTCTGATTTCTGTCATGTCAGATCAGTGAATTCAAAATCAGGTATACCGAATCTTTGAACATTTCCGTTCATGCTCCGCTAAGAACGCCAGAACATCTTAAGAGATTTGTCTGAACTGATCTACTTGCAGAATTCATTTCACCTTTCTTCTTTAACTTGCTGAGCGCATTTCTTGAAGAGTAACATAGTGTCATCTACGGTATTCTTCAATGGAGTTACGTTATTGGATGGTGTACAGTTGCAGTTGCGTGATTTCTGCCACGACCGATGGCCTGCCGTTTGTACCTCCATGCGTTCTGTACGTCGTCATTCCATGGTGGCTGGTTCAGCTCACTGCGTCTTGGGCACTTGACCTGCAACTCGCTAATATAATTTTTCTTATCGTGTCAAGGTCTGAGTTGTCATACTGGAAGGTATTCGCAACATTGATACGCTTCCCATGTTTATGCTTCTTGATAACGATTGTGCACGGGTAGTGATCGCTGCCGTGATACCCTAACACATTCCACCTGCATTGAAAGGCAAATGTGGTGCACACCAATGTCAGGTCTATGCTACTGTCAGTGTCTCCAGATCGATTGGCTAGTTAATGTGCCATCATTGAGAAACACAGCGGTTACCAACGCGTCCTTGAGGTCTTCCCCTTGCTTTTTGGTAATGTTGTTTCCCCACTGTCTTCCTCTGGCATTGAAGTCTCCGCAAAAAAACAATGTGATTTTCGTCTTGCTCGAGTAAGCTTTCCCACGTCTTTTTGTCTATCTTGCCGCTGCAAGCATATATGTTTACGATGACCGTAGGTATCGGCATTTGTATCCTGACAGCGTGAACTTGAATCACGGTGCAGAAACACCGAGATATATCCATCACAGATGCAATTATACTGCTGTGTACCAGGATTGTCTGACCGAGGTGAGTTCGAATGTAGAAGGCTGTAAATCCCGTGGCTGAAATCGTGCCTTCCCCAAGGTTAGTCACTTGTAAAGCGATTACGTGGGCACTGTATATGAGCTTATTCTTCCTAGATGTGTCTGATAAATGCATGTGTTTATGAACTGTTTTTGTTCAATTATTCTTCGTAGATGTGTCTGGTATATGCATATGTTTTTTGAACTGTGTTTTTGTTCAATTTTTTTGTCTGGCCATGGAAGGAGAAGTATTATCCTAATATCATCCAGGGCTGGACAGTAACAGTATCATCCAACCGTGGAGGTGAGCAAAACTTTTTTTTATATCAGAACGTATGACCGTAAAAAATAATTGAGGTAGCAGTACATGTAATCCTGCCACGAAAGACTCCAATTGATTGACAACGTCAGTAAGCCCCGAGTCATTTTTTTTAATGAGAGATGAAAATATTATCTTAACAAATAAAATAGAGATGTATACAAGTGTACAAGAGCCATTTCTTTCAATGGTGAAACGACAAAAACTAGCATGGTTTGGACATGTATGCAGACATGATTCCTTGTTAAAAACAATACTGGAGGTAACCCTCGAAGGTGGCAGAAGCAGAGGGGTCAGAGACTCTAGAGAAAACATTAAAGAGTGGTCAGGACAAGATTTTGTCCTCACTCATCCTCATCTTTGAAGATAGAAATCGCTGGAGGAATCTGTGTGCTAAAGTATCACTTGTGGTACCCCTACGAACCGGAAGGTTACGTATTTATAGAGATAGAGAACGTATTAATTGGACGATCCAGAAAGGAAACTTTATTATGATTTTCCTTGTCATTTCTTGATGGTATTCTATGATGATACATTGAATCCCCTAAATGAATTTTATTTAGTCTTCTATTCACCTCTTTCTAACCACTAATCTTTCTACTCTGTGCGAGACAAAGGGTTACAACAAAATAATTTAAACTGATGAAGGTATTTGTTCGGAACGTGAATTTATATTATCCTTATATTTTTTTAAAATTAGTATTAGCTTATATTCTTTTTATTCATCGATACTTATTTATGTAGTGTATCTAGAAAGTCGCTGTGCACTCATATATATTGCTAGTGATCTACGTCACATACAATGTGAGTATTTAGTGCAGAACTGTATGACATCACTTATACAACAACATTTATGAAATAAAAACACCAAGATTCACGTCAATCGCGTATTGGGTTAAAGGAGATCGCAGCAAAATAAAGTTATTTCTGCAGAAGATATTTGCATTTTTCATCATTGGCCTTTAAGCGTGTAAAGATTCACAGTAGATTTTTATTTTAGATATGGATAGATATTTTGCCAGAAAACGTAGGAAGTACAGATCGATGTGCATATTGCAAAATCCATACCATGGAACTTGTTTATTAAGTTTCTAATCACATTACGGTGAGGAATATGTGTATCGAAAAACATATACACGCATTATAAGAACGCTATCCGAATATTAACCTCCATTAGTAAACACTGATTCGAATACAACTATTCATTATTCGGTCCAAGTCAAGCAATTTCAAATGAAGCCTCAAATTTTGCTGAGAATCGTGTTGCTGTGCATAACACTGCAATTTTCGATATTATATGTCAGTTTTGTGGTGGTAAAAAGTTTTTGGACGAACGTCCTAAAGATGGCAAGTTCATAAGTTGTTGCAAAAGGGATAGATCATGCTCCCAAAGCCACAAGATATCCATGGTAATAAGCTAGAGTATCCCGAGTTCCTGCGCTTGATGCTCTCTGATAATACACACCCTAAATACACACATTTTCGTGAGAATATTCGCTCTTATAATAGCAATGGGAGCAAAATTTACGGTATGTCAAGGTTGAGGTCCATATGTATTAACAGTTCATGGGCAAACTTATCATCGAACTACTCATATACAACCGCTATACAAAAATGTTCCACAGTTCGTTCAGTTGTATCTTTTGTACAGTACTCAAGCAACAGACGTTCGACAAGCACACGCAGTAAATGTTACATGTGAAAGAGAAATTCTTGACAAAAACTACAGCATATATATATATATATATACAGTGATGGATTTATATGTAATTTTTGCAATAGTTTTCAATTGTCTGCAGTTGAAGCCTACAGGAGTATTTCCCCGCCCGATTATTGCAAGCTATCACAAATAGTTATTGAGTGTACATATTGACCTGCTCAATATTGAATACGTTTTATGCTCATTTTTCGCTGCCAATTTTTAGATAAATATTTAACGGCGGCTCATGCATATTTTTAAAAAATCAGCGTCATGCTTGTAACAACAATAAGATACACACAATCCTTTGACAGAAAAACAATCTGCTTTCAATGGTTTGTACTACATCTAGTGTTTCCATAAATTACCTAAGAGATATGGAGGGAAAGAGGGGGGGGGGAGTGGTCTAGACAAAGTATGACTGTTATTGACAAGAGATAGGGAGCGAGGGAGCTGACGAAAGTTGATGTCATCAATACTGTTTTTCCTCGAAATCAATTCAATTGCTTGAATTTGATACATAAGTCTAAAAATGTGACAACAATCATGTAGTATTTATAAAATGTGTGTACTAAAGAACTATCTTTGGGCAAACGGGGGGGGGGACCTTAAAATTGTTTACATATAAGTAAGCAGGAGTTCGCTGAATTCTTGACAAGAAAGGGGAGGGGGGTAAACGGATACAATTTGGCAAAAATGCTTTTATATAATTTATGGTCAGCCGCAAACATCATAATTCCATTCAATGTCGAAGCTGTGCACTATTCTTGTGAATATTTGAATGATGGAATATTTATATATCATCATCATCATCATCATGATGTGATATATACTTTCCAGAGCCTGGTCTTCCTTATGGATTCTCTGAAAACTCCGCTATTTTGGGCGAGTTGACCTGTCGCAGCTAGAGACATATTTAAATAATCTGATGTATCACTGCACCGTTGTCGTCTTGGGCACCATCTTCCCCTGTTGCCGTTAACTCTTCCTTCAGCTATTAATCTTTCCATGCTATTATGTCTCTGTATATGACCCCCCCCCCCCCACCACCCACCCCGAGAAATAAAAAAAACACAGCTTTATAATTCAGTTGTTAAGGAGCCAGCCCTCTCATTCTCTATATATTTCTATATAGATGTAGGCAATCATATTTCAAAAACGCAGTGAGCTGCCACATGTTTGAGCGACTCAAAATAGTAATTTGGCTAAAAGTTTTTGAGAACGAAAGAAATAGTACTACTAGGGCATGCTGCCTGCGTGGTTAGACAGACACACGGACCAACATACTTTTTTGTGTGTGTGCACATGCGTGCAAGCGTGTGTGCGTGTCTCCTCCTTATACAGTTGTACACGTGTCGCAATCATGAATTCACATTTGGTCTTTTTGTGTGTGCATGTTTTTGTGTTATATTTATGCCACTGTGTCTTCCTGTCTGTCTATACATGTCTGTATTTCTTTTCTCAGTTATCTGCATATATGGATCTATCCGTTTCAGATTGTATATCTCTTCCTATCTTACATACTATCTGCCATCAGTCTGTCATGCACGGATATACCATGCCTCATGTCTGTCTGATCATCTGTTTTTCTGTCTGTAAATATTTTAATATTTTAAAATACAGATACCTCCTAGAGAAACCACAGTTTTCAGGTGTCCCCACACTAAAAGATTGACAGCATTCCCCCAGGAGTAAGCCTTAATCGTTTTACGGCCCACATCGCTGTTCAACATGAGTGTCATTTCAGCAGTGCTGACATCAATGCGGATATCCAGTGTGTGCCACTTGTCATTGTTGAGAGCTGGTGTAAACAAACAAAAATTACCGATCTCAATATTTGAAAATAAATGCCATGATTTATAAATCAATATAACGTAATACTGTTGTGTTGATAATATTGTATTTAACTATTTAATTTATATATTATTGAGAAAGACCTGTCTTGTGTATTGTCATTTGTATGTTTTTGTGTTTACAACTCACAACCTCCTAGTCTTAGTGATAGCCCGTCTGTTGTGTTCACGGGAAAATTCAAAAACCTGTGTACTACATAAGTACTATTGTGATTTCTAAATGAACAAGCAGGTGTGTGTTTTAGTATATAAGGAGTTATATGGCATGATTAATACATGAACGACCAGCCTTAGGAAAAGCACCATGTCTGGACTCCATTCCATCTGATGTTTACGCCGTCAGAGGCCATGTTATGGCTGCTAAATTCGCAGAGCTCTTTCAGACAATGTAGAACCTGGAAGCGATACCACAAGACTTTAAGGATGCTTCCATCATACATCTGTACAAGAGAAAAGAAAATCACACAGCCTGCGACAACCACCAAGGCATATACCTACTCTCTATAGCAGGCAAGATCGTGGCTAGAGTCCTGTTAAACAGACTGTAAACACATCTTGGATCTCCTGCCAAGAAACAAAGCAGAGTAACGGTTGACATGATATTCACTGCCAGACAACTAGAGTGGTTCTACCAATAGTGCTTTAGGCTGCGTCATCTTGGACTGTCTATGCAAGACACGCACGAAAGCGTAACTCCTTCGGTGCCTACGAAACCTCACGGGAGTATGTTGGCAGGATATAGTACATAACACAGACATCTTTCAAAAGTCCCGTTTGCGAAGCACTGCTGGCTAGGTCCCAACTGCGCTGGACTGGTCACATCGTTCATATACCAGACAATTGTATACCACAGAGATTATTCTTGGGAAAGCTGTGCGATGATAAACGTTCAAGTAGAGGGCAGAAAAAGAGCTTCAAGAACCACATAAAGAACTCCCTCAAACACTGCAGCATCGATCTTGTTTCCTGGGAGACTACAACCCTTGATCGTTCAGCTTGTCACACCCAGATCACTGCTGGCATCACTGTGTGTCTTACTATATAAGGAGATAAATGGCGTGATTCCTACATGAACAAGTAGTTATGCGTTGTAGCATATAAAGAGGTATATGTCGTGATTCCTACATGAACAAGCAGGTGTGTGTTTTAATATATCAGGTGATAAATGACATGATTCATACATGAAATGGAATGATTCCTACATGAAAAATCTTAAACGATTTCTAAACATGATTTCAAAACATGATTTCTAAATTATTTCTAAACATGATTTCTAAATGATTCATAAACATGATTTCTAAATTATTTCTAAACATGATTTCTAAATGATTCATAAACATGATTTCTAAATTATTTCTAAACATGATTTCTAAATGATTCATAAACATGATTTCTAAATTATTTCTAAACATGATTTCTAAATGATTCATAAACATGATTTCTAAATGATTTTTAAACATGATTTCTAAATGATTCATAAACATGATTTCTAAATGATTTTAAACATGATTTCTAAACATGATTTATAAATGATTCATAAACATGATTTCTAAATGATTTTAAACATGATTTCTAAACATGATTTATAAATGATTCATAAACATGATTTCTAAATGATTTTAAACATGATTTCTAAATGATTCATAAACATGATTTCTAAATTATTTCTAAACATGATTTCTAAAGTTTATTCTAGGTTTTATGTGAATAAACTATAATGTGTATCAAATATCATTTAATAAGAACATATCGTCAAATGTTAAGATTATATGTTTTACCAAGAAAAAAACTATACGCTGCTGAGGTTAAATGTTACATAGCAAGAATAGGCTGTAAAATGCTGAGATGAAATGTTATTATGCAAGAAATGGGCTTATAGAGTACTGAGATAAGATGTTCTTTAACAAGAATAAGCGATACAGTGGTTGGGAAAAATTTGCTATAAGAGTACTTACGTAGAACACAGGTTTTTGAAAGTTTCACGTGATCACGACGGACTATCGATAAGGGATTATAACAAGAGCGACTGTAGAGGGATAATAAAACAATTCCCATATTTTATCAAAAATAGATGATAAAGTGTGCATATTTGGAGATTTGATGTACTTTAACAAAAAACTTGCACTGCCTTGATCAGGTACGATTTAACGAAACCGGTTATAGTGTGCACATATTACACGCAGATCATGTTTATCCAGAATAAACTACAGATATAAAATCCGATATAATAATTTAACTATACCATCTTGTAAACATGGCTTCACGGTCCGACTTCCAGACCGCAAGCTGGTGAATAAAGTTAAATCACACGTCCCCTTCACCACAGATAGCTCTAAGATTCTAATGCTATAGCCCCGGAAGGGAAATAGCTGTTCAGTATTTAAAGAGTATCCACAATAGGGTTAACAAAATACACGGTGTGTACCGGAATGGCCGACATATATAGTTCCTTTTAACAGTCTGTATCTATAGTTCTGTACAAGAGGATTTAAATTGTTTCCAATAATTAAGTGTATAATAAGTAAGTATATATGTGTACAATAAAAAATCACATAATCAATTTGTAGTACTTATTTTTTATGGACATATCACGTCTACACGCCGAATCGTTATGCCTTTGAATGTAACAACTCTAGAAATGGTATACGTTGAACACTGGATGAACATCGGTCGTTAGTCTAGGAATTTAAAGTGAGTAGAAAATATTGGAAAGTTACAGCTAATGCACGCCTGTGTTCCTTACCTTTCCCCACAGTAATGAAATCTTGGAAATGGTTGACAAGGAACCCAGCCTGTAGTCTTCCTTCACTGAGTTGGACATATAATTGATACTCGGACAGTAAAGGGATGCCTTTAGCCTGCCAGATTAAAAAGACATTTCTTCATTTAACATGCCCGTCGCATTGTTACAAAACTGTACTCACATCGACTCTTTTATCTTCCTTGATATAATGAAATACCTCCTACAATATTCATGTATGTAACCACAATACCGTAAACAACGAACACACACATCAGCTCATATCAATTGTGCCTGTGACAACACATCTTTAAACTTATTTGGTCTCAAAATTCGTGCCCATAACGGCAGCTCTTTAAATTTATTAGTTAACAAATTATTACCCATAACGATATATATTTAAACGTATCAGTTCACAAAATTCGTGTCTATAACGACAGATTGTTAAACTCAAAGTTCAAATCGGAAAAACAATAAAAATGTTAGGCGTTTCTGTTTTCGAAACGCGTTATAGCGAGCGCCTGTCTAATGTAAACACTACTATAGATGACGCATACAGGATACGGCTGTTGAATGAAGACAATACTATAAATTATGCATACAGGATACGGGTGTTGAATGTCGACACTACCATACATGGTGCATACCGGATACAGGTGTTGAATGTCGACACTACTATACATGGTGCATACCGGATACGGGTGTTGAATGTCGACATTACCATACATGGTGCATACCGGATACGGGTGTTGAATGTCGACACTACCATACATGGTGCACACAGGATACGGGTGTTGAATGCAGATACTGATATAGACTCTGTATCTGGGACACCGTTGTTCAATGTAGACGTTACTATATTTGACGAATCTAGGATACATTTGTTAAATGTAGACACTACTATAGGTGTATCATGTAGCATACTGTTGTGGAATGTAGACACTACTATAGGTGTAGCATGTAGCATACTGTTGTGGAATGTAGACACTACTATAGGTGTAGTATCTAGTATACTGTTGTGGAATGTAGACACTAGTATAGGTGTAGCATGTAGCATAGTGTTGTGGAATTTAGACACTACAATAGATGATGCATCTAGGATGCATTTTTTAAATGTAGATACTACTATAGGTGTAGCATCTAGAATATGCTTGTGGAATGTAGACACTAATCTACATAGTGCATCTTGCATACCGCTATTGAATATAGACATTACTCTAGATGTTGCATCTATGATACGGTTAATGAATGTAGACACTACTAAAGATGATGCACCTAGGATATAATTGTTGAATGTAGGCACTAGTATAGATGGTGCATCTAAGATATGGTTTTTGAAAGCAGTGACTACTATAGATGATCCTTCTTGTATACGGTTGCTAAATATATACACAACTATGGATGGTGCATCTGGGATACGGTTGTTGAATGTAGACATTGCTATAGATGGCGACGTGAATGGTTAGTAATAGTTTCTTTTATTGAAGTTTCAAGCACTACATTGTGAGCTTTGTGATTTTCAAAACAATTCACATATTTCCTTTCAGCTGTCAAAGTGGACGCAACAATATCAAAATAGTTTAATGTACAGAAAGGAGTTAGACAAGGACGCAGACTATCACCGAACCTGTTCAACATCTACGCTTAAAACATAATGCGATACGTAAAAGACGACATGACATGCAGACTTGAAGCCTCTTACCATCGGCGGTCAGCAGATCTCAGAAATCAGATATGCTAGCGGCACAGTTCTCTTAACAACAAACGGAGATGATCTAAAGCAAATGTTACTGTCAACAAAAGACCACAGCGAAGCCCAAAACATGTACATGTACTATGAAGAAAATGAAAATTATGACAACAGATAAAGTGAAAGTACAACCAAAGATAATAATTAACAGTTTCGAACTACAAGACGTAATGCATTTCCAGTATTTGGGCACAGAGATGAATAACTCATAGACTGCGCTGTAGAAATCAAGGGAAGAATTACAATGGCGCCATTGAAACTTGCACAAAGGTGCAATCTTTGGCAAGGTACCAAAAGCAAAGCCAAACTATGTATGATCAGAACATGTGCATTTCCAGTGGCAATATACGGTTGCGAGGCATGGATATTAAATGAAACAATAGCAAAGAGAATCGCTGCTTTCGAAACTAGATGCTACAGAAGAATTTTACGTATACCATGGACTGCTAAAAACCAAGAAGTTAAAATGTCGAAGAGGGTTGACTCCGTAACAGCATCCTAGCAAGAAACCTGTGTTTTTGTGTCATATAATAAGACATACTTCTTCTTCTTCTTTCGTTCACTTGAAACATGTCTATATCTGTAATTCTGTCTCCTGAACAAAACTCACTGTCTTTTGTAGTTCATACAGTTTCCCATAGAGCTTTGATTCCAGTGTTGTTTCCTCTGGCCAGTATGTCTGGCTCAGCGTTTCATGCTCAGAACACTCTTGAAGTATATGTTTGGCACTCTGTGCTGCATGTCCACATGTACACATGGCCGTGTTGCCAATCTTGAACTTTGTATACATGTGACCGTGGAGTCGGTTGTGTCCTGTTCTGAGACGTAGAATTATAACTTGTTCTGATCTGTTCATAATGTGATAATCATCTTGTGTTGGTGTTTGTGGCGTTCCTATTGACTTGATCATCTGTTTTTTTTCTGATGGTAGGTGATTGGTATATCTGGTTGGTCTTCGGCAGCACCTTCCTTAACCAGTTGGTCTGCTTTTTTCATTTCCTGGTATTCCACAGTGAGAGGGTATCCACTGCATGGTTACCCTATACTTGTAAGACAATTCACTAAGTAATTTTTGCAAATCTGTTAGTTTTCTAGACTGGAGAGTTTGAAGCACTGACCTTGCATCTGTAAGGAATACCACAGGCTGTAGATCAGAGTTGGAGTTCAGCAGTTTTTTAGTTGCCATACTAATTGCCTGGATTTCTGCATCATAATTATTGCAGAATTTCCCTGTCGGTGTTCTGATTGTATCTCTAGGCTTGTTTGGATATTCTATATATACACCCGCACCTCCATTCCTCACTGCATTCTGTGCTGATCCATCTGTGTATACTCTGACCCATATATCTTGTGGATATTCCTCATCCAGGAAACCGAGGGTGACTGTCCTTCGCTGCACACTGTTCTGTTCGTCCTCGCTTAGTATTCTTTTCACATGGGTCTGAATGTATATTGGCATTCCATCCTTCTACTCCACGGGGTTTGTTCTGGTACAGACCTTAAGGGGCTGTCAACTTCAGGTAGGTCTGTAAGTTGTCTACGGAGTCGTTTAGCTTGGTGGATAAAGCTGCTTCTTTTCAGTCGCCCCATTGCTAGATTTTGGAATCTTTCCTTCATTGGATGACTTGGCATACACTGAAACTTTTCTGCTTGAATTAGTACTTTTGTGTCTCTGCGTTCACCAAGTGTTTTCATTTTTCCAATTTTCTGCATCTCTGCTATGGGTGTTGACTTTATTGCTCCCAACATTATTCTAAGTGCCTGGTTTTGCACTTTATCTAGATCTTGTAATGTGGTGTTTCATGCCGGACACCACGCAGCTGAACCATATTCCAGGTGTGGTCTTATGCCTTGCTGGTAAACTTTACTGAGTATATTCCCACTGGCTTCCCATGTGGTTCCACTTAGTTTTCTCAGGATAGCTAACTGCCTCCTGGCTTTTGTTGTTGCTTTGTTTATGTGCTGCTTCCATGCCAGCTTATCATCAAAAGTAACTCCGAGGTATGTGGGTTGTTTGTCTTCTTTCAAGAGCTCTCCATCTATCTTGATATGACCAGCTTTTTGTTTTGGTGAGAAGGTAAAGAGTGTAGTACTGTACTTATCTGTGTTAATGCTGACGCACCATCTATTTGCCCATACGGTTAGGGCATCAATAGCTCTTTGTATTTGTTTAGTGGTCACTGTCGCATGTTCTTCCGTGCACCAGATCACCAGGTCGTCAGCATACATTGCCACTTTGATCCAGTGTGGTAGTTCAGCAACTAGGTCATTAATGTAAACCAAGAAAAGTGTGGGTGACAGGACCCTGGAGGATCCTCCTCCCTGGGGGACTCAATGACGCAGTAGGAATTTCTTGCTCTTGCGACCATCTAATTGTACCCTGACTCTTCTATTATGCAGGTATGCTTTTACCCATTTGTAAATTCTTGAGCTAATCTTGCAATTTCGCAATTTCTTTAAGAGCCCTTCTTTCCACACCTTATCAAATGCTTTCCTGAGGTCTATCCATGCTGCTAGTACCAGTTTCTTATCTTGGAAAGCATCCTCAATCTCTTGGGAGAGGTAGGTTGTCTGATCTTCAGTAGAGTAGCGCTGTCTGAAGCCTGCTTGCTGTGATACCAGAAGGTTTTCATGTTCAAGGTACCTCTGCATCCTAAGATTGATAATGCGTTCCATTGTTTTGCATATATAACTTGTGAGGTTGATGGGCCTGTAATTGGAAACTGTGTTGCCATCTTTTCCTGATTTGAGGAGTGGTATCATTATTGCTTCTCTCCACGCCTGTGGTACATGAGCCATACAATTTTGGAAAGATTAATAAGTGAAGGCAGTGTTAACGGCAACAGGGGAAGAGGACGCCCAAGACGACGATAGTGTAGTAATATATCAGAGTGCTTATACAAGTCTCAACTGCGGCAGGTCATCTCGTCCAGACTCGCGGAGTGTTCAGATAATCCATAAGCACGAATACGTTCTGGAAAGAATATGTCACATGAGATGACTTTGTGAGCTGAGTGCCAAGTACGTAAATATTTGGTTTAAATGAGCCTGGCCAGCCAGTAAATGAATTCAAGGGTCAGACGTGGCATCTGTTCAGTATACTCCACGAGTGAGCAAAATGCGAACAGAGAGTCAAATTCAGTCCACCAAAACCTTTTCACTGCCCTTTTTTAAAAACTTTGATCACGTGAGGCTATTTGTACTACCATAACATTAACTTACCAATGGCGACTACTTTTACAGCAATAACGTACTGTCACGTTTTACTTCTATAGGAGTAACCCATATACTCACCTCCATGTCCACGATGCTATGATGCAACAAGAGCCCATTAGCTTGTCGCGTTCTGAAAGTTAAAATGTAGTGTTGGTCTTGTCCGTCTGCCATTTCTGGTATAAAGTCTACGTAGGACACACCAGGTTGGTTGAATGTCCATGTCTGGTCCACCTGCTGACTATTACTTCCACAAATCGCCTCAATAGCAACAAGAATAACAATACTAATGACGACTTTGCTTCTGGAAGGCTCTATCGTCGAAACATCCACTGTCTTTGACATCATGACTCACACCATTGTCTAAAATGAACAGTTACAATTGAAAGTTGACAATTAAAGAGAAACAATAACACTTTTAGATATTTCAGTTTTTTTTCTGAACAAAATATTACATTATGATGATGCAATACTCCCTTTATCTGTGAGCATGTAGTTCTTAACAGCACATAGCGTTCTTACAGAAGCAGAGGTCGTTCCCAGCTGAGTAACCAAGCGGCGTTCAAACGCATACGTTTTCCTGTCTACATGCATCATTGTGTCAATGAGTGTTTATGGATACATGTTTAGTTCCCCAAGAAGGCATTCCAGTGTGCCAGTATCCCAGGATAACCTCGCTCTGCCAGGAATGTAGCCTATACGTCTGTACCAACTAGTTCTTCATTCTTTCGTCAGATTTGTTGACCCATCTGCAATGAAGGCGCACCTGAAGTTCCCCGCCGTCTAGGAATCAGTCACAAAAGGACAAAGGTCTGTACACTGGTCTGCATTTTTCCTTCATCCATTGCGACCATTTGACAGAAGACAATAAAAATGGAATTAAGGCACTACATACAGTGAAAATGACCTTTCACAGATGACAGGATGTCAGCCCATACCCCAACTTATCTTAATCGCCTTCGACGAGATGCCTGGAAAGAAGACATTGTTCTTATTCTTTGCACCCTGAACTAGAAGTCCAGGACCCGGTTGAGTAAGGTGAAAACTCGTACCTTTGTAGGCTTGATTAATATCAACTATTGACGGCAATACTTTAACGGATGTATTTGCCTTGTACATATGTGGTACTGTACTCAACAGATGATGATTGAGTGGACTCTTAGGTCAACACCGTCTACAGAATAGTTCTTCGCTAATCCAGTAGCATCTGTCTTAGCTTATGCGACTGATCATTTGTTACTTTGCGTATATTTTGTGTTCGCAACCAATGAAAAGTATAAACAAATGTCGGATAAGCCAATTGTTGAGCTATCTGGAATCGGTGCATATGGTTAAACTGGAGAAGGGCTTGCTTGTGGTATCAGTCACTCTATCAGTCATCCATATTAACCGTCTGTTATCACTGTCACTGCTAGTTTCCATGTTTATATTGTAAGCTCCTGCAGTTGGGAGTGTTGGCTTCTTCCCCATCACGAGATGACTTAACCATTTTATTATGTGTTTATACTTTGAATAGCTTTGAACAGACATAATTGGAGAGATCTGACCTCTGCCCTATGCGCTAACTTCAGCGCAAAAGGAAAATGAATGAATGAATGAATGAATACCTGTATAGCTCTCATTTAATGAAACCAACTTTTCATCAACTTCACACAAACGTTTAGATGTAATAATCAGCCAATCCTAGGTCAGATGCTCATCATAGCTGATGTTTTATTGTACCATCATCATATTCAAGTACGGTCATAATGTTTCCCTACCACTTGTTTCTCTACCAACTTCTCGCTCTCAGCCCCCGACTCTACATTAAGTAATGCCTTCAACGACGTGTCCTGTCTTTTAATATGTTTAAAGAATTTTATTTATTTTATTTTTATTTTCCGTAATTGTTTATTTTCATAAGAAGTGTTGTCGGAAAATATTTTTTCCCACGAAGTTCTCCATATTCGTCTAACTATCCAAATATTGAAGACATGCATTCTGTCTTCTGTTGTTCATTATCCATGTTTCTGAGCTATACATTACCACACAATAATAATTAACTAAATAGTAGATGAATATAATAAAAAAATTGTATTAATACGTAATTATAAAAACATTAATACATTATATTAATACATTATTATAAATACATTAAAACATTATAGTAATACATTATTATAAATACATTAATACATTATATTAATACATTATTATAATTACATTTGTAATAATACCGATTATCTTTCTCACGTTCTCATATATTACTGTATGGCTCAGAAACGTGGACACTAAACAAACACTTAGAAGACAGAATAATATTGAAGAATATTTGAGTCGAATATTTAGAAGAGTATATAGAATATTTGGGAGCCGGGTAACGAAGTGGTTAGCGCAATGGCTTCGCATATGAGTGGTGTTGGGTTAATTCCCCAGTTGAGGCAGAAATGTTTTTCAGATCGCAACGGCTCCCTGGTCGACCCAGCCTTAAATGGGTACCGGATTAATCCGGGAAGTAAAGAATGCAAGGGAGAGGAGATGGCTACAGCCCTCATTTGCAGAGCCTCTGAAATGTGAGATCGCTAATATCTCACACACCTACGGCATTAATAAATGATATAGGTTACTTTACTTTACTATATAGAATAATAGGGAGGACATTATTGAAAGAGAAGAAAACAAGTAAAGAGGTTCTAACATCCCTTAATATGAATAAAGAATTAATAGGAGAAATAAATATCAGGCAAATAAAATATTTTGGACACATTAAAAGACATGCCACCTTATTGAAAACCTTACTTGAGGGTAAAGTCAAAGGGAAGCGAGCAAGAGGTAGCAGAGATACAAATGGGAAAGTAACATCACAAGATGGACATGTTACAGTCTAGCAGAGTGCACCACCAAAACAAGAGACAGGGGGTGTTGGACGTCTGTTTTAGCTAACCTTCGTTGCGGAGAAGACACTTCATGATGATGATACATACATTAGTACATTATACTAATACATTATTATAACTAGATTAATACATTATATTAAGACTTTCTTATAAATACATTAACACATTTTATTAATACTTTATTATAAATAGATTAAAACATTATATTAATACATTATTATAAATAAATAGCTGATAGTGTTTCATGGGGAAAGAAATTGTATGGAAACAGATAGTCATTAATGCAAACAATAGGGGGGGGGGGAAGGACTTGGAAGAGTATAGCCACGACATTCTCCGAAATAGTCATGCGCGCTGAATTGACACAACGTTACTCATATTGGCTGATCGTTGATATTCTTCTTCTTTCCTTCCTCTTTTACCATTTACGGGTGTCGATGAGAATAGTGTTCTTGTTCTCGCTTTTCTGGCAGTTTCAGATGTCATTTGGTGTTCGTTTAATGTCTGATGTTGTCGATCCAGCGTACTCTAGGTGTTTCCCTGGCTCTTCTTTCTGCTTCTCCTCATTGATAGTTGATCAATGCGCAATAATAGTGACACCAGTCATTGAAAGGTACGGGCATGGTCGGATTATGCAAGACAGGTGACGCTGCTTGAGAAAGCACGCAGGGCAATACTGGAGAAAGGCATTATCTGGTTGAGGTGTAGTCATGTTTATTCTGGCTGTTCTTGATGTCTATCCACATTCTCCTATGTCTACCCTTGACTTTTATAATGATTCCATCTTATTATAAGCTATTATGGGAAATTGATAGTTCATCCTCTTATGAGGATGTCCAAACCATTTTATCTGCTGTTTCTATATAAATTTGATGCATGATGTGATACCTATTATATCATGTTCTCACTGCACATTTTGTCGAGTCTGGTGACTCCAATAGTCTTCCATAGACATTTCATTTCGCAAGTTTCGATCTTTCTCTATGTATTATGTCATTTAACAGTTATGTCAGTTGCCAAGTCTGACATTGGCAGCAAAGTGTTAGTATAAATATGTTCTTAATCATTTGTTTCTCTACTTCCATGTTCATTTTTTTGGGCGCAGTAGCAAAGGTGATAGCTGGTATGTCACAACATTTGCCTTTTGACATCTTGTTTCTATCTCTCTGTTGAGCAGTCCGTCTTCTGTGAAGATACTTCCCAAGTACTTGAACTCTTTGACTTGTTTATTTGTGTGTTCTCTATGTGAATGATTCAATGCTCTGTTGATCTCGTTA
Source organism: Meghimatium bilineatum (assembly GCA_034231615.1). Lineage (NCBI taxonomy): Eukaryota > Metazoa > Mollusca > Gastropoda > Stylommatophora > Philomycidae > Meghimatium > Meghimatium bilineatum. Next base: position 64,458 of record CM067315.1, on the reverse strand, counting down.
TTTGCATAAGTTTTCTCTTTTGTGTGTTAATCCGCATGTTGTATTTATTGCATATTCTTGATAGTGAGTTGATGCGAGTTTGCTGTTTTTCTTGTCCTCATATATTGTTTACTAGAATGCTATAGGTCTAATTAAAATGCATTGAAATCTAGTTATTACTGAATTGTTGAAGGAAACTCATGTTTGACGTAATCTCCTGCTCATATATGTGTATGTGCGTGTTTGTATCTCTCTCATACACGCTCACCCTCTCTTTAGGAATCTCCTTGGTATTTTGTTAAATCATCTGATTTATGTTTACGAGGTCGAGGTTCGATACATTGCTGTAACTATACCTTGCACGCGCATTTTTCTAAGATCCTTGTGAATGATCTCTACAGAGTTACGTGCTATGAGGGGTACTCTCGGCAGTGTTACTGTGCTGATAGGATCGAATTACATATGTATAAACCAGAGTACCGTAAAGTCAATCCTCTACGTATTTGGTGATCTCTCTCACTCTATCAGTCCGCAATGGGATAATGTTATGATTACAAGGTTTGTATGAACGCAATTGCAACACATTGCCACATTATATTGTCTACATACATTTCTCTAAACGAGTTGCTGGGCACGGAAATAGACACTTCTTTCAAGGGACCTGAAGTTTCATTATCAGGTAGCATATCATTAAAACGTAGCACTTCGTTCAAGAGACCTGAAGTTTCATTATCAGGTAGCATACCATTGAAAGGTAGCACTTCGTGCAAGAGACCTTAAGTTTCATTATCAGGTAGCATATCATTGAAAGGTAGCTCATCCTTGTAATATCCTTGAAAACGAATTTGTGAATGCATCAGAATATTGTCATCGCTATTCGTCCATGTCAACGACAGTGGTATCCGAAATCATATCTTGTCATCTCATGGTCATAACTTTTCTGAGACAAGCTGTGTGAAAGTGATTGAGCTTTCTCACAGGTCGTCTATACACGGTTCAGCTTTCACCAGCGTATTGCAATACTGTAAGTACCACTGGTCTGTAAACTTTCAGCTTGAGTCTGTAGACTAATGCCTTTCGTATTCCACACATGTGTGTAAAGTACGCCCAAAGTGCTGCTTGCTTTGAAGATCATGAGGGGGCCACGTAGCGCAGTAACTAGCGCCCTGGCTTTGCATGTGAGTGGTTATAGGTTCATTCCCCAGTTGAGAAGGAAATGTTTTCCAGATCGCTATGGCTACCACGTCAACCCAGCCTTAATTGGGTGTCGGATTAGTACTGGAAGTAAAGACTTAGAGACAGAGGAAATGGCAACCGCAGTCATATAGCAGAGCCACTGAAATGTGATATCGCTAACATCTCACACATCTACGGCAGTTAAATGGTATAGACTAGCTTTACTTTACTCTACACTCCACTATCAACAATGGTTTTTTTTATCGTGATGTTTTACTAATGAGATATGTGAAACCTATTCAGCACTTTCAGTGCCATATGTCATTTACCTTTATGCAGTGGACTTGTGATATATTTCCCCAGGTGCTTGTTGATTACTTCCAATGTTCTCGACATCCGAGTAATGTGCTAAATGGTGTTGTAGTTTCTCCCATTGTCGTCTTTTACTATTAACACAAATCTGTTATCCACGCCAACAGTAGCACAGTCCTGTCATGTTAATGCAGTCACAATTCATATATCAATTTTTATCTTTTACGCTGTCAAGCATGTTATCCAACTCCTTTTTGTGTGCATTTTAACTGTGGCCATGACTCTTAATAGCACAAGCTACTATGCTTAGCCTGAGGCAGAACAATGTGTTATATTGGCAAATGTCCAAGCATAGCTCATGGTTAAGAAATGTATCGCATTATGACATTGTTTCATTTTGGAAGTGTTCCAATTGCTGTCATTACGGCGTCGCCATAGTGAATATGATATCGCTTTTAGCCATGGCCGTCACCAATAGAAGACCTCTGCACAGAATTAATTATGCCTTCTTGTGTTTCATTTTCTTGATTATTTGTGTGTTTCTATTGATCACTATTTATATACCTGGAGCCGCATGCTAAAAATAGTCTAGGAGACTGCTAGTATATAAATAGTGACCAAATGAAACAACGTGAAACAACGGAAACATAACAATAATTTAAAACGTAACATATTAAGGCCTAATTAATTTTGTGCAGAGGTCTTCTGGAGACGACGGTCATGCTGTTGGCATATATTTCTAGACTATTATGTGACTATAACAATATGTGATTTTTGAATTAATTACAAGCGTGTTTGTGCAATATTATGAGAGCTCTGAATAAATTATTTACTTGTTTGTGTGACATTATAGGATCGGTGCGTTATATCATTAGCATGTTTGTGTCACATTCTGGTATTTATGAATTAATGTTTTACTTGTTTGTGTGACATTCTGGAATCTTTGAATTAACTATTTATGTGTTTGTGTGACATATACGCTCTAAATACAGTATTTACTTGTTTGTGCGACATTATAGGATTTTTGAATTATATTACATACATTTTTATGTGGCATTCTGGAAATTTTACATTAATGTTTTACTTCTTTGTGTGACATCTGGGATTTTTGAGTTAAGTTAATCATGTATGTGTTTGTATAAACAACTAGGCCAAGTACGGGTTTGCATAAACAGCTAGGTAATGTACATTCTTGTATAAACAACTAGGCCATGTACATGCTTGTATAAACAACTGGGCCATGTACATGCTTGTATAAACAACTAGGCCATGTACATGCTTGTATAAACAACTAGGCTTAGCTATCATATATGTGTCTTTCATGGAATATAGCTTAGCTATTTGTTTGTTTTTCGTTCGCTCCATTGTAACCATCACGGATATCCATGCGATTTCCGCCGGGAGCGTGGTTACGTTGTGCCACCGTTATGCGCCTTGTAGGCCTAGCACATCTGATTTCGGCATGCCTTGACAATTCGGGTGGGCTACCCTTAGCCTGTGACAGCCTCTATATCTGTCTCCAGACACGCGAAGTGGCGACTCTTCGCCCAGATGATTTTTGCTCTCGTCTGACTCGCACGAGGTGTTCCACTGTCTATGAACTTGCCTCGTGTAATTGGACGTGCTGTGCCTGTGCCCATTGGGTACTGAACCGTTTCTCTCATCCATGAGCCTGGTTCCTTAAGGGGAAGAACTCAACAGAGGAGTTGGACCCTGGCTCTTTCGCCCTCTTAGCCGAGGTGTCATTCACCGACATCGTGTACCCCTTGTCCAAGTTCGAGTCTCACACCACGCGTTTGAGAGCAAGGCGTTCTCGAACTGAGCGTCCTTGTCCAAATAGCGCCTGAGCCCATCAGGTGCTGAACCCTTTCTCTCTTCAAGTGTATTTCCGGTGTAGGAAAACCTGACAGTAGAGTTGGGCCAGGGCTAAATCGTTGTCCCTTTTGTGCCTGAGCCCATCGGGTACGGAACCCTCTCTCTGCAAGTGTACTTCCGGTATAGGAAAACTTGACAGTAAAGTTGGACCAGGACTACCATCGTTGTCCTTTTCTTGCCTAAGCCCATCGGGAACAGAACCCTTTCTCTTCGTGAGCATATTTGCGGTTTAGGAAGGCTCGACATTAGAGTTGGATTATGTCTTCTTGCTTTACCATCTGCCAATGGATGGGTCTGGGTCTCTGTCTGTAAGGAACACAGGTAACAAGATGCTCGTCTCGAGCTGACGGAGCTTATGTTCACCTTTCCTAGAGACTTTTCACTTTCTATTTGCAGTTCGCGCTGCCCTCTAGCGCTGTTCTGCCCTTTCATTGTTTCATTGTACTCGGTATGAAATCTATTTGTCTCTAGCCATGCATCTACCTTTACGTGCATTTTACATTGGCCGCCCCTCCAATGTTCGGACTGGACTGACTAGCTTCACTGTATGTCGACAGTGTCGCTATATGTGGTGATGCTGGTGGTGTCGGAGATATTGTCTGTCTCTTGTGCAGTCAAATCTCTTTCCATCTGCTACCTCCACATTCTCGGACACGATCCCGAAATGATGAGGGCAGAATCAGCTCGAGCTGCTGTATTTCTGTTTCCAGGGTGCACCGCGTGGAGGTACATTTGGGATCTTGGTTATCTGCTAACCCTGGGTCCGCTTAGAGCAATGCGTTCCCTTTGCACCCCTAGCTTAGCTATGATATATGTGTCTTTCATTAAATATATCTTAGTTACGAAATGTGTCTTTAATTCTGAAAACTCAGACATCAGCATGGCCTACCGGCGTACTTGACACTCCATGGGATGAAGCAGCGAACGTTAACCACAAATACCCTTAGTCAAATCTTAAGATATTCATGGAAGGTAACAGTATAACTATTATTTGCTCCCCTCTTGATTCCCACAGCACAAGAACGAACTTGTGAATAATATTTACCAATAGGGATTATGGTCTAAAGATCTGAGCACAATTTGTAATCATCCAACTATAGGCAGAAACCGATGTAAAATATTCGTCCATCTCTTATAATAAACATATTGTCCATCGCTTCATAGGTTGAAATAGATAGAAAGATGGATTATGTGTTCAGTTCAAATTATATTTGGGGCCTCACGGTGATAAGTGTACGGGACGAAAAAATATGATTTGAAAATGTGTGATTTTATTGTAGAAAGAAATGATCGGAACAAGTATTCTTACCTCTGTTGTACTATCACAAAATTTGCTTTCATCAGGATTCCGTAAATAAAACAATATTCTAGTTTTCAAATGGCTAGAATGAAAGATCCAACTGTTAAACTCATTTTTAAATGATATAAAAATCACTGGATGAGTACGTAGCTTCAAGAAGAAATAACAAGTTACAACCTGAAATAGGTTGACTTCTGACATCAATCCTATTCAATGCTGATTCAGAGAAAATTATACACAAGGCTACTATAAAATATAACAGAAAGAAATATAATTTAATTATTTGGTCAGCGAAAAAACAATTGAAATGTACAGAACGAATCATAATAAGGAGTACAATTTAACATCAAACTAGAGCCACTATACAGTTAGAAGGAAGTCGCGGATCATTTATGAATGACTGTAAGTCAACAAGAGTTGCTGATTACAAGTCAAGATTAGAAATAGAAAAGGTGTAAGTGAGTGTGTGCTGGGGAAATAGATGACGATGATTATTATTATTAGATGAAATAGGAAATAGTTCTTTTCTATTTCGCACTTTGAGCTTAGACATACTCTCTCTCTCTCTCTCTCCCCAGGAATCTTCTGCTGTACTGAAGACGTGTATACACCCTCCTCCCAGGGAACCACTCCCGTTGTACTCAAGACTTGTCTATACCCCGTTGTTACACCTGCCCCTTCTTTTACTGAAGACGTATCTACATCCCGTGGTGAAACGTATTACTCCCAATCCTTCCCTACTTTACGGAAGACGTGTCTACATCCCATTGTTATTTTGAACCCTTCATCAATTTACTGAATTTTTTACATCTGTCTAAATTGAAAGAATTACTCTTTGCAGACAACAAAGTAGGAATAGCGACATCAGAAGAAAAATTGCAAGAACATATGAACAGACTCCACACAACATGTGAAAAATTAAATATGAAGATTAATATTGAAAAAACTGAAATAAAGGCAACAGCAAAGATATAATTAAATAGTGATATTTCATTCTTTCTTTGCTATTGCCATTATTTTAGTTTTGTATCTCCATCGATCATAAACACCTTAAACAGGTAAAGAATTCACTTACTTAGGACGCACTATATCGAGTGACGGGAAAAATAGTAAAGATATATAACATAAATGCAACAAAACATACCAGAACCTAGACCAGATAGCATGTATTTTTAAGAACAAAACTGTAAACATAGACACTAAAGTTGCATTATACAAGACTATTATTGTCCGGATAATAGTATTGGAACACATCAAAAGACATCAGATAGTGGTTTTAACACGCTTCCAGACTGCCAGCAGACATCAAGCTACAGATGGTCATGTCACATAGACATCACGGCTATAAAACTAGAGGCAGACCATGTAAAAGATGGATCACATAAATCAAAGAAGTCACAAGAGCAAGCTTACAAACAGCACACAAGAAGACCATCTTCATAGAACTCTTCTACCACTGACGCAGCAAGGCAAATAAGGGATATATATATATATATATATATATATATATATATATATATATATATATATATATATATATATATATATATATATATATATATATATATATATATATATATATATATATACATATATATATATATACATATATATATACATATATATATATATATTAGATAGATAGATAGATAGATAGATAGATAGATAGATAGATAGATAGATAGATAGATAGATAGATAGATAGATAGATAGATAGATAGATAGATAGATAGATAGATAGATAGATAGATAGATAGATAGATAGATATTGGATGGATGGATACTGTCTACACCCCGTCGTGAAACGTGTTACTTTGAACCCTTCCCCACTGTACTGAAGACGTATTTACACCCTGTGGTGGTGAAACGTATTACTTCGTATTTACCAGTTCTTACATGTTGGTATTAACCAATTATTGAGTTAGTGCTACAATTTATTGAATCCATTACTCCGCCAAAGTCGGATGTGTTGGCGCAAATAAAACGACGACACAACGCATATAATTTATCTGGGCCTCATCTTGCTTGAAATCTAGTAGGATCATTGACCAGCGGGAGTATGAGAATGAACGCTGATGAAGAATCCATTTCCAACATTATTTTCACATTTAGCTTTATTTTTCTTTTATGACTTCCCTGTCACCCTATGACATTCGATCACTACACAGCAAGATTGTTCCAGTTAACAGGCAAACATTGAGACTAACCAGACATGCAAAGTAGCAAGGTAAACGTAATATGACCATGTATTGATTTTGTTTTATATAGCACCCTGGTCTGCCGGATTACATCATTTATTATACAATATCGATTTCTACTCCTGTATAGTTACGGCAGATCAAGTTTTTAGACTACTCAGACTACAATATTCCAGACGAAATTCATGAGCACGGCAACCTTCGTATCAGAATTGCCACATTGGCTATTATATTCTCAAATATCACAAGTTTGGCAGCTTGTAAATGTTACTCGTCGTGCCATTTACGTTTTGACCATTTATATATAGAATCTGTGCTAAAATTACATCGACATTTTTGTTGGAAATATTGACAGCCCCCTTCCCCAGCTGTCAAGAATTCAGGAACCCCATCCTGCTTAATAACGTCCCAAAAAAATCCCCTCCTGCCAATACACAGTTTCTGCGAAAGTACTAACACAACAGGTTTTATTTTCAGAAATGTAGAAACTAATTTTAAAATACAAATAATTTAATGCCAACTTTGTCAACCCCGCCCCTACCCAGTCAAGAATTGTACAACTTTTCTGACCCCCCCCCTCTTCCCTAATCATTGGTGTAATTTATGTACAGCCTAAACTTTTTAACCAATTTTGAAAATGTATCAATTTTTACGAATTGTATATTCCCATCACTATTATTGTTTATTATTTCTTCTTTTTGTTCTTTCCTTCCTCTTTTACCCTTTACGTGTGTCGAGGGAGATACAATGTTCTTGTTCTCGCTTTTCTGGCAGCTTCAGATAATGTTATTGGTGTTCGTGTAATGTCTCTTTGATGTTTTCGATCCAGCGTACTGTAGGTCTACCCCTGGCTCTTCTTTCTGCTTCTCCTCTCTTCATATATGCTTTATAAACTAATGAATCACACGGCATTCTTTCCAGATGACCAAACCATTGTATCTGTTGGTTTTGTATGTATTGTAGAATTGATATGACACCTACTCTTTCTCTTATGACCTCGTTTCTAATTCTGTGTCTTCTGGTCACTCCTGTTGCATATCTCAGACATCTAATCTCTGTTGTAACCATTTGTCTCTTATGCTTTGTTGTTAAGGACCATGTTTGACATTGGTAGCACAGGGTTGGAATGAAGATACTTTGGATAAGATGTTTTTTTGTTGACATTGGTAGCATTTTGTGTTACAATAAAGAGGATAATTGACCCAGTATTTAATTCCATTTGCTACAACGAATGTCTATTTCGGTGTCCATCTTTCCATCTGAAGAGAATGTTGCGCCTAAGTATTTGAAGGTGTTGGTTTGTTTAATGACTTGATTTTTCCACTGATATATTTAGATTTTGTGTATCCCTTCCTATTGCCATGGTTTCTGCTTTATCTATGCTTATCTTCATGTTGTTGTTCTTGCACTCGATGTCCATGACATATTAGTGATAAGGATAATATTATTAACACAGTAAAGCACCACCAGACGCTAACCAAATGACCTAACTGAACTACTCTTTGTTGACGATCAGTGCCAACTCTACAGTACAAATGAAGAGCTGCAAGATCGCATAAACATACTCAACGCAATCTGCTTTAATCACAACATAAAAATCAACTTAGAGAAAACAGAAGTAATGTCTAAAGGCAAAGAATCGAATACAATCAACATAAAGATTAATTATCACTTACTGAAACACGTGCAAAAATGTAATTATCACGAGAGCATTTTTACTGACGACAGAAGAATGGTGATGATGATGTTCCTCCTTCGCAAGCGAGGATGAGCATGTCATGAAAAACATTAAATGCAATGGAAAAAAAATTTAAATAAATAAATAATTAAATTGGTTATTAAATAATTTGGTTTGTGAGTTACTAGATGCCCGATGAGTCCAATTCGTGCGCGGAAAGTTCTATTGAAGTGCATGCAGGAGCGCTGAAGGTTCGGAGTAGGAGAATTTTCGGATTTGTCCTTCCGCTTCTTGCGCTTGTGGATTGCCCGCAGCATTCATTCTTTTTCTAATTTCGTGATGCCAGCAGCGATCTGGTGTGCAAGGCTGAGCGATCAAGTGCTGTGGTCTCCCAGAAGCTAGGATCGATTCTGCAGTGCTTGAGAGAGCGTTTTAGGTGACCCTTGAAGCGCATTGACACAGAAGAATGGACAGAGTAATCGAGACAATAATTTTAAAAAAACCAACTACGTAAATTATGAACTTATACCAATTTTGGAAGACAAATTTATCCCCATGGAAACCAAAAAGAAAATCATAAATAAAATCTTCATACCAATATTGTGTTATCAATGTCAGACATGGACATTACAGAACAAGAGAGATAGCTATACTACGTATGGAATGAGATGTCGAAGAGAAGCTGCAAACAACACAAAGAGATCATGTGAGGAATGAAGAGATTACTAGAACTGTTGGAACAAGAAGAGATCATGTGAGGAATGAAGAGATTACTAGAACTGTTGGAACAAGAAGAGATCATGTGAGGAATGAAGAGATTACTAGAACTGTTGGAACAATATATTGAAGAACGTACATTTCTCATATGGCAGGGATTTCTTTGTGTGTCATAAATTCTATAATGATTTGCATACAGACATGAATGAGACGTCACAACACAGCAAGTCTAAAGCTACAACCATCATGTGATCAGATCTAGTAGACACATTTGTGACAGACTGCGGGGCTAGCCGAGAAGAGGACACGGAAAAATTGACGAAGAATAATACTAAAGTCAGCTGTCCTTTATTTAAATTAATTGGTACTTAGAAAACAATTGTTAGTAAATTTTGATGGGATGAGGTTATTGATAGTGTTATCTAGCGTGAATATTCAACCAGCCTTGATCGAAACACGAGACTTGGCGGAGAGAATAAAATTTACAGAATTGATAAGTTAAGAGAGGAGGTGTATAAAGAAGAATATTCTAGAAAAGCTTGTTGACAACTTTTGTGTCGCAAAATATGAAAAAAATTGAATTTTTATCATATTGTACCACGTATTGGCTGTGGTCTAATATATTGAAAAACGGAGGCTAAAATGGTTCGTCCACTTAATGAGAATGAATCCTTATTGGTCAGCAAAAGAATGTGAAAGATGTAAATACATACAATATGAAAATGGAAACAACAAGATACAGAGGAAGGCCAAGAAGAAGGTGAATCGAAGGACTTACTAACTTCCTGAGTTCTGAGACGTCACAATATGAGTGTATATCAAGCGACCAAACATAACATAGTCGAAAAAACTGATTGTCATTCATTCATGCGACGGCTTACAACAAATGTACAGAAAAGATTATGTATAGGTTCTAGCAGTACATCTTTCTAGGTTTCTGTGAGAGTGTCAACATCTTCGTCTACATGGTCTAGAACTGCACATTTTTCACCAACAATTGCTTCAAATATCTCTTCTATTTCAGGATCCTTCAATTTCGTGTATATTTGGTTTGATTGTGCTTTCTGTAAATGATATTGAGGCAGCAGAGATGTGGTTATATAGAATAATGCTCAGAACACAATGGATAGATAAAAAAAGCGTAATGAAGATATATCTTGAGAGAAGTTAGTTCAAAAAGAGAGCTGCTTACCCACATCAGGAAAAACAGTCCACATTTTTTGAACATATCATGAGAAGAGGAAAGATGGAACAGATTATAACGAGAAAAAGTGCAAGAAAGATAGGGGAAGTCCAAGAGAGAAAATTCTTGACAAAATAGCATTGTGGTATTGGAGAACATCGGTATCTGAAATGATTGACAGCACATGAAATAGAAAGTATGATAGCGACATAGAAAGACATGATAACCAGCGCCAAAGGGCATGCATGATCAGAAGACGATATTTTCTTTTGAGTTTCATCTTGATCGTCATTAACTCCATATCATAGTCGTTGCCGATGTCTGCTCCTGGAAATGTTATTAATTTTACTTTATGCTAGAATTGAATTTTTTTGGATGTAAGAATAAAGCCACAGTGATTGTGTACATCTAATGTTGGAATTAATGTTCTCCTTGTGTAAAATCACGGCTGTTTTTTATTTTCTTTATTGGATATAGCGAAAAATAGAAAACTGATGGCAATATTAAAGTGAAACTATAAGATCAACTCAGTACGAAGTACTAAGAAACTTATCTTTTCTACACCCACGCCTTTTATTTTTAACCAATATGATAATTGACACCTGTTTATGACCATTGATGTAAATAATCACAAAATGTGTATAACTCTCACACTTTACAGAAAACGTAATGACTGACACAGGTGTGGCTTTACTCAAGAACCTCTGAGAGCAGTACACTTCACTCGTGTCCTAGTTTGACTTCCTATTCCTTATACAGGGTGTGAAATTGCAATATATAAATGACTGGAGCGCACTCGTTTAGAAGACTTAAGGGGCATGAAGGACAGAAATAGCAATGCCATTCTCAAATGGAGATCACTCAAATAAAAATGGAGCACTTAAAAAGTAGCACAAAATAAATGGAAAAACATTTCAAGAAATAAATATAAAATAGATTAGCAAAGGTTCCGAACACCTGCTTTAGTGACTGGAAAACTTATTAATCTTTAAGAGAGATATAGGACGCAGAACTCTGAATGATGTTTTAAAAATCAGATAACGGATTAAAAAAAGACACCCAATATTTGTCTTCCTCTGTTTCTCCCGCCTTCGACGGTTCCCTGCAGCACTGTTTTTCACATGGAATCATGTCTGCATGCATGTCCAAACAATGCTAGTTTTCGTCGTTTCACTATTGAAAGCAATGTTTCTTGTACACCTGCATACATCTCTATTTTATTTCCACGTGCAAATTTGTCTTTATGTTTCCTAAAGGAAATTCGTAGAATTCGTCTGTAGCATTTGTACTCGAAAGCCTGTAATCAACTCTCTATGTTCGCAGTGAGTCTCCAACTCTCACAACCATACAGCACAACATAAAGCACAAGCGACTTATACAGTTTGTTTGTTTTGCGTTCGCTCCATTGTAATCAGAATGGATAACAGTGCGATTTCCGCCGGGAGCGTGTTTACGTTGTTCTACCTTTATGCGCCTTGTAGGCCTAGCACATCCGATTTCGGCATGCCTTGACAGTTCCGGTGGGCTACCCTAGCCTGTG